>QTSX02006407.1:0-462988 GCA_014839935.2 Entomophthora muscae
ATCCAGAATCAAATGGAATGGTTGAGAGAGCTAACAGCACTTTAGTCAACATTCTGCAAAAGCTGGCAGACTCCCAAACTTTGGAGTGGTTTCTCTTCCTGCCTGCCATTGTGTTTGTATACAACATCTCAAATCACAGCACAACTGGCTTCTCCCTGTTCCAATTGACATATGGACGTCATCCAGCTATCCTGCCAATTCTGTTTTTAGCAATGGGGGCCCCAGGTAACATAAAATACCAACAATATATGTCTAGGTTAGCCAAAACGCTCATCAAGCTTCAAGCTGAAGCTTTCACTGAAACCTCCCTCACCAGGAACAAAGGACGCAAGACTGACAACAAGAATTGACACACCCTAGCCAAATTTAAAATTGGCACTCAGGTTTCATACCATAACAGAGTTGTGGGACAGGCTCATAAGCTTGACAGCATCTGGAAAGGGCCTTTCAAAATCATTGAAAAGACCTCTCCAGATGTTTACACAATCAAGGATCTGTCCAATGGAAGACTCATCAACAGAGTCCATGCCAGATTCCTCAAGCCATATTTCTCCATTATAAATATTGGCTCACAATAAAGTTTAAATAAATTCTAAAAAAATCATAATAGGAAATAAGCTTTATTGCAAACAACTAAGGGTTGCCCTCCTGATACTCAGGATCTTCTTCCTCCCCTTCAGACTTGGCCACTTGGGCGCTTCCTCTTCAAGACCTTTGCACCACCTGTCTCAGGCTCTAGATTGACACAAAAGGGAACTTCTGTCCCTCAGCAAACCAGTAAGTGGCGGCCTGCAGCTAGAGTCAATGCTCACTTAGGATAATTTGGGAGAAGAAACCAAAAGGAATAGGAATCTCCCCAGAGATGGCATCAACTTTCCAGAGCCCAGCATCCAAAGGAAAAGCGCATAACAAGACCACACAGTCCAACATAAAGTTGAAAATATACCAATAACAGCAGGGCAACAGCGCCTTGAGAGAGCCCAGCTTGTTACAAATCTTCTCCCATTGGGCCGCCATGTTGTCAGCATTAGCCATTGACAGGCTAAGATTGGGGGTAAGCATTATGTCCTCACATAACACCATCCCACAAACTGCCTGCTGCTTGACCCCACTGTAGATGGTGGCGTGCACACTGCAGACAACACAGCAGATACGGCTGTCACATGCATCTGAGTTGTCAACTCCCAGGGACAAGTACAACTGAGGAAACCCCTCCAGGGCGCCAAACCAAGAAGAAAACATCCACAAGCCAAATTCCAGTACATAGCTTTGACAAGCCTTGCCTACCCTGCCTGCATCCCCAGTAGCAACTAGGAGCTCCACCAACTTTTCACCCAACTGTCCCACCAGGTCACTGTTGTCCACACTATGAAAGCCCTCACAGGAATGGGAAATTTGCTGCTTGAGATCATGGCAAGGGCCCTGAGCCATTACTACAAAAAGGAATTGGAGGATTATATCCATTTCCAAATAAAGTTGGGTAATGGAGAAACCCTCTTCACCCAATTAGAGCAAGGGCACAGAATTGAGGTCAGACAAATTGGCAACCACCAAGCAATAGGTAAAGGTGCCTAAATAAGGGTCCACAACCAAGGGCTCCCTCTCCAAATTACAAGGGCGGGTGCGCGCTGAACTGGCCTGAGTCTCATTGAAGCGCTTTTTGCCACCAACAGAAGACTGCTCCGCGGTTTCACCCTCTACTGGGATTTCATCACTGTTTTTGCCCGGTAATAAACTTCCTAGCCCAGACCAGAGCAAACCAGTATCTGCTTGCCAAAGCCCATGGAGCAACACCATCTTGGCTTTCTTAGAAAGCCCACAGAAATGATGGCAGTCTTCCTCTGACATCTGCGCCACCATCTGGCGGGCATCAGACTTGTTGCTAACACCAGAATAATTGCTACTCATATTCCGGGCTAAAAAAGTTCTCCAGAAATTATATAACTCAGTCAAGTGGGGGGGAATGCCAGGAAATCCTGATCTATTAGGGTTGACTGATCCATATCCCTATCACTGAAGCTGTGGGTTGACATTGGACGGGACACAGCCAAAGTGACACAGCTATTCTGGAATACAGAGAAACTATAACAAGATTGATATAGTTTTCAAGTCAGAAGACACCTGAGACATTCTGGGTCTCAGGTCACAGGCCAATCCAGAAGCTTCTATAATTAGATGCTAGGCATTCTGGAATCCAAATAAGGATGCAAACCCAACGCAGAGATTGGAACAGGGAATTACAATATCCTGTTTCACTGAGAAGTGAGACAGAAGACTGCCTGTGCAAATTTTGCACATTATACCGAGCACAAGGGCAGGTCAGCCAAAATGGGTGTTAACTTAGTTTGCTGTAACCAAGTCAAGATATATCTAGGCTGAAGAGGAGAAATCTGCAGCCTAGAATATTACCTCATCTCAAACCTTATTCAGGTTTTGGGATCCAGTTCTAGGGGGTGAAACTAGTAGCTTGGGGATGATAGGCTAGCTAGTAAGAGTTGTCTGCAGCTAGACGCCAGTTTGACCGCTAGCTGTTAACTATAAAGGGTCCTTCCAAGATCACTTAGAAGGCAGATAATTAATACCCTTCAACACCACTACTAGTCCGAATAGTAGCAGTGTCAAAGTACAGTAAGAGCAACTTATTGATACTTTCAAATTTCTGCCAAACTACCACTGACAGTGTTGCGTCTCCAAAGGACCACAGGACTTCCTCATCACTTGGATCAACCAGCATTGGAACACAGCTTGTTGTACACACCATCCACTCCAATAGAAGCACATCTGTCTTCATACAGATTAACATATCTCAACACACATAAAATGAACAATAAAAATTATACCTCTTCTTCTTCAAGATCCAAAAATCTTGACATCCACCATAACTAAAATCAAACTAAAAATTCAATCTCAATAACCATGCTTAGATATAAAAGGTGATTAAACTTTAAAATTATCCAAACCCAGAAATTATACAATATTATACACTTCAAATCACAGATATAAAAATTCTGTTACTATTTAAGGCTAAATCAAGAGAAAATAACTACTCACAACTAAACCAAAAACCTAAAAAAACCATATTTAATATTTAATATGAAATATATTTTATATTTTATTTTTATGGACCAACTATTGCATTCCCAACCAGCTCCTGCACCAGCCTGCAGGGTAGCCCGTCCACAAGGGCGTCCCAGAGGGTCCAAGAATAGTGTCAGGATACTGCATCCCAGGAAAAGACCCGTTAGCCTTGGCTGCCAACTTGCTCTGTTGGGAGGAGGGTAGAGCCCACCATAGGAGGAGTGCTAACTTGATGAGATAAGATGCTGATTGGCCTACTAAAGCCCAGGGATAGTTACTGGAACCATAGTGTCAAATAACCCAGCCAAGGTAATGTAAGCAATGCCTGCATATTGGTTGGCTGTGAGAGGAGTCAGACCTGGGGTGTAGGCGGTCAGGTTTGGGTATTGGGGGTGTTTCCATATCTGTCTTGTAGGTAGGCAAATAGTTGTACTTTACACAGATTTTAGAGGCTGGTTGCTTGCACCAAGTATCTTAATGAAAGGCTGTTTGTGGGGTTATCTACTGGGCCAGGTGGTCTGTGCAGGGGATTTCCTTCTCAGTAAGCTCCCTGTAATCTGGTTTAAGCAGATAGTCAGAGAATTGTAGTGGATCAAAGGGAGCACCAGGAGTCAATAAAACATGGGCTGGGTTTTGGGATCTTCCTCAGTGTCAGGGATCCACTCATTGAGAAGTCTCTCTCCAGTCAAATGAAGGAGAGCCCCCAAGTTGAATTTGAATAGAGTGGACCCTACTGGAATTCCTATCATTAACATGTGTAGAAGGTGACCAAATAAGCGGAATCTTCCCAAGAAGGGAGTGAAGTGGTTTAGAAGATAATAGACGCTAGTGTACCCCAAGACCAACCAGGGGCCTTGTGGTGGATAATAGGTGGGAATTGAGCTGTTTCTACGTAAGGGGCATGGCAGTGACGTGGTCCAAAATGATACCAAATTGAGTCTTCTGATTTTTCTGTAGGAGTTGGTTCAGGGGTTTTGAAGTTCACATTGGCTTGCCCATAACTAATAAGCACACAAAAAGTCCATACAAGGAAGATGAACTTCCTGTTGTAGAAGGGGGAACCTTTATAATCTACTAATCAAATGTTTAGAGGTTGAAAATATAGATTTATTGGTTGATAGGAATAAGAAAAATTGTTGGAGCAATTTGGAAGGGAAGAATTCACCAGTTTAAATACTGACCTCAAGTGGGAAAGGGAATATTGTGGTTACCAGGTGATACTGTAATAGTGATTTGAGAAGTATTGCCTTGCAGGACTTCATCAGGCTGCAGCCTGCAATGCAAGAAGAGGCAGGTTAGGATATTGCATTGAATTATTGTACCTCACTATGGTTGGGGATGGTATCTGGGGTTGGATGCGAAGTATTTCTTTGGCTTGGTTGGTTGGTTTACTGGATTTGATTGGCTTCCTAGGTCCCTGAATGTCTGGTTTGGACAGTTTTTGTATTTAAATTTAGCTTGACTGGCTGTTTTGTAATTATCAGAGTCAATATTATATGCTGAATTGTTATTCTTGTTGTCGTGATTGTTGTGCAAAACCTTAAAATCCAAATTTGAAGTAGAATTTATATGTTGTTCTTGGTTTTTACGCTTGCTTTTGTTTTTGCATTTGTTTTTGATTAAAACACATTCCTTTATTAATTTCAAATGTGTTTTTGAATCAATTGAATTAATTGTTTTGTTACTACCCTTAGTTTTTAAATTTGCATTTAAAAATGCATTTTCTGGTTCTTGAATTTCACCCAGAGTCCCTAAGTTTGGTTTTATATTTGCGTAAGGTATGGAATCCCTTACACTCAGGAATGCAGGCCGCCACCCCAAGCTTTTCTGTTGGAACAGTAGTAAAATAGAAAACAACCAAGACAAAATAAGGAATAAATTGGTAGAACCAAGGTCTCATAATCTTATTTTTATTTCAAAATGACAATACCAATTTTTGAGACTTCATGGAGTTTAAATACCATTTCAAATGCTAAGTTTGGAACCTAACCATCGCCTGATTGCTAAGTTTCTCAGTTTCTTCTGACCCAAGAGCTCTGGCCCCATCCTGGATCCTTTGATCCATCATTTCTTCTGCTGAAATGGCCTCCATCTGAAAGCCCAACAATAATATCATCATGGCCTTATCATTGCCACTGATGTTCCTGTCATCCTGGACCAAATGACCCTCAGAAACCCCAAGCCGGTTCAACCCTGGTCCCATGGTCTGAACATCTCCAGGAGTCACTTTAAGGTCACCAGAGGCCTGGAGATCACGTGGCCTGGCAGCCTGGTTTTCTAACCTATCATCTGAGTTTTCTTGAGACTTTAAATTATTAAGCTGAACAGTAAATACCTCCCCAGATGACCCATCAGTCAATATAGAAGTGACAGCATGTTGATTCAGTGCTTCTAGCAATCTAGACTTGCCCAGATTAATCACTTTCCTATGATGTTCCTCCATACTTTGCAAATCTGTGGCCTGGCAGACCTGCAAATTTTTCTGATCATCCAGGTTCAAATCACAACTTTTTCTAGCTCTTTCATTGGCTACCCGCAAAAAACACAGGCAGACAGCCCAAGGGTCTGAAGGATCCTCACAACCATCAGAATCAGGTCCCAAGTTTGATTCTTCTAATTGGAGTTTCCTACTTATTTTGGGAGAAATTTCATTCATGACAAATAGACTGTTGTGAATTTTAGTATTAAGGTATCTCACTATGATATGCTTAGTACTAATTTGATCCATATATGCAATATCATTGATGCTATCAGTTAAGACTTAGCCAATATTTAGCCTATCAACACTATTGCACCATCAAACTCTTCATGCAAAACTACCCTAGAAAGGCTTATTCTACTTTGATCCAATCTTCAGTACTTCCAGAGATACAGCAGTATTTGTGATTCTATTACTGGATAAGAATACATTGTTCCTCTTATCAAGCTCAAAACCAGTGCCTGCCTTGTTGAGCTCATATCTCTGAAACTAGGGACTTGAACCTTATTCTGAGACTTATCCAGTATCACCTGATCTCTTTAGATCCCTCACATGATATACTAGGATCAATAGAACTTTCCTGAATGTTCACATGACTGCTCATGTTGCCCTCTGTTCATCCTGAAGATGGAATGAGTGACTATATAATCCCCTCATTCCTTTTCTTAATAAATGAGCTTTATTCATATATCTATTATAATTCTTCATTTAATAGTCAAACGGTCCTAGGACAACAGGGTTAGGCTCTACCCTTACAGGGTTCCTATCCCATAGGCCTTGCGTAAGCCTGAAATTACGACATAGATCCAGAACCCAACTTGAGGGGAGTAATGCCAACACACAGGCCTCCCAATGCGTCAGCGCCAGTCAACCACCTCCTGCATCCCAAGCCAGAGCACACAGTCTGAATTCCAGACAGAAGCTGCTCTCATGGCCTGCCACCAAAGTCTCATATACCAGGGTCACTGGTAACAATGAGGTTGCTTAAACCTCCACTGTGTACCCAGTAGTCACCTGGCCCCGCACTCTGGATCCAAGAGTTGCCACTTCCTGCACCTGCATCTTCAACATGTTCTATGAGCCATTGGCCACAACTGAGGAGCCATCTGCACCTGTGACATATTCCACCATTGATGGCATCACTGCAAGTAAGAGTGATCTCACCTTCTACATGAAGGTCCCCATCCCCTGTGTTGAGCCTGCCAGCCAGGATGCCATGGTACCTGCTAAGGGCTGGCGTTGATTGACTAATAGTGAGTGTGAAGCTCTCCTCAACTGCTTGAACAGGGGAATGGCAGGACGGGATATTGAGTCTCAATTTGGAGTCACAACCTGATATATTGGCAACATCAACACTAAATATGGCAACACTAGTCAAATTGCAAAATCCACCTAGGCTAAGTGGCAGCCCAGCCTACTTCAGCCCACCCATCCCAAGGCAATCAAGCAGTGGGTGACCAAGGATTGCTACCTGGACACACTTGCTGTCCAATCAATGCTTGCCACAGAGTTTGGGCTTTCTGTCTCTAAAATCCTTGTTTACCAAGCAATTATCAATTTGGGCTTCTTGTGGAAGGTACTCAGAGTTTCTCCATACAAAAGAAACAGTGAGAAGACCATTGAGGATTGACACATTTATGCCGAGACTTATCTGGCCTTAAAGAAGACTGGGAATGTCCAGTTCTTCTACATTGATGAATCATCATTTTCTTCCTCACTCAGGTCTAGGCATGGGTGGGTCAAGAAGGGGTCCAAGGATGGTGTAGCACACTGTGCAGCTGTCTGTTCCCAGACATATTTGATGATAGCGCTTCTGGGTCCTTGCAGTTTGGACCAATATCAAATGATTAAGGGCTCCCATAATAGTAGGACTTTTCTTTATTTTTTCCAAGCCATAAAGGAGTACCTCTGGATCAATTACAGCAGCACAACCAACATTATTGTGTTGGATAATGTTGGGCTCCACAAGGTGGATTTGGTTGTGTTAGAGTTCCCATTGATAGATAAAAATAGCCATTTGGCCAGCCACTGCCTGGCTGACTGCCCAATGAGACTCCTCTTCCTTCTGCCCTATTCTCCATTTCTGAATCCAATCAAGGAGATGTTTGGTTGTATCAAAAATAAGGTGAAGAAAGGCCTCCCCCAGGACACCAAGAATCTCTTCCACATTCTTGAGATCAGTCAATTTGCAATGCCACCTGATGTGGTGGTAGCTTTTTACAAGCACTTGGAATCCTTCCTCCCAAAAGCCCTCAACTCTGAGCCAATCAGATAAATGGGCACTCCAGATTTATTTATTTTTTATTTATTTTGTTTTTATTAGGACTCAAAAACTATTCATTATATAGTATGACTTGACGTTGAATTGTATTATAGACATATAAGAATACATACAAAAGTTAAGTAAAATTAATTATACTAGATATAGAGACATATATTTATTATAATGCACTAAATATTGTATTGACTGTAGAGTTAAAAAATTAAAAAAATTAAAAAAGATAGAAATAGATTAATTTTATTTAAATGATTGTGAACCCTTTTTAGTACCATTGACTTTTATTAAGCCACAAAGTGGACTTTGCAAGTCATCATCTGACCTTATTGATTTAGTGCCAATATAGCCACACAACACAAAAACCAATGATTTTCATGTATCTCTTACTAATTAGTATTTATGACACGGGTTAAGCATATTGAATATATTTATCAAATAATATTACAAGGGAAAGGTAATTTGAGTTCTAAACAATCACCTGTTTAGAACATAAGTGGAGCAGGCCGCTTGGAAGATAAATTCAGTTCTTGTTGTTTAACTATGTAATATATGAACCCATACTTGATAAGCAACTAAATGAACACATTTTTAAATCATATTTTATTATTTGACGTGGTTGCAACTTTAACTAATGTCTTTTAATATATTTATATATATTACTATTGAAATTTTACTATTAAAATTTAAATATTTAAATTTTAATATTTGAATTGAAATTTAAAATAAAAAATATATAAAAGTTAAATTACAAGGGAAGATAATTTAGTAGGCAGATGCAAATTGCAAAGATGTCAGAAAATTGCGGACCATGGTATTTTATCATCTGCCAGATGATATCCTAAGTCTTCTAATATTAGGAAAGTACAGAGAACCTGTGACTTTGGCGTAACCTTTGGCCTACAATATTTTGTTGTCATCAGAAGTAGCAAGTCTGACAGGGCCCAAGGCCCAAAGGATTTGGGACAGTTCTTCTTACTTCTGGATATAGGTTCATAAGTTGATGTGTCCATAGTTTACTATAGGGTTTATTCTGTATGGTAATGGTATGATCTTTTGATCTCCACTTAATTAGAATCAAACTAGGGAAAGGATTCAAAATATCAACTCTTTATTAGAAGGCTGATATTGAGGCTGGCCCAGCTGCCCGCATTTATCTGAGTTAGCTCTGGCCCAACCTTGAGTGTGTGTGGTTTGTGACAGAAGCTTGCTTGACAAATTCCACAGCTCAGTATCCTTTCTAAAGCTGTGTAACTATCCCTCAATCTGAGCGGAGTAGCTGTGAACCTGGACCATATTCCAGGTGGCTAGCTAGCCTGGCTGGCTACTAGTTGGTGGAGATGATTCTTCACTTAATCAGAGCTACTCTAATACAATAGGCTCAAAGCCTTTTATCTTAGAGTGTTTGGCCTGATGTGCCAGTCTATTTTATACTCTTCTAGAAGTGTTTCAGATGATGGCCCATATGATGGCCCTTGTTCTAGAATGTAATTATAGTTTAGAATAGTAATTATTTATGGGAAGCATGTTTGAGGTAGTTGTTGAGGTGAACTAATTAATTGCACAATATCTGCATGTTTCACTATTTTTGCAGATCCTGAACAGGTTAGACATTAAGCCGTTCACTTAGGGATTAAGCAACATAACAATTGCGTGATTGCTTCCTCTCAAGACGGTTTTAATGAGGTTAATCACGTTTAACATGCCCATAAAACAGGTGTTCAAATGGTCTTTCAAATTTGCTTTAGACACAGGCTTTACTTCCAAGGTTAATTATAGAAATGACATAAATAGAGCCACCTACCTCCATAAGGAAAGCCGCATGAAACCGGTTTTTCCATTGCGCAGGACTTTCTAATGTGCCTGTTCACTCCCCTCTATTAGGAAAGTCCTTCTGTCTGTGCCTCCTTTCCCCTGGTGTAAATTCCCCACCTTATACTATATAAGCGTCATACTATCAAATAAAGCACTAATTTTGTCATAATATCTTATATTCTTCTGTCCTATCTAAAGGCTGCCACTATACCATCAACAGGTATAGTATTAAGAAATAGGTTCCTGACTAATTGTTTTTAGAAATTATCACTCCTTTCTACCACAAATACGACATTGGTGTTCATGTCTTTTCACACCAACAGCTCCCACCCTTGCGGTCCTTTCAATGAGGAGGGAGGAATGCCCCTGGCTGAGCCTTCTGCCAGTGCTTTCCCCTATCACCAGGCACCAGCCTTCACTTCTGCCAATGCCCATGCTGGGGAAGAGCAGAAGCCCCTATGGCCTGCCCCCCCTTAGCCACTTCATACCAGAACATCAGCGTTCCCAAGCCATTTATTTTGGTCAACCCTTGATCCTGCAAGCCCCTGCCCCTTTAGAGATAAACGCCAACTCCTCTCCTTCTGAGGACGCCATCTGTAGTACCATCCAAGTCATGGTCTCTGGTGCTGCTGGAAATGGTGCTTGCTCTGGACACCTGGCTATTCAGCAACCTTCTGCTGTTAACTCCCTGGTTTGCTTTCATAATCTCTCACAGGTCAACCCTGACCACCTTTGTTGTGACCTCTGCACCTTCAAACATATCAAGGATTATTTATAACAGTTCACTCACCCTGCTGTATGTCACAACCAAATGCACCTGGGCTGCATCCAAAGCCTAGTGCACAACCAAGGAATACTGGTATCCAATCAACAAATGTTCCTCCAGGCCCTTTACTCTGAGCTTGGCAATACTTTCACCACTGTGAATCAATACCTGGCCAAATTAACCAACATACAGAATACCATGCTGCAGTGGGTTGACGCCATCAAGAGGGGAATAGCTAAACTAGTCCCAGTGCATGTGGTACAGACCCTCACCCATCAGGGTGTAGACGTCAATTAGATTAGTGTGGTTACCACCCACGTGCTTGAGACCGGCCACATGGATTGAAGCCTGACTCATGAGGTGGAAGTCTTAGCTTGTTGCCTCACCACCATCCCCTCATTTACCCCCACGTCTACTGCTACAGATAACTCCCCCTCTAGCCATCTTCTTGGCTGTGACATCCTTGAGCTCTTCAATCACTAAAAGAAGATGCAGATGGAACTGGTCTAGCAAAGTGCTGATCTTGCCTTCCTGTTTGATGGCTACCACACTGTGTCAGAGCTTCAGGATCATCTCAAACTTTGACAATCACATGACAGAGCAGATAGCCAGACCCAAGCCAGGAAGAATAAGGAAGTGATAGCCTTGATTCAAGCTGAGTTTGCCATCCATGAAAGGAGCATTAACTCTCTGGATGATGACTTGGATATCACCCATCAGGAGAACAAGGTCTATCAGGATGAGCTGGACAAGTAGCAACTTCTTCTGGACGCCTTCCAGAGCCAATTGGATAGAATGGTCAGTAAGATTATTACTACCAACTTACAGGTTATGTCTCTCAACTCCAAGAGTCTCCACAGTCTACAAAGGTCCTCCAGCCCTGAGTTCTATCATAGCTACAGAAGCAACGATGGCAACACTTGGTTGGCTCCCAACGCTGTACAAGTATTAGAGTCTGTGTTGGAGTCTGAGGACAACGTCCTGGCCACTCTTGAAGCCTCTGGGGCTGCTCAAGACAGAGAAGGTGAACACAAAGCTCAGCAATAGAAAAACTGTTGACGTGCCTCTGAGGCCAGGTTTGCTACCTCTACCCTCAGCCGTTCCTGTCTCACCCGCTCCCCAGTAAGGATCACTCCTGCTCCCATCCAACATGGCTCCAACAACTTCAAGCCCATCAATCTCCCCAAGTTTGACTGCAAGAGTAATGTGGCCATGTTCTTACGCCTATACCAAAGCTCCATGTATGGCGCTGATAACACCATGAGGGATTCCACAATCATTGACTGTCTGGATGCTGAGACTCAAACCATCATCTTGCCACTCCTCCCTGAGAATGGCTGGACTTTTGCCAACGTCTCCAGAGCCTTAGCAGAGGAATTTGGTAGCTAAGAAGCACTCCTTGGTTGCAAGATGGATTTTGCTGACACCAAGCTAAAGGTGGGAGAAACTGTCATGCCCTGCCCCAAAGGACAGGCTATTTAATTTTAGTATATTTGTTTATTTTCAATTGATTTAAAGCTTCAGTATTTTTTATTGAAGTTTTTGAATCAAGAGTTAATATATAAGTATTCTAAAGTTAATTACCTTGTTTTCCTTTTGCAATTTGCGTTGAAATTGTTGTTGTTGTTGTTTGCTCTATTGTTTAATATTGCTTTATATATATTTTTACTTTAAAGTTAGAATAATTTCCACTTCACTTACTTTTGAGCTCCTGTTTACGTTGTTGCCGCTCTCCTCAGTTTCCACATTGCTGATCTGCAACTTCTGCTGGGTTTTCTTGTCTCCTTTCTTTTCCAGGTCACCCCAAACTTCTCCAGTTGCTCCTCTTCTTGGCTGCTCTCCCTGATGATCAAACCCAACTGGAAAGGCCTTTTCTTCTATAAATAAAGAGATTTTGAAGAGTAGGCTTTAAGCTAAAATTCTAAATGATTTCTTCCCTTCAATCTTTTTACAATTTTTAAACTTTGAGATCTTAATTTCTAGAAATTTATACATTTTTATTAAATTTGTTTTTAAGTTTAGCTTTTTCTTTCCTTAAATCAAATGGAACTTGTAAAACAACAAGCCTTAGGCTTGTTGTATCCATTGTTTTCCCTTAAGGAATCTTTCAATAGTTATATGTATAAATTTGCTGATGGAGAATATCCTAATATTGATATTCCCTTAGTTACAAATTGTTCACTATTGAACACTTTATTTTATCTTCTTTTCTTAGGGTTTTTACACTATATTACTTCATTTGTGAAACAGTATAGGTTTTTAGCAGGTTTCTGTAAGATTATCTTACAGACTGTTCCTACGTTTTTATATCTTTTAAATTTGAATCCTAATACCTTGCACGCTTTAGTCTATAATCTTGCACCATTATGGGCAAGACCCTACAGAAACCCTAGAATAATTCACTTCTAGGTTCTACCTTGAAGCTCAAACCCTGTTGTCTATGAGCGCTGTGCAGTTTATTGATGTGCAGTCAGCACTCCTCAATGCTGTACATGTCAACTGAGAGTTATCCCTGGCTCTTAAGTTGGGCATTTACAATGCTCACATTGTGCCAGATCTGATTTGCCTTCTACACACCTACAAGGAAGAGTCTGAGATCCCTCTCCCTGAAGGCTGCCCCCGCCAACAAGCTGAGTATAGACCCTGTGTGGCTGTGGAGATGCCCAAGCCTTCCAACAAGGTTGGACCCGCCCCAGCCAACAACACTTGTTGTACTTGCTTCAAATGTGGTATGGCTGGCTACTTCTCTCGGGAATGTAAGAACCCTTGCCAAAAGGTCCACCATGTAGGCATGGAGGACGCTGAGGATGACTATGCCAGGGACGCTGATATTGAGGAGGACAATGAGGACCAGTTAAAAAACTACTAAGCAGCCAGGACAAGGAGAAATCCTTGGCTGCCTTTGTAATCTTGACACCCTCATCTCCCCCCATACTGCTGCCCCCAACAAACCTGCCCAGAGGCCTGCCTCTTTACCTTCCTCTGAGGAAAATCCTAAGGACAAACTCTCTCTGATTGACTTTGACTCCCAACCAAAACACGGGGATGCAGAGTCTGAAGGAGCTCAAGAGGACCTCTTACATCAAGTTCTCACTGTTAACACTCAAAATCATTGGACTACACTTTGACCTGAGGTGGTGATCCCCCAAATAGCTCAAAAACAGTGTCCTTACCCTATGCCAAACAACTGGCTCAACCAGGTGTTGAAGTCACTCATGAGGAGGACAGTGCTGAACAACTGGCCAAGCTACTTTGGACAGTACACGTCTTGGCACTGCTAGAGTCCCTCAAGAAAGCAAGGCCAGCTGTGGGAGCTGCCATGGCTACCTTCCTGGAGAAGTTCAAGGGACTGAGCATCCACCAGATCTCTAATATTCTGGAGATCAGGGAGGACCGAGAGTATTGTACCTATATTAACCTGGTAGTGAACAAAACCCATGTTTGGGTCATACTGGATACTGGTGCTCCTGGTAACATCATATCCTCACGGCTGGTTAAGAAGCTTAAACTGGCACCAGGCTTGGCCTACCATGAAGAGTTTGGTACTGCTGGGCCACAGACCACTAGAGCAAAAGGAGCCTACTCTTCTCTTCCTCTTTGCTTTGGGAAGCTAATGGTCACTGCTCCTGCTATAGTTCTGGAAAACAACAGCTATGACATTTTTATTGGGACTAGCTTCATGGTTCAGTATGGCACTGTGACTAACCATGGAGACCATACGTTTGGAATATTGGGCCACTCTATACCCATGTTCTACCATGGCAATTGCCCGTCTGACCTGCCCTTACGCCATCTGCACTACATCAATCTGGAGTACGCCAATGGAGAGCTTCCAGTTACTTATACGCTGCGCAGTAAGAAGGTCAAGGTGCTACCTCTCTCAATTGGGGAAGCCAAGGGTATCCCAATCTACGCCTCCTGTAATGTGATTATCTCACCTGGCTCTCAGGTGATCCACAATACAGGCCTCTTGCTGGCTCTACCAGCTGGCACTCATGGAGAAATTTTTGGCATCCCTAATGCCTCCAGACTAGAACCATGGGTTGCACCAGGCATCCTCATGCCAAACAAGAAGAAAGTACTCATACTCTTGGCCAACATAAGTTGTTAAGCCATGGTTGTCTTCAAGCACCAACTCCTGGCTTATATACGGCTGGAAGAGCATGACAATCTGCAGGAGACCGCCCCCTTTGCGGACTTCTCTGAGCTGGGCCTACTCTTTGAACAACCACTGGTACTAGCAGTCATAAGCCGCAACTCCCTATCTGGCCTCTCTGAAGAGCAAAAGGATCAAGTCATGGATCTCTTTGCTCAGTATAAGGATTTGTTTGCCAAGGATGATTATGACCTGGGCAAGGCTGCAGATGTTGCCCATCATATTGATACCCAAGGCAGCCCACCTATCTGCTCCAGACCCATACAGCGTAGTCAAGCCAATCATGTTGTAGCCAACAAGGAGCTCCAGAAACTATTAGGATCTGGCTTACTGGTCCCCAGTAAAAGCCCTTGGGCTTTCTCTCTCCTGATTGTCAAAAAGAAGTATGGTAGCAACCGTGTGGGGATTGACTACTGCCAGCTGAATGCTGTTACCAAGAAGGATTCATACCTTCTCCCTCACATTGATGATATCTTGGACCAACTGGGCGGCGTCAAGTTCTTCAGTTCCATAACCTTATCAGTGGGTACTGGCAGATTGATCTACTCCCTGCTGACCAAGAGAAATATGCAATCATCACCAACCAAGGGCTATTCCAACTCACAAGGATTCCCCAAGGTCTGTCTAATGCCCCAACTACCTTCCAACAGGCTATGGACGCAGTGATGAGTGACCTCAAACTCACCAGCGTCCTGGTCTATCTGGATGACATTAATGTGTTCTCCCAAACTTTTAATGATCATCTGCAGAACTTGGAAGAAGTCTTCCAGAGGCTACTTGCAGCTAATCTCAAGCTCAAGCCACGCAAGTGCAACTTCTTCAAGGAGCATCTTGAGTTCTTGGGATTCATCATTAGTCAAGATGGACTCTGGCCTGTACCTCTGAAGGTGGAAGCTATTGAGAAGATGCAGATCCCAGCCAATAAGCGGGACGTGCAGGTCTTCCTGGGGATGATTGGGTACCATTGCTGCTTCATCCCCAACTTTGCATCCCTGGGTGACCCTCTTTTTCAGCTTCTCTGAGCTAATAAGGAGTTCTTCTGGAGCCCAGCGTGCCAATCTGCTATCAATGCTCTCAAAGGAACACTGACTACAGCCCCTGTGCTAGCCTGACTGCAATTGAGGGTGTCCTCTCCCAACTGGACTCTGAAGGACTTAAACACCCTGTTGAATACTGTTTGCGCAAGCTTAATGTCCATGAGAGAAACTACAATGTCACCAAACAAGAGTGCCTGGCTGTAATATACTCCTATCAACAATTTAGAGTCTATCTCCATGGGGTACATTTCACAGTTGTAACAGACCATGCCTCCCTGCAATGGCTGAAGACTCTCAAGGACCCTGAGGGACGTCTGGTGCGTTGGGCCATTAAACTTCAGGCTTATGACTACAAAATCATTCATTGAGCTGGAGCAGCCCACCAGAATGCTGACTGTCTCTCGCCTTCCCACCGTTGCCTTAGTATCCCCCATGGCTGACATTCTCTATGAAAAGCTTATAGAGGATTCTTCTTTGTGGGGGGAGGAGCTGGTAGAGATACAGAGAGCTCTCAAGAAGCTAGCTGTTGATACCAAAGTCTCTAAGGGATAACTCCTGGAGCTTTGTAGAGACTCTTGGCTACCTTAAATATGCCCATCCCTACACATGGACTCAGTGGTGGCCGCTCACAAGACTACTGGTCATGGTGGTATACAGAAGACGTTAGCCCTGCTACAACAGCACTGCTTCTGGGAAGGAATTTGCACTAATGTAGTAGATACACTGGCCACCTGTCATGACTGCAACATTGAGAGACCTAAGGTTGCTAAGTTCCAACATAGACTTGTACACCCTGGGTTTGCCTTCCACACTGTAGCCATTGATATAGTGGGTCCCCTGCCAGTTACCAACAGTTGCAACAAGTTTATCATTGTGGCTGTTGATCATCTGATTAAATGAGTAGAAGCCAAGGCAATCCCCAATCAATCTGCACTGGTGACAGCCACGTTCATCCTAGAGAATATCATATACAAACATGGTTGCCCCCAGATTCTTCTGACAGACAATGGTATCAATTTCACCAGTTATATCATCCCCTGCCTCAACCAACTAATGGGAATTTGTGGGACACTATCCACCCCTTATCACCCACAAACAAATGGCATGGTAGAGTGCACCAATGGGAGCCTGGTCCAGATACTCTGGAAGCTCAGTCACCAACATGAGACTGAATGGGATACATTCCTGCCTGCAGTCACCTTTGCATATAACATTGGGTACCATCATGCCACTGGCAAGTCACCCTTTTAACTTCTCTACGGTTGGCAACAAGGGCTTCCCCCTTTACTATATTCCTTGGTAAAGCCCAGCCTGGCTATGTCCCCAGAGGCATATCTCAAAAAGATGGTCCAAACCCTTATTTGCTTGCAATTAGAGGCCTACACAGTAAAATTAAACCATAAGCTGCAGGACCTAGAACAAGCTGCATCCAAACGCCCTGCCTTATCTACTTACCTGGTAGGAGACTCAGTCTATTTCTTCAGCAATAGAAGGTACAGTTGTGAATCCAAACTGGCCTCCCTTTGGCAGGGCCCAGTCCAAGTTATCCAGAAGACTGGCCCCAACTCCTACACCCTTAAGAAGCTCCATTCTTTGGCAATTGATTACTAGAGTACACACTCAATATATGTGTGCTGCTCCTAGCAATCAAGAGTAAGCCCCAATGAGGACAATAACCCAAAAAAACAAGAGCCTAATTAAAAAATTATATGGGTTGTTGTCCTGTTTGCAATAGTGATGCACCAAAATATGAGGAACAAGAATGAAGGAACAAAGTGTTTATTGGAGACTGACAAGACTCTTCCAATATCTCACCAACTATTCTACCACCTGAATGGCAGCCAGGAAACACAACTGGTTACTTACGGATCCACAAAGCTGATGACCAAGGATTGGGCAACAAACCCCCACCAAACAAGACACGCAATTGATCCCAATGTCCACAGGAAAGGCAACCACCAGGAAGATACAGTCCCACAGAAGACTCTCACAAAGGGCATACTCTACTGGAACCTGATCACCTATCCCATAAAAAACAGACAAGGCCCACTCAAGGAAGACTCACATGTTCTCCTCCCGCTTGGTATCACAGTGGTTGATTCCTCAAAGAACAAGGTTGCCAGCCATCACCATTGGTACCAGATGAGCAGTACCCTCCACTGTGTATGACTTCAACACTTCCTGGAAGTCTTGCCAAAGATGTTGCTCAAAGTTGTCAGAGGTTTTTCAACTGACTGGTTGAGCATTGGTAACCCCAGATGTTGCCCAAGCACAAATGACTGACTTCACTATATTGGATACTATCCTCTGTTGCACGTCTGAGAGCACTTGACCCTCAAATTGTAATTCCTTCAACTGAGCTTTCAAGTATTCTTCTGCCACCCGCATGGAAAACCACCCATGGATACTGGTACCCTTTTGCAACCCAGTTCCTATCAGCTCCCTGGGCTTGCCCAACACTAGGAACAGCATAGCAAATAATGGGTCTGTCCCCACTAAGACCAGCTGAGGCACTAGTAGCTGATCTAGCTGAACCCCCAAGTCCAAATAGCTGCTGTCCACATCATGCAGGACTATCTGCTTTGCTGTTGACCTCACCACCTCTACTGGCCTGGTAGGCTTGCCCTTTTTGGGATTACCACTTGAACCTTCTTCAAGACTCTTCTTGGAACTCCTTTAGAGCTACTGTTCACCATAGCCGCCATCTTGAGGCGCTCTTATTTTAAGCCTGTTGTCTAATCCAGTGGAGGGAAATGTTGCAGATCCTGAATGGATTAGAAATTAAGTTGTCCACTTAGGGATTAAGCAATATAATGATTGTGTGATTGCTTTCTCTCAAGACAGTTTTAATAAGGTTAATCATGCTTAAAACGCCCATAAAACGGGTGTTCAAATGGTCTTTCAAATGCTCTTTAGACATAGGCTTTACTTCTGAGGTTAATTATAGAAACAACATAAATAGAGCCACCTGCCTCCATAAGGAAAGCCACATGAAATCTGTTGTTCCATTGTGCAGGACTTTCTAATGTGCCTGTCCACTCCCCTCCATTAGGAAAGTCCTTCTGTCTGTGCCTCCTTTCCCCTGGTGTAAATTCCCCCGCCTTATACTATATAAGCGTCATACTATCAAATAAAGCACTAGTTTTGTCATAACACCTTATATTCTTCTGTCCTATCTAAAGGCTGTCACTATACCATCAACAGGTATAGTATTAATAAATAGATTCCTGACTAACTGTTTATAGAAATTAGCACTCCTTGCTAACACAAATACAACAACAATTAATTAGGAATAGGGATTTTGCAATTGCCAGGATATGATTTGATCATTTGAATTCATTGATTCCACAAACCTGCAGCCCACATTAATTTGTTGAAACCATTCCTAAGAGTAATTAACTTCTGGCCCACATTAATTTGTTGAATCCATTATTAAGAGTGATTAACTGGTTGCCTGCGTTATTTTGTTGAATCTGTTGATTAGTCAATATTAAGAAATCCTGACAAAAGGGAATACAATTATTCCGGAGAATTATACCCCAAAATCAAATTTCCTGCTAATGTGTCTAATTGGATCCACATACTCTTCTGTAAGTGGTGGACAACTCTGGATGCAATTTCAAGAGAGGTGGTGCTTTGCACCCCAGTGGTTGCTGAACGCTTAATAAAAGGCAATCAGGTAAACAAATTAATTAACAGGTTCTTTTCAGGAGGCATGTAAAATCCATACAGCAATGTCAGTGCAAAGGAGTTGTACAGGACGTGCTTGACTGTCCTATACCCCCACAGTATCTTCTGAAGTTCTAGTGCTAATTGGTATATGTCAAGTTGTATAGTTACAGCCTACAACTTTTTAACATTTGTTTTTAATATGCAATGTGAATCTTTTATGAGGTATATTTTTCAGAAAAAATGCATAATTTAATATATATTTAAGTTAATCTGTTGATGTAGGATGTTTGGCTGAACTTGAATATGGTTCTAGAGGGTGCCCAACTTGTATCTGCCCCCATGCCTCAGCAAACAAAATAAATAAAGGTTGAAACATATTCACAAGGACTGCAGCTCCAACTTTATTTGATAATGCTTTGAATACTTCATTGAAAATTTCTGTTTTAAGATATTGAGTTCCTATTTGAAAATCAGTTTTTATTAGATTTTTTTGTGTTCATTGATGTTTGAAAAGGGAAATTTTTGAATACTTTCATAAATATATTCATCAAAGTTTATTTTGATATCCCTGTGAATTTCAGTCATCTATTTAAAAGTGATATTTACTCCAATTTCATATGCTCCTATAATCCACAGCAAGCACCCCACAGATGGTAAATATTCCCTATTTTTAGCTTCACTACTTGAAAAATTAAAATATTCTGTTGAATTATTTTATTTATTTCATTTTTATTTTTTTGCTTTACAGGGGCTACCAGTGATTGGTAACCCCTGAAAAACCAACTGGGCGTAAAGACTGCCACTTCAGCAACCTTGTCCCCATTCCTAGTTATAACTAAAGTAAATATAAGTAAAACATAAAAAAATTACTGATTGTTTCTCCTGCAGCCCCCTCAGCCACAAGCACCACCTCAGCAAACTTCATGAGTGTTGGCTTCTCTTTATTTGATTTCCTGGGCTTGATCTTCCTTATTTTCCATGCTATTTGTACTTCCTCTTGATCTTCTTTTGATAAATTTTCATTGTTTCTTATGGCGCTTCTGCTTCTTGATTCTCTTTGTTTTCATCTGTTTCCATTTGATTTGTTTACTCTTCATTAGTGTTTATTTCCTTTTAGATTTCAGTTCCTTCAATCAGTTTGATTTTCTTGTTGTTTTCTTTGGCCCCTTTCCAGAACACCCACAAATTGTAGGATGTGTCATTGAACTTCAGACTTGATACAACTGTTCTCTGTAGATTGAGTAACACTTCTTTGTTCTTTTCATCTATAATATTTCCTAGTTTATCCAGAGCATCTTCCTTTGGCTGGATCAGTGGCTGGCCCCCATTACCCAGCTTTCCTGTTACTATTTCCCTGATATTTTTTTCTATTTTAATAACCTTTTGCAGGTGTGCTTCTAATTCATTTATCAAGTTATAGATATTTGACATTTTGTTTGAATTACATTAAAAAACTGATTTTTATAGTACTACCTTCAATGCATGAATATTTTTCATTAACAATAATAAATTAAGAACCACAAATATAAATTTTGCATTAGAATATTGCAATTAGACGTCAACTCTTGATATCTTGATATTATGTGCATAATTCAATGCATTTTGTTTAATAAAATTCATTGTAAAAAGGCTTTTTTCATTGGAATTTATTTAAATGGACTGTGTTTATATTAGAGAGCCATTAACACTTAGTATAAATATTGATACATAGTGCATCTTAAAGCCTGTATATTTATCTATTGGTAATAATTCTGTAAACTTTTTAGTCAGATTTTGCAAGAGGTAATACTAATGTAATGAGTTAATAAATTGATGAGGAGCACCTTTTGGGGAAGCTTCAAATATAGAATGGAGAAAGAAGAGAAGTATATTTTATTGGAAAATACTTTATACTTATATAGCTTTAGCTGTGGCAGAGGTTTAGTTGGATTAAACCTAGGGGTTGGTCATGTGCAGGATGGGTTTGAGTCACTGGATACTTGGACAGTCATGTGATATTGATTGGTTGCCATTTCCAGTATGTAAAACTGTATATTGGAAGGGCACTAAATTGGGCAATGGCTGGATGTTAAGTGAGTTGGCAGTAGCCAGAATACTTGTACATCCAGATGCTCAACACCCCCCTTAAGGGGTTACTCTGGTACATCAGGAGGGGGCTTTGTCTTAAAAACTGCCGCCTGATGTTCCTGGAGTTGTTTGCTAGTTGGTACCAGTCAGGCCAAGTGTTCTCCTTTGCTAAGGCAGAGACAGGCTCTGTGGTATTTCTTGACAACGGGGTCTTTGGCACCTTGGAATTTCACTAGATAGGTGTTTTTGTCTGGTCTGTACTTGATGATTCTTCCTGGTCCTCTGTGTACTGAGTCTAGCTTATTTCTGTTTCCAGTCAGGACCCAGATGGGGGAGTTGATGGGGAGTAGTTCCTCTGTAGAGGTTACCTTTTGTGTTTTGAGCCTTTTTATTTCTGCTATTTTAGCTTTGAGGTGTATGTGTTGTAGAGTTGGTATTTGTTCTACTGTGGGGAGTTTCCACGGGAATCTTTATGTATGGTTGATTGTTGTGGGTGACTATATCTGGTTTGTATCTGTATTTTAGTTCAAACAGTGAGCAGCCTTTCCCTTGATTGATACAGACCTGGGATACTAATAATGCATGTTTCATGTATAGTGGCCATGTTTCTTTGGCATTGCCATCCATTATTTTCTCAAGGGTTCTGATAAGGCTACCATTTAGGCAATCAACTCTGCTGTTGGCCTGTGGCCTGTAGGGCAAGGTTGTGGAATGTTTAATGTTTTTGGATTTTAAATTATTGTTTATCATGTGACCTGATAACTCTGTTGCTTCATCAGTTATGATGTAGTCTGGAGTGCCGTAGTCAGCTATAATTGCTTTGCTAATGAATTTGTTTATTGTTTCTGCTTTGTGGTCCTTTGTTGCCCAGCAGATGGGCCAGCGTATATCAAAGTCAATGGCTACAATTAGGAAACATTGATTTGTCTTGGTTTCTGGGAAGGGGCCCACTACGTCCAGTCCTCAAACCTTAAATGGTTTGGGGTCAGGTACTGGGTTAACTGTTGGTTGGGGAGCCTTTGTGCTGGCGTATTTCTTGCACACTGTGCACTTTTTCCAAACGTCAACTATGTCTTGTTTAAGATTGGGCTACCATGCAGTTTCCTTTAGGGTGAGATGTAGGTTATTGGCTTTTGTGTGTCCCAATAGACGGTGGTGCCTGAAGATGGTGTCAACTCTTTGTGTGAATGGGATGTGCAGGACATGTTTGTTGTTAATGATTTGGTATACAGTACCATTTGATACATGGAAATATTTTTTGTTCCTTAATAATGTATTGTGGGTTAGTTAGTGTGTTGAGGAGTCTTTCTTTTTGGTTTTATACTCAGTAAGATATAGGTTTAGCCAGTCAGGGTCCAGGTGGTCAGGATGATCCTCTCTTGGCTGACATAATCTAGAGAAAGCATCAGCTGTGACCAACTCTTCCCCTTTTTGTATTGTATGTCCAAATTGAGCTTCTCCAGCAGGGACATCCATTTGGCTTGTTGCTGTGCAAGTGTGTTCTGAGTTTTGAAATATATTAAGGATTTATGGTCAGTTAGTACTCAGACGTTTAAATGTCCTTCTAGGTAACATCTCCATTTCTTGCATATGTGATATATTGCTAGCAATTCCTTATTGTGTGTTGGGTACCTCTGCTCAGTGTTGGTTAGTTTTCTACTTTTGTAACATAATGGCAGGAAGTCTTGCTGCCCTGGCTGGCAGATGCATAGGACTGCACCAATGGCAGTGTCACTGGCATCAGACTCAAGCTTGTAGCACCTGTTGTTATTAGGGTATTGCAAGATTGATGCTTTGATCAAAGCTTGTTTTAATAGTTGGAAATTCTTGTTGCATTCTGGTGTCCAGATGAATTTCTTTTTGGTATTACCCTTGGTTAAGTCATTGATTGTTGCAGTGAGCTTTCTGCAGTCTTTGATGTATTTCCTTAGGTAAGCTACCATTCCAAGAAAGCATCTAACTTGTTTAATAGAGGTGGGGCGTTGCATGTTATTTATGGCTTTTATTTTTTCTGGATCTGCTTTGATGCCACCATCAGAGACAATGTAGCCCAAGAACAGGAGTTCCTTTTCCGTAAATTGGCACTTGCTAGGCTTGGCGTAGAGTTTGTGCTTTGCGAGTCAATCAAGTGTCTTGCAGATATGTGTGAGGTGTTCCTCTTTTGTTTTTGAGAATATAATGATATTTTTGAGGTAGCATAATGTATTTGAGAGGCCATTCAGCGCTTGGTTAATCATGATGACAAACATTGCAGGGGAGTTGGTCATCCCAAAGTCATTACCCTACCTTCAAAGGATCCAAATTGTGTATGGAACACAGTTTTTGGTATGTCCTTTTCTTTTACTTTAACTTGGTTATAATCCTAGGTGAGGTCAATTTTGGAAAAAAATTGGACTCCAGAGAGTCTTGCAAATAGACCCTCTATGAGTGGAAGGGAATATTTATTCTTTACTGTGCTTGCATTTAGTGCTCTGTAGTCAGTTACTAGATAAAAAGCGCCTTCCTTTTTCTTTAAAAAGAACACTGCTGCCCCCACCGGGATTCAGACGGGCAAACAAATCCTTTGACTAGGTTGTCCTCAATATGGGTCTAAAGGGTTTGGGTCTCATGGGAAAGAGTCTATAGAGAGGTACAGGTTTAGGCATGGCTTTGCATAGGTCGATGCCATGTTTGACCTCTCATTTGGATCTTAACTCTGTGAGCTCTTCCTTGAATACATGAGTGTATTTGTTTAGGAGTGCTGCCAGTTCTGGGCATTGGATTTTGCTTGTTTGTATATTATTGGATTTGGTGTACCTCATTATGTGGAGGATACTGTCTTTGGTTAGATGTTCTGAGTTGTCTTGGTTTATGACCTGTACAAATACTGTGTCTCTTAGAGTGATGTTGTTGGGCTCTTTGATGATATTAAAATTGACTCCATTGTGTTTGATGGTCATGGTTTTTGTTTTCCAACATATGCTGGGGTTCATTTGGGTGAACCAGTCCATGTCTGCTACAATGTCATAGTTTATGTTGTTCATGACAAGTCCTTTGATGGACGTTTGTATGCCTTGGAGGTCAATTCAGAAGGGAGTTGTTTTGCCTTCAAGTAGAACCTTTGATTTTTCTGCCATCCTGGCGTATTTGAAGTTGGATTTGACAACTGGTATTTTGTATTTGGTTACAAATGGTTTGCTAACCACGGTGTATTGTGCACCAGAGTCAAATAAAATTTTATATGTATGTGATTTGTAAGTGCATGGGTAGACAAGAAGTTGTGAGCAATCTTTAATTTTTAAGTTCATAAAAATGGAGGATTGCAGGAAACATGGGATGCAAGCAGTAAAGTTTGTGCCTTGGTACAGTTTCTTGTCAAGTTGGGGGGAGACAGGGGCACTCAAGTCTGTCCCCCTCCTCTTTTCCATGTTCCTCTGTTTCAAGAACTTCAAGGTAAAATAATGTGGGGTCAGATTCATAGCAGGTTGCTGTTTCAGCATTGTTTACTTTGGTGGTGTCCTCTTTCTTGGGACAAGAGAAGTTTACGCTCTGGCTGCAATTGCTATTGTTGCAATTGGAGTTACTGTTGCTATTATTGGTGTTTTGGCGTTTGTTGTCATTAGAGTTTTCTCTTCCATTGCTGTTTGAGGAGTGATTTCCGTTGCGTGCAGCATATTCCATGTTTGCCCATTTTTCTGTGTGCTTGGATTCTGCAATGAGTGCAGGCATAGAGGTGTTAGCCTCCAGACAGACAAGGGCAGTGACAGAGGGCTTCATTCTATTGATGAATGATGCTCTGGTGTGTAAGTTGTCAGCTTGCTCTGGATTTTGGATTTTGCGGCATATTTCCTTGAATTCATTGGCGTAGGCTGTGATAGTGGTCTGCTGAGGAAGATTGCTGAGTTGTATTACAATGTCTTGTAGGGATTTGGTGATACAGAAATTGTGTGTGATGTCCGCTTTGAACTCTTCCCAGTTGTCAAGCTGGTTGCCAGTTTGTGAGCCAACCCAGGTGGCAAACCAGTTAGCTGCAGCCTTGTACAGGCGTTTGCTTGCTTCCTGGACCCGTTTTTTGTGGGGGATGCAGCTGGTGCAGAGTTTAGCGGCTGAGTGGTCTAGCCAGTTGATGACATTTTCTTTTTTTACCAAAGAACTTGTCAATACTAATGTATTTGGTGTTGGTGACTTCATCTGTGATAGGAGATTATGTGTTTGTTTGTGGTTGGAGAGAGCAACTGTATTGAATTATCTTGGTGCATGCTTTGGGCATGACCAGACCTTCAAATATGGTGCATCCACTAGGTATATCTTTGTCAATGTTGTTGGTGCAGAAGTACAACTTCCAGGTCTTCTGGGATGTGGCCTGGTTGAGTACGCAAGCAAAGGTGGATAGGTTTTGGTCAGTAATTTTCTCTTTCATGGGTGTGGTCAAAAAACTGTAGCTGCAACCAGTGATGAGGAGCGCCTTTTGTGGAAGCTTCAAATATGGAATTGAGAAAGAAGAGAAGTATATTTTTTGGATAATACTTTATACTTATATAGCTTTAGCTGTGGCAGAGATTTAGTTGGATCAAACCTAGGGGTTGGTCATGTGCAGGATGGTTTTGAGTCACTGGATACTTGTACAGTCATGTGATATTGCTTGGTTGCCATTTCTGGTATGCCAAACTGCATATTGGGAGAGCACCAAATTGGGCAATGACTGGATGTTAAGTGAGTTGGCGGTAGCCAGAATACTTGTACATCCAGATCCTTGACAAAATCAATTATTAGTATTAATTTATTAACCCATTATATTATTATTACCTTGCAAAATACAACTAAAAAGTTTACAGAATTATTACCAATAGGTAAATATACAGGCTGTAAAATGCACTATATATCAATATTTGTACTGAGCATTAATGGCTCTCTAATATAAATACAGTCCATTTAAATAAATTACAATGAAAAAGACCTTGTTTATAATGAATTTTATTAAACAAAATGCATTGAATTATGCACATAATATCAAGATATCAAGAGTTGACGTCTAATTGCAATATTCTAATGCAAAATTTATATTTTTAGCTCTTAATTTATTATTGCTAATGAAAAATATTCATGCAAATAATTATATGTTACCTCATCAAATGTATACCATTTTGTTAATTAAAGGGAATGTCAATAATATAAAAAGCATATTATTAATTATGAATTGGAAAAAATAATATCAAATTTAATAAGTTGTCACAAAGAAAGGTTTTATTTTACTCATCAAAGGACAAGTAGGGGAGGGAATGGGAAGAATGTACATCATCATCATCTGTGCCAGTAAAAGGGATGGTATCAGTGGTAGTGGGGAGGGAATATGTGTTGGCTTGGGAGTCAGGGTTGGAACGTGGGTGGCTTGACCTTGATGGGGTGTTGGGGAGGCAGGGTTTGTTGAATGGGAAGAGGCAGCAAGAGCTGATTGATTCAATTGCTCACATTCTTCTGTCATGTATGTGGACTTAACAAACCAAATGAATGGGCGTGGGGAGAGGTGGGAGTCTTTTCTGGACTTATCACTATCACTTGCATAGAATATGGCAAGATCAGATAAATTCTGGACAAATATGGACAGGAAAAGCTCATAACCCTTCTCAATTCAGGTGCACAGTTCATTGTATGTGGCATACTTTAAGTGCCTTAGAGCAGAACCAAAATTGTAGAGACATAAATATGCAAGATGCATGTCAGTGTGGTTGATGGGGTAGGATCAGCAGGTATGCCCTGCAGCCCTAATTTCCTTGGTTGCCCATTCCCGCTGCTTCATATCTATGCTCAGTATTACTATGTACACAGCATGTTGGATAGCCCACTCCTCCAGCATGTCCTTGAGCTCTGTCTGATAGGCATACTCATCTGCAATGTTTGATATTGCCAAGTAATGATTGACATCCAATAGGGAAACTGCCAACAAACCCCCAACACATTGATACAAAATTGGCCTGCGCTTGTAAACATCAGATTGGATACCCTTTTCTCCATAATCTTGGATTCTTGCAGAAATCTTGGCATACAACAAGAAGATGACATCATTGTGCGTCCTCATTGCCCTCTCTTTAATAAATTAATAATGATTGAATCATATAGGTTGGTATCCAATAAACTGGTACCAGTGAGAACTTGATTGGATAAGATTCTAGCAGCAATCACAACTCCATACATCCAAAAAACAACTGTCCTATTATTTTTGAAAATGACATGAAGTCCCAGTTGGAGACAAACCTGGACCAAGGGCATCTGTGGGTCACATTCCATGATGGCCATCATGAGAGGATAGGATTTTTGCTATCAGTTGACATACAGGCTCTAGTTGGGGTCTTCTTGGAAGGGAGGCCACAATTGGCGTGGGCTTGCAGGGTTGCAGCCATAGTGGACTTTGCAAAACCCATTGCGGCTGCAATTTCCCTGAGGGACATAAGAATCCCTTGCTTTTCAACCATTTCAAGAACAATTTCTGGGGTGATCAATTTTCTTCTGTGTCTTGCAGGCTGATTGGCTGGAGGAGGGATGTGTCCATCTTGGGAACTGGATGTTGCCATCTGATTGGCTGTTTCTGGATTCTGGGTTCCCTGGGTGACCACTTGGCTCAATTAGCTGGTTCTGGATGCCATTGTTGATATATGATTTGGGTTAGCAGCTGACTGTGCATGATGGGCAAACAGGGCCATGTTTGAGGACACAGGAGAAAGAAAACACCCCTGAGTAGTGCTTGAGGAGGGGCCTGCAGGTTGGGAGTGATCATAGACAGTGGCTTTATTACTGGAAGATCCAGTGTAGCCTTGCATGATTTTGTCAAGGCCAGGGAACAGCTTGTTCATTTGATTGTTATTGAAAGAAGACATAATAAAATTTTATTAAAAAATTAAACTCAAAAAGAAAAGTGTATATTTTAATCAATTTCTTTTTGTTAAGTATGGTAAGTTGGTGAATATTAGGATCTAAATTTTAGCTGTACTAAACTGGAATAGAGTGATTTTTGAGAATGTTTATAATTCCTAAAAGAATTAGCATAAATCCACTCTAGATCCTTTAGCATCCTTTTTGAGACACCCATAAATTATATTTAATTCAAATTCACCTTATTTTTGATTTGAAATTTGATTCTTGGGTTTGACAATCCCACAATTTTAGATTTGTTAATTTTTACATGTTGTCTATGATTTGTTAGACATACAAGAAATCTTAAGTTGTACATTAGAATCCCACATTTCTGATTTATGTATCCCACATTTTTTTTCTGTGTTTTGTCTTTTGTTAGTTGAGTTATCTGCTCAAGAAATTCAAAATTTGCCAATTTAAAAAACCAAATTTTTTTGAATTAAATGGTTGATTTTATTAAATATTTTAATTTTTACTCAGCTGAGTTTCCTGCAAAAGTGATTTGAAATTTGGACCAAGGATTTGACAATCCCGCATTTTATGTTTGGGTTCTGAATTTACAGTATTAGCAGCTGGCAATATCCACAAAATTTTGACAAATATTTATAAGATCTTACGATTCAAAGTAGCTGCTTTTTAAAAGAGCTTCTTTAGAAGTAGTAAAAATAAAAATATATAATACATTGATATAATATAAATTTGTATATCTTATATTATCAGTAAAAATGTTTCTTAAATCTTTGTGGGCTCCATTGCCAAGATAATATCAGATAAGACCAACTTTTAATTGATAATTTCATATATTCTTCATTGTTGCTGTACTACAGTCACTTTGAGTAGTATTCAAATAAAGCTATTGCTGTAACTGTGCTGTTTTAGCAGAATTACAAGGGGGGAAATATTTGGAAACTAGATAATATTCTTTATTGTGGGATAGTGCTTATATAGTTAATGTGATCATGGATAAAAGGAACATGATTGTGTAGATCACACAATAGGATGGTTAAGGGGATGGCTTGATCCTAATAATGAGTCAAGCGCCAAAACAAGGTATTCACTGTAAGGGATCATCATTTGGTCATGTTGTTGGATTTGGAAATTTGAGTTGACTTCCTAGTCTGGCTCCAAGTGACTGGATAATTGGGTTACAGGTCATAAACTGGCTTACTTGGAACCTTGCTGGCATGTCAAGCCTGCTGTTTTAACACTATTGAGTTTTATCATATTTTTAAAGATTGAAATAAAATTAATCATATAATTTATTGGCTGGAAAAATCCCTGGATAAGATTTTTAGGCAACATGTTTATTCCTCCAAACCCATTGTTGGATCTCCTAAAATCAAGGTAATTTTGGGGAAGTCTGTTGAAATTATAAAGGTTATGAAGTGCCCAGAACTCAATTAGGCTTTACTGTAATATCCAAGGACATATGGAATTAGTTGGGCAAGGTGGGAAAGCAGACAGCCTAATTGGAACCCTGTCAAGGTGGTGAAAATATGATACACCATCATCAGGTTACAGAAAATCTTTGTATGGAAGTTTGATCATCCAAAGTTACTGGTAAAGTATATCAAAATATAATACACAACAGTTTATATGGCCAAGAAATTAGTGAAACAATGGGATTCCAGGGTAATCATGTAATGATAAAGTCTTGCTGAAATTCTGAAGTGTTGATAAAATGACAAATAAAAATCAAAATCTGAAAACTTTCAATAACAACAAAATTGTCAAAAAAATTTTTCAAATGATAAACCCCAAGTAGAGACATTGGGAAAAGACAATCAAGAAAAACTAAGGCAAAAATAAAGAAGCCAATAATTTGAAGAAATGATACTGGATTTTTCAAATAAATGATTTTTCAAATTGGTTCAATCATTTCCTCAAATTTGGGCTCAGGAGCTTCATCAAGCAGCGCAGAGACCACAGACACTACAAAATGACACTGTGACTTAAAAAAGCCGTAAAGGCATATAGGTGAGCAAAATTGTTATTTTCATGAAGAAGTTTTGGCTGAAAAATGTTAACTGAGATTTTCAAATACTGTTGAAACAACAGGGTTGACCCCTGGAAAGGTTCTGGCTAAGAAGTTTCATGACCCACCATCTGACTTCCCAGGTAACTAAAGCCAAATACAGAAGTTAACTCAAATTTCCAGAAACAGCAACATGGGCAAATGATGATCCTATATGATGGATGCCTTGATTTAGCACTTAACTAATTATCATGATCAAACCATCCCCTAACCATCCAACTAAGTTATCAACACAATCATGTTCCTGATATTGTCAGGAAGCCAGGCATAGGTAGAGGCCTTAGGTGACTCAGGACAGGGTACCGCCAAGTCAGTGGGTAATGCCCACCATAGGATGGGTGCTAACTTGATAATATAGGATACAGATTGCCTAAGCATAGACCAGGGCTCTGAGTTGGGCACCATAGAGTCTACCATTCCCATCAAAGTAATGTAAAGTACTCCAAAAAGTTGAGTGGACATGGTCTCAGTGATGGTGGTAGGTTTCATTAGGCAGTTGGGTTGCAGGGTTAAGGGAAGAGTCATGGGGACAAGGTATGCAAGTGGATAATTGTACTTGTCTTTGAACAATAAGGGTGGCACCCTGTACCACTTTCCTTTGTTTCTTATGTGTTTGATCTCTCTAGTCCTTTCCAAGGGATCAGCAATGAGGATAGTCTCCAAGCTGTACTCCAAGTAGGCAGGGTTGAGTGGGTATTTGTTAAAACGCACAGGTCCAAAGGGGGCTCCAGGGGGACAGTATAGTGCCTGAGGCGGGTCAGCAGGTTGGTCTCTGGAGGGGATGGTTGCCTGATTGTCTACTTGGCTGGAGTTGAGATGAAAGATCACTAAGACTAGATAAGGTAGGATTTGTTTGAATCAAAGTTTCATAAAACTTTATTATCAAAAATGACAATGGGGTCATCCCCATACTGCTGGGGTTCTTATACTAGGTGTTTTTGCTTCTTTGCTTTTTGCGTACTTCAGGTCTGTGGACAGTAAACTGGCAGGACATGGACCTTGGCTTCTGGTTTTGAGGACGGCAGATCCTAGTTGTGCTTGCTCTGATGAACAGAAGTGGCAATGCTTTTTTCTGCTGCTACTGTTCACCACATCACCTGGGCAGTCAAATTGTATTACCCATTCTGGACTGGAGACTGGCATTAGCTGGTAATCATTGGTGGGAATGGCAGGAGGCCTTGGTGTAACCTTCTTTAGGCAAGCTGGTGGGTTCCCTTCATCCTGGGTGACTTGATTAGCCTTTGGAGGGTCAGGGTTCAATTCCAGGTTTTCCAACATTGATACTGAACTTCCAGTCTTGACACTTGGCAGGCTGGCAGGCTCCTGTTCCTCATGGTTGGGGCAAGGCATCTCTGGCAGGCCAGGGTTTGGCTCAACTGGCAGTCTGGAAGGCTCCTGTCTACCCTGGTCAACACAAGGCTTTTTCTGAGGCCCAGGGTTTGATTTCCAAGTTTTCAATACAAGTATTAAAATGCCATTCATGACAGATATACAAAATTCACAACAACTATATAATATTTATCTCTCAGTAAAGAATATTATCTAGTTTCCAATTATTTTTCCCTTGTAAATTTGCTAAAACAGCATAGTTACAACAATACTTATGGTTTTATTAAACTACTGGGGTATTTTATGTAAAGTTACTCCCCCTTTGGCCTTGGACAGAACAATTTTCCTCTACCACACTAAGAAACCCTTCCAAAAACCAGCCAAACCACTAAATTCTCTTGAGTATTTTGCTCATACTGTGGATAAATATTTGTGCTGGCATACCCCACAGACTCCCCTACATTCAATGCCCCTCCCTGGGAGGAAAAACTGATTAATTTGGATTATTTGTTGGCTTGATACCACCTGTTGTTAAAGACCATTAAGACTAGCCAATCAAAACAACCCACATTGATATCTTCAAAGTCAAATAAATTTTCTGAACCCCAAATCACTCCAGCCAGTCAAAGGGCAAGTCATAAATTGGTGTAAAACCCTCCTGTCCTCCTGAGCCTGCCCTGAAAATTTCCTCCTTCAACCAATCAGACAACATGGTCTTATCAGCTGACCAGCCAAAGCTAAACCCATTCCCTTAAGACAAGCCAGGGGACTTTTGGTCCCCTGCTTGCTCATTCTTTTCCCACAATAAAGTTTAAGGTTTAAAACAAATATCTTTGTTATTTTTGAACTCTAGACAGAGTTATATAATTTTCTAACTGTTATTGGAAATCCTTCTTTTCCTTATCTCTATCCTGACCCCTGTATCCTTGGCTGCTTTTCTGAATCCCCTGAGCTTAATGTTAGTGTATAGGTGTATACTTACTTGCTTTTGCTTTCAAAACCTGACTTTGAATCTAGTTTTTCAGTTAAAATTAGTATAATTTCTTACTTTCATTTTGAAACCTTACTGTTTTTGCTTTGCTTTGAACCCGTCTTCTCATACATCACTGTTAAAGTCATCTTTTGTCAGAAATTGCGCCATTGATGCTATTTTGATATGGCCTTTAAATAGTGATATGTGCAAAGATTTGGTTGGGTTTGCCTTCAATTTTGGGAATTCCTTGCCTTCTTTAAATGGGTCAACTCCAATATCTATCCATTCTGGAATACAATACCTTCCCTTGTCTGATCCTGGTATGACCTCACCCCAATGTGACCCCCTCAACCACTCTGTCTACCTAATGAGTGATAATTGACCCTTGTTTACTATTTAAGTAGAATCATTTCTCCTAATAAAGACAAGTTTATCCACATTTATGTTGGCTTTAATATTCTTCAAGCTTTTTTCTTTCCTTTTTGCCAAAGGAATTCCTGATCTTTTATTCCAGTAAATTAAGGTACATGCCCTTAATCTTGCTCTGAAGGCTAACACAAGGCTAGCTTCAAACCTCAAATCTTTTGTTCAAAAGATTTCCTGTTGTTTCCTCCTAGATGTTGTCCCCAGGAGTCAAACACAACATCCGTGTTACTTTCCAAGTGATTCTAAAGTTCATTAGGTTAATTTGGCTTCCCCTCTTAACAGTTACCCCTGGCAAACACTCTCTTATAAGTTTGAGTCCCAGAAAACTTACTAAAGGCTCCAAATTTACTAGTGATCTTGGAAATGATACTATCACTTCTCAAATTTATTGTGTTTTATGTCTCTCTGGTCCTTCTCTTCATCAGGACTACCTCTCCAGACCCCTGGGGTAGGATTCTCCCCTCTGCCTGCCTCATGGGAGATGATCCTTCCAGGCTCTTGTATCTTCTGGATGACATCCCTGGGAGGTCAAATGACCTCCTTTTCTCTGAAGAAATCCTAGTCAAAAGCCTCACTTCTGGTGACCTGGACTTATATTCTCCTAACTCCAACCTTGGCGCCCCTCCTGTTGAGGAATCTATTGTACCTCTCTCCCCCTGTTGGAGGAGAAGATACCTGCCTCCTACAAGGGACCTGGAGTTCTAGAGTGTACTTTCACATGTACTCCCTGGTTGCTTGTTGGACTGGCATTGATGTGATTAAACACTTTTTTCCTCATTTTTCTGCAGAATCCTCACTTTGGTTTTCTTTTAGAGTGGCCATTCCTGTGATTCACTGGATGATATCCTGGTGGTTTGTCTCACCAGGATGGGAGCCAAACTTAGTTAGTTTAGCCCCTCTCCCTAATAGTTTGAGCTCCAAACCAGCTCATATGGATCTTTGAGAGGGAATGCTTGAATCATCAGGGGAACTTTTCTCCACTTAGCCATCTGAATTCACCAAATTTTATGATATCATATTTTGATTTTGGGGCCAAAAACACCAAATTTCCTGATTCTGGGTTTTAAGTCTTTAAACAGCTTTTTTTAACTTTTGCCAAAATATTATCACGTTTAGCCACAACCCACTTCTGATCAATTGCTTGGTTGATGTCCTTATAATACTTTAAGGCCAGTTTCTTGGGCCTGGCTCCTTGACACTTGAATTTCTGAGGGCAGGCAATCCCAGATAAGATGGAACCATCCATGATAAAGCCATATAGTGTATGTTGAAGAGTTTAGTTGTGGGGGGCGTTTTGAAGTACCAGTTGTTGGTGTCTCCTGCTTGAAAGTTTAAGAAATCATTGGTTAATGGTTGATCCAAAACCCTAGTCAGGCTGTGAGTACAGCCAAAAAAATGAGTTGATCCATCTTACTCCCATAAAAGGGGATTTGGTTTGTGGTTTAGTTTTTGTAACTTTTAATTTTATCTGAAAGTATAACCTATTTTATGTGATAAACAAGGAAGAGAATTTTTTCAATGATAGCACAAACTATCACCAATAGATTGAGTTTATTATATAGTAATATTGCTGTGGGGCAGAAATAATTCAAAACATTGGATTGGGGTACTCAAAAATTTTGATCTTGGGCAAATCCCCTTTCCAGGTTGACTTTGAGACTTTTTATGCCCAAATGTTTAGCTGGTGGACAAACTGACATCATTTTGGTTGAGATGAGCCTTCTTGGTGAATCTAAATTTGATTGCTATATTGATAAGCCCAAAGGCTACCATATTTAGAGGTTTCAATTTGATCAAATCTTTAGACTGGGATCTGGGTTTGGCTAATTACCAAAACGGCCAAACAATTAGGATCCCAGAAATTTGGTCTAAAATTAGGCATTTTGGTGTTGTAGTTTTGGGATGTTTCCAAATTTGTGGAACTGGGTTACCTCAGGTGCTGTTGGTTAGGCTGTGGGCCCTAGGCTGATGTGCGGCTTTCAAAGGACTGGTAGGCAGGCAATGGGGCCCCAGGCGGCCAAGTTTTGGATTTCATAATTCATTTTTAAACCAATTTTTTGTATTTTGGTTTTTTCAGCAGTTTTTCTATTAAGGGAAAAGTTTTGCTCATAGTTTTCAGCTTTTTTTACCTGCCCTATTATAGTGATGTTTATTTTTAGTTTAATATCAGAAATATTCCTGAAAGTACTAATTGGGGGGCAGATTAGATAATCTGGTCAATTCAGATTATGAGACTTGGTGTCTTCAAACTAATAAATTACCAATAAAGGTTAGCTGTGCTGCAACTGAGCTTGATACCTCACCTCATAGTGTATTTTACAATACACAGGGGAGCTTAATGAGTTGACTCATGATATATAAAACAACATTCTGCCTCTTGTCTCAAGTTTTAAAATACAGGACAATACTTCCTAATAAAGAGCATAAAATTCCAGTCAAACATTCTTGCCAACTTATTCAAAACTCAAACCATATTTGAATCATGGAACTAATTACATCCCCTTGTGGCTCTGTGGCTTTCCTTTACCCTATAATAACTTTCATTTCCTAATAAAACTATTATTTTATTCTAAATCTCTGTCTTCTTCCTTGGACTATTGTCTTCCCCCTTCAAATACTGAAAGATAATTAGTTAATTTTCAAAAGTTGTAGCAGCAGTAGATTTTATTTACAGTCTACTTTTAAGAAAACTTTCCCAAAGAAAGAACAAAGTGCAGACCATATAGCTACCTCTCACTGAGACCCTTTCTATCTATCCCCAAGGAGATATTCTGAAAGAAATATTAATATCAAGATCAACTTATACTAGCCAGTACGTAATAGTCCACATAAAGAGCTGTTTACAGGCAAATTCATTATTTGGTCAAATAAAGATAGGCTATCTAATAAAATTCAATTAGTTGTTGTTTTGTTTGTTTATTCTTTATGCCCTTAAGTACTAGTATATTGGCCCCTTAATAATAGTTTAAAAGAATAAATAAAGGACCCTGTGATGGTTATAGCAAGGTGGTATAAGCATTCTTAGGCCAGCTAGGGTTACAATACAGCTGGGTTTCCCCGGTACAAGGAAATGCCATAGTAGTATTGAGCTCTTAAAAGACATCTGGGAGGGCAATCCAGCTGAGAGTGTATTCCCCTTGGATAAAGATGTTGTAGTAACATTGAAATCCTGATACCATCTGTTATAAGAATGCAACTGGGTTAATTTTTCCCAAAAGGGACTGTAAGTGTAAATTTAACCTTCTCCTTAGGCCTCCACTTTGATTCCTGCCAAATGCTTGGGGATCTCTACCAAACTTTGTTTGGATATTAATCCAAAAATTTATTGAAAAAGCCCAAGAAAAGCCCAAAATTTAATAATTGTGGAATTATTCTGAAGATGCCTCCACTTAACCACCCAAGAGACACCCCTGGTTAAATATCATGTGTAAGAGCAGCCAGAAGCAGTGGTATGTGCATCTAAAGCAGGTTCTCCAATTTTAAATGATTTGGGTTTCCTTTTGATTATGTTCTTTCAAAGTTTGTCCAGATTTTCCTACATCAAGAAATGCACCCATATTTTTTCATATTATTGGTCAATTATTTTTTGAAACATTCAACCTCCCACCTAGGCTCCATTCCCTCTCTTAAATGAATGTAAGAGCTGTAAAAGACCTTGCTTCATCATTCTATAGTCTAATAAAGTTCAAAATTTGTTATTAATTCTGGCCATTTGGTTTTTTCTGTTGCTTTTTAGTGTTATTTAATTCCTTTCCTGCCTTTGGCCTCCCAGGAATTGTTAGTGATAACCTTTTGTTTGTTGCTGAAGCCACAATTTTATTATGGTTGAGAGCAAGGTTTTATTTCTTACTAGCCTAACCCAGATTCTCATAGTAAGTTTCTTTGCCTTTATCTTATGAGTGGCTTTGTGGTAGAGCTTCACTACTGCCATTCAAGCATAAGGAGACTAGAATCATTTTGGGTGGCTGTCCAGAGAAAAAGCTGCTGAAACTGATAATTTAAAGAGATCTCTAGGAAGTGGAGTAGATCACTATGTGGATACCCAAGCTATCCACTTGAGGATCAAAGAAAATGAGTATAATCAAAAGGGTGTTTGCTTCTGAAAGCCTTGGTGGAAGACACTTATGGTGGCCAAGAGAAGAGATTAAAGGGATCTGAAAAATATTAAAAAAGATTAAAGAGAGAAAGATTAAATGAATTAAAAAGATTTAATAGAAAGAAAAAGATTGAAAGATTGAAATATAAAAGAGATTTGGAAGAAGAAAAGATAAATCAAGAGAAAGAAATACAAGGATTAAAAAATAGTTAAGAAAATAAAGGGATTTTAAGGTAGAGTTTTAGAGAGAAAGTCATTAGAGAAGAAAGACTGGAGGAGACATAAAGAAATGTTGAAGGAAGAACAAAACATTTCTCTTAGGCAATTAATTTAGAGCAGAAGCAAAACAGTTCCTGGAAGAGCTTTGCTGGGTTTCAGTAAGATACAGAGAAATTAGAGAGAACTTTTGAAAATTTTACATAAAAACAAGCTTTATAGTAAAAAATAGTGAAAACAAGGGAGTTCACACATGGAGAAAATTTGAAGAAAAACAGAGAAACTGTTATAAATGAAAGACACACATTGTTGGTGCTTTGGTGTGAAGTGTTGATTTTCTATTAAAGTAAGCAGAAAAACCATGAATAAAAGACAAAGTGCTTGAAATGTTTCAGAGGTGGAGTAAGAACATGATTTTTTGAGCTTTGGACCTATTTACTGATTATTTTTTATTGGTAGAATATTCTGAAAGCTTAATTTTTTATATTAAGAAGAGCAACAGTGTCATGGCCTGGGTGACTCCCAGGGGAACCTTTGGTTGAGGGGAAGGGTAAAGCCTGGAAGGCCCAGTAGATGACAGGGGCCATCCACATCACATAATTGGCAGCAGTAGCCCAAGGACGCCACACTCCCATGTGGGGTATCACTTGCTAAGTGAGACCCAGCATAGTCAAATAGGCGAACCCAAGCTTACTGTAGTCATATGATGAAGTAGGAGGAATGAGAGGAAGTTCTTCTGTGGCGGCGCTCATGGTCAGGCTTGGCTGGGCAAGTTGTTGGAGAAGAGGAACACCAGGAAAGGAGGGGTGCAATGCAGGAGCAGGAATTATTTATTGGTCCAGCACTCTAGGAGATGGAGTAAAGGCTGGTGGTGGTTGGTTGGACGCAGCTAGAAGTTGCTCCGTTTCCCAGTGCTGGCATTGGTACTGAAGGTACTCTCTGTTTGAAAGCACCAGCAGTATAAAATTTGTAATAATATAATAAACCCCTGCAAAGTATAAATGCTCAGTGTGCATTAACCAACAAAGTCTATTAGATGAAGATGTCAACAAAGAAAGGGGATGCCAGTGTTCCCAGCTATGTCCTGCTGGGAAACTGCAATTGGACTTACTGGAAACTTCTTATTGGTTGTCAATGGGTTATTCTCAAGCTGGGCCCCATTGGTGACTCCTGATTTGTCATTTAGATGGATCCTTTCATTATTTTTGCCCTGGGGAAGCTGGTAGGGGAATTTTGGGCCATTTGGCAACCTAAGTCCCCAATTCTTGGTTTCAGAGGGTGTGGGCCAATTACAATCTTTTCCAAATGGCTTTAGGACGGTTTCCAATTGCCCCCAGGCTTGGCCTTGACCAGGGTTCAATTCCCCACTTGAAATTAAAGTTTCCTTTGGGTAAATCTGCGTAATTGACAACGTGATTGATTGGCTGTGTGATTGCTCAATTGCAGGCATTGAACCTATGTAACATATGGTTTAGTCTGGCCCATTCTGGGCCCTGACAAATAGAATCTTGTGAGACTTAATAGAGTAAGTTTAAAAGCTTATTTTATTATAGAAAAGAGAAAAATCATGATAGTTTAAGCCTTGAAGAAACCCATCCTAGGAGAGAACTAGCCTAAGACAAGTGTGAGAGAGGGGGGCTAAACTAACTGAGTTTGGCTCCCATCCCAGCAAAACAAACCACCAGTATGCCACCCAGTGGAGAACTGGAACAGCCGCTTGAAGGGGGGACCACAGGGAGGCCATGGGGGACAGCTGAGGGAAGTATGTATTCAATCCCATCAGCGCCAAACCAGTGAGCAACCAGGGTGTATAATTGGGGGCGGGAAAAGACATCACAGGGGCGCGTAAGGGCACTGAGTCACTCTTCTCCAGGTTGGGGAGGGAGGGCATTGACATCTCCTTGCCCACAGGAGCAGAAGAGGCATAGTCAACATCATCCAAATCCAGGTCATCACATGTCAAGCTCTTCACCACGGCCCTCTATAAAGAAGGAGACTGCCGGGGAGACTTAAGAGGCTGGAAGGATCTTCACCCATGAGCCGCGCAGAAGAGGAGATCTTTGACCACAGATCTGGCAAGGTTGACAACAGGAGCAGCAAAAGGGTGCCAAGGAAAATACAACAAATTTAATGATTAGGAGTATCATAGTTGTATTCTCCTCAAAATTTAGAGAATAATGGTGAATTTTTTGAAGCTGTAAGCAATAGAATTAAGCTCAGTAAGGGCAACCACAAGCAGGAGAGCAAAAGAAGCAGCAGAACAGGTCTAGAGGGCTTGGTTGTGGTCTCAAATGCCTTGAGTAGTGTGAGAACAAAAAGGGGTTTAAAGACAAGGATTTTAAAGAAAAATTCAAAGTAACAATAGATATTATATTGAAATTTAACTGAAATTTAGTTTTGAGTGCTATTTTCATGAACAAAAGCAAAAACAGAAGAGAACTATACTAGCCTGAGCTTCTGCTGAGGGTTCCAGAAGAGTTACTGGGTTTGAAACAGGAGTTTATAAGGTAAACTTCAAAGAAAAGACTAACACTTTAATCTTATAGATAATAGGGACTCAAAACTAAGTTTCAGTCCAATCAAATGATTAAAATTAAGTGCAACAGCTCCAAACTTTTAATAAAATGGACAATAGACAAGCAGGGGACTGAAAGTCCCCTTGCTGTGTAAAAGGGAGTGTGCTGCAAGGGAAGGGGTTGCATGACTACAGGACTTGAATCTGATTAGGTGGGGGAGAAATTTTGCAGGTCAGGGCCAGTGAGACTGGAGGGTTTCATCTTAATTTGTGTGATACTTCCTGATTGGCTGGAGGGGCTTTCAGGTTCTTGGAATTCACTTGAGCTTTTTGGTGTTGATGTGGCAACACACAATTGGTTGGATCTGATAGTTTTTAAAAGTGAGCAACACCAGGCCAGCAAGTAGTCAAAATCAATTAATGTTTCTTCCCAGGAGGGAACAACCAGAGATGGGGGGTCTGCAGGGAAGGCCAGAACAAATCTCTTGTCAACATTATGAGCTAAATCTCCTAGAGAGTTAAGTGGCTTGGCTGTAATTTTTGGGCCTTTTTTAGTGCAGCAGGGAAAAACAGTTCAATCCAAGGCCAAAGGTGGTAGTGGATTTACAACAAGGAGCTATACAGGAGTGATTGTGTAAAGTCACTCCCCCTTTAGCCTTGGATAGGACAATCTTCCTGCATTGCACAAAAAAATCTGCTCAGAAGCCAGCCAAGCCCCTTAATTCTCTTGAGGATTTGGCCCACACAATTGATGGGAGATTTGTGTTGGAATACCCTTCCCAGGTGGCAAATACTGATGTTTTGAACTCTGATACCACTTGGGAGGAATCTCTGATTAACTTGGATTATTTTTTGGCTTGGGCTTGTCTGCATTTAAAATTGATTAAGTCCAAAAATCTGGTTGCGCTTTGGCTAATTCAACAAAATCCCTTTCAACTGGAATTAATGTCATCCAGAAGTTTCCTTTAGGCACCAGCAAATAAGAGGCTGAATTGGAAATTGATGAGAAACCATCCAAACTCCCTGAAATTACTGGCAAAAATTCTATCTCACCCAATCAAATGACTGGCTGAGGTCACCTGACCTTTCAAATTCAAATGGGTTTCCCTTAAAGCAAGACAGGGTACTTTTGGTCCCTTGCTTGCTCATTCTTACAAATAAATTTTGAATCTTCAAACTTAAAATTTTAGTTGCTCTTTGGGTCCTTTGTTTGGTCCTTTTTAATTTTCTAAAGTGTTTGTAAAGGTTTTCTTTTCCTTACCTTTTTTCCTTGCTTCCAGGTCCCCCAGTGTCCTTTTGAAGCCCCTATAGACATTGCTAACATTAACATTAAAGCTTATTGCTTTTGCTTTAAAAGAAAAAACTCAAACTTAAAAATTAGTGATTTAATTAATATAATTACCTATTTCAATTTCAATTTTATTCCCCTTTTGCTTTTTGTCTTGCTGTTGGTTTATATACACTTTCTAAGACTTTACATCACACTTTCAAAGTCATTGGTCTGTGGTTGCTGTTTCCTATCTTTTACCAGTGTTCTGGGAACCTTCTTGTATTTTTTGGTGTCTGTTTGTCTAGAGTTTTAGACTCAAACAAAAAATACCTGCAAGTTTCCCTGGTCTCTAATTCAAGGCCTAAAGATGCTAGTGCCCCTAGTTAAATTTGTGGTTTTTATCCTGGCACCTGCCTTGGTGATGATATGGTCTACCTCCCCAGATCTTTGGGATCATATTTCTCATTCCTTTCACTGCATTGGCAACAACCCCAATCAGTTCTTACATATTTTTTAGGACATCCCCAGACGTGCTCAGGATATTCTCACCACCAGTGAGAACGTTGTGAGAAGTCTTACCTGTGATGACCTTGAGTTCCCTGCCATCAAAACAGCCCCCTTTACACCCCCAGTTTTGGCCTGCCCAATGCCCCTCCCCTCTGAGGACCCAATTGTCCAGGTCCCAGAAGAAGGCTTGGGTACCCAAGAGTCCCCTCCCAAGCGTGCCCCCTGGTTGCTTAGTAGAATGATTCTTATGGGTTTGGACTCCTATTTCCCCCAACTATCTACCGCGTCCTCTCTATGGACACCCCTTTGGGCAGCCATACCAGTCCTGCATTGGATGGTGTCCTGTTGGATCCTTCCTCCAGGATGGGAGCCAAATTTAGTTAGTTTAGCCCCCCTCTCTCACAGATTGATGAGCCAGAGGTTAGATAGAGACAGAACAGAAGCCAGAAAGCTAGCAGAAGAACTTAAGTTTAAAAACATCTTGGGTCTTGAACTTAACAGAGCTCTAACTAAAAGACAGTAAAGAAGCAATTAGTAGAGAAGCAAGAGGTTACAGAAAATATTTTCCAATGAGTAGCAGGAATACATGACTACAATAGGTTGGATTTAAGGAAGCTTTTAAGAATGTCTTCATTCTGATTAAATAAAGCTTTTTACAATCCCTACTTGTTTATAAATATCTTAATAAATGAATTCACTCCCTCATATTTATTGCCCAACAGTGAGGCAAAAAAATCTGTGTAGACATCACTTTAGAAAGTTTGCCAAAAGTCAGACACCTTGTGAAGAATAAATAGGGCTAGAAAAGTGTTTGAAGTTAACAAAAAAAGGGGTGTGAATTCCTGGGCAGTTAATTTACTACACTATTTTAGGACTTATATACACCAAAAGCAGAAAGCACTCAGGCAGATGTAATAACTCATAGTGTTGATGCTAGCATTTTGGTTATAAAAGTTCTTGAGGAGTTTGCAGGTCTCCAATATCAGTATAACTCACTAGTCTCTGAACTGAGTTACTTGAAGAATGCTTCATCAACCCAGTTGGTGGCTGGCTTTGATTAAGGACGTGCTTGGGTGTCTTCTCAAGAGCATCAGAAGTAGCACATATATCTAACAACATGACTCCTCCCATTGCCAATGTTGAGATAAAGGCAATATTACCAAATTAGAAGAAAAGCCAATTTCAGACAATTATTCTTCAATAAGTTTTTTGTAGTTTGAAACATACTTGGATCACTATACTTTGCCACCCCCTTATTAAGTGATGGCTTTTTTACAGTATAGTAACACTAAGTTCTAAATAAAGCTATTATCTTATCCTTATTATATGTTCTTTTCTTTTGAACTGTTGTCTTTTCCAACTCAAATACTGAACTATAATTAGTTCAGTTGCAACACTACTTTGTGCCTATGGATCCTTCCCTCACACCCAAACCCAACCACATACCTGCTCCTATTCATCCTATAAAATTTTATCCACCCAACTTTTTGTATTTTATATATCACTCTCACAGGTCTGGTAGACTCAATGGTTTCTGCTGCTGGCCCTAGGTCATCATTAGAACACTCTATCTCTTACATTATCAAGTTGTCTCCAATCCTGCTGTGGGCCTTGCTCACCAGCCCAGCCTTCTCCAGCAGCTGTCTTTCAGGGCCTAGTATCTTGACAATAGCTGTGCTAATCAGCTAAAGTTTATCAAATTGGTTAAATTTAGTTTGCTTTCATTATTAAGGTCACATATTGATGGCCTACTTTATTCTATAAAAGCAACTAAAAGGCTTCAATTTGTTGGTGATTTTTTGTTTTAATGAATGCTAGATGGTGTATTTCTAGATGACATTATTTACACTTGTGTTTTCTCTACTTTTATGGATTTTTTATATTAAGAATGCTTATTTTACTTGCATGATTATCATTTTTTCAAGATACTATTTTAATATGCAATTTTTTAGATGGTATAATAGAAATTACTAACCGTATAGCTATTTAATATTTATTTTAATCAATTTTATTTTAAAATTTAAATTTAAATTGCGCCACAATTATAGTATCTTTGAGATGACATCTTTCAAGCTGCAATTTTTGAGATAATGTAGCTCGCTGTTGATATTGACATAATATTTAGTTTTATTATATTTTATATTATAAATCTTTATCTTTCATTTTTTGGGAATACTTTCTTAATGTTGGCATGTATATTGATGGTAAAAATTGAAGCTGTTTTAAGCTTATTTTACCAAGCCAGGTCAAATATATGTAATTGAATTAAATAAAAATAAACCATTTTGAGCCCGAAATAATTCGTTCTAAGAAATTTGTAATCGAGATTGCTGTCTCGAAAGTAATGGCAAACAAAGTGAACGGCTGCCTAAAAAGTTGTCTTCAGATTAATTAGATTTTTACCAATAACAGCTGAAACTTGAATTTTATTTTATTTTACTAAAGTGTAAATTGCCAACTCCTTTAATTCATTAACTTTCTTTTACAAAAACACCTATATTAAAAAAGAAGTAAAATCAGCTTTATCTTTTGAAGGCTCGAATTTTTTGTGCTAATCAATAAGTTTTATTTCTGTGTGTTATGCTTATGTTTGCTCAAATCATTTCAACTAGTAAATGGGCATTAAAAAACTCGGATCGCGCGTCACTGCCTTTCAATTTGGGGACAAGCTATCTCGTGTCTCCAGTGGCTTCAGGCTTAGTTACAAGGATTTTAAAAAGCCGGTTGAACCTGCACATTTTGACAATGGTGTCAAAGGTGCTTATATTGTTCAATGCAATAGATTAGTCTTCTCTTATTGTGAAAGGGGAGGTTCAAGCCGGGGAATGGTGTAAGTTTTTATCTTTTAAATATGTCAAAGTCTAAAGAGTCTCTAGTGAATTCATCAAAGAAAATATTCAGAATTTAGCAAAATCTAATCCCGAAACAGAGTATATTGTTAAACATGTTCCATTTCAACATCCAGCGATCATGGGTTATTATAGTAAGCTAATTAAGATAAGTAGCTGGAGTTTAATTTTTCATTTAGATAATGGCTATCACAAAAGAAATGATGTTGCAAACATGGACCCAAAGATCATTCTTCTTAATGCCGAAGGCTTGCAAACAAGTCAAGGTGGTCTAGAGAAGGATTTCCGAAAGACTCGTGTGTTATCTACCACTCCTAGTGTTAGAGGGATCTGGTCACCATTCCATTGTGCTCCTCACAAGATCTAGTTTATATAGAACTATTTAAAAACTATCGACTTACGTTTTCCTTTCCGGGGTCGTTATAAACTTATAGTTAATCCTCATCAAGTTTCCATTTTTGATGCTCCAGGTTTAAAAGAATATTGTTTAGATAAAAGCATGCTCTATGTATTTATTTAAATCAACATAATTCAAGCTGCGCCAAGCTTTGTGTTCATCAATAACAGACAGGCTTATAATTTAAGTTTTATTTTGTTTTATTCTTCTTTATCCCTAATATAAATGCTTTTTTCCAATTTAGGTTTAGCATTTTTACTGGTTATATCCTCATTATGATTTATTAAATTTGTATTTATACTGTTTTTTAGAATATTGCTACCTGGAGAGTAACCTATTTTAAATAAACATATTTACTATTTAGGTTTGTACACAAGCGCTAAACCTTATCCTGCTACCAATGTACAAATATATTTTTATTAGATTTCTTATTTTTTCCTAAACAATTAATTTATATTCTAATTAATGCACTAAACTTTTTCAAAGCTCAAATTCGCTTGTATTCTGCAACATCACTTTAACCAGACTAGATATAATGGCATATTTTCTTGGCGCTTCTGATGGTTAAAAATATCTTTGCGTACAAAATTTGAAAAATATACCACCATTTTATAATTTGATCAAAATATCACCACAATTAGTTATCATTGATTCAGCTATACACTTTCTTTGGCTTTAAAAGATCTTTTAATATATAAATTCAAACTTTAAAATAATCTCATAAGTAAAACAGGAACAAAATTTAGGGATTAAATAGTCCTAATTAGCTTTAATTATCAGCTTACTTTTTTACTTAAGGAGTGGGAGACAACAACTAAAGTTTACATATACAAATAGAATCTCAGTTTAAAGCCCTTCGCAATCTTAGAATAAGCAGATTAGCAAAAGCACCTTTAGTATCTTGGGTAACCTACCTCACTCAAAATTAAACTAAATTAACTATTCATACAGGCCTCTTAACTACTCTGGTGTGTACCTGGGCACTATTCATCTGCTTTTCTTAGTATATCATCCCCAAAGTTAGGCATAATACCACAATGATTTATGTAATTGTTGAGTATATACTTCTGAGAAGTATAATAAACAAGATAAAGGGGAAAATTAAGAAGAAAATGATACTTTTTTAGATATGAGTTTAGAGGATTATATAGTATCATGAGAAGCCACATGCTGTCCATGTACATGGCAGTCATGGGGCTTATCCAAGTAATTGTTCCATTTAGGGGTTGAAAGATTTGATCCCCTTATTAGATGGGCAGTTGATAAGAGTGCCACCAACTTAATGATTAGTCAGGGAATTGCTTGGGGAATCACTTCTCTGAGAGGGAGTAATTGTAGATGGTGCAACATAATGAAACCTTCTTTTTAATAAAACTCTTCTCTTGTTTGAATTTTTTTCATAAATGCTATATTTGCTGCTGTATCCTTTTAAAACAGCATTATATCAGCTGGGTCATAAAAATAGTATACACCTTAATTTTTAAAATATCAGATATTCCTTATAATAATGATCATATGTAATATACCTGATAGTGTGACCTTCTTTTTAAAGACACTAATATAAATCCCAAATACACCTAATATGAGATTATCTAAGTGTTAGGAATACATGTTTTGTTAGCCTAGTTGATAGAAGTGAGAATAGCAGCAGGTAAAGGCATGGCCCACCATATGATAGATCCTAACCTAACCAAATGGAAAATAGCTTTCCTTACAATAGGCTAAGTATCAGTAGCTGACAGAGCATAATCCAGTAGTCTGGTAAGTGCAATATAGAGCACACCTAGAAGCTGGTTGTTCTGATTATAGGTCCCAGATTTAGTAGTAGGAATTTTTGTTGCTATTGGAGTAAGATGGGGTTTTATGGAGATCAGTTATGCAGAGGGATTGTTATATTTCCCTTTAAAGATGAGGGGATTGATTGTAATCACCTGGTTATCTCTTATTAACTGATATAATCTTTTCACACTATTGGGTCTGCCATACCATAGGATATCTTCTATAGACCATTGTTTGTGATCAGGGTTAGGCAGGTAAACATCAAATTGAAATAATTCAAAGGGTGCTCCAGGGAAAAGTAGTAGTTTTGGCCAACCCCTTCTGTGTCTTGGACTAGGTAGATAGGCTCACCAAGAGCTGGGTTGTTACTGGGTTCAGTATTTAAATAATTGTGAGGGAAAAAATTACTTCAGTCTAAAGCAAAATCAGTTCAGCTCAGCCCAGAGCACAAAACAACTCCTTAGTAAAATTACAAGCTTCTTTAACAGCCAGATAGGCATTAAAAGGAAACATATTCAAGTACACAACAAATTTGCATACTATAGACAAATTTAGATTGAATTTAACTTAACTCAACTGTTTGCACAAAATAAAGTGCCTTCAATCACACTTTAAGGCTACTATGTCTATTACGTTCAAGGATAAAAAATGAATTAAGGAACAGAAGTAAAAATATCAATTCACCTGAAAAATCATATAGCAGCTGAAGCAAAAAATATAGTGTCAATTATCAAAGCTTATTAATGAATTAATCAGTGTTACTAGTAAATCCTAATTAGTTTATACAATCACAAGTGAAATTTAAAATACTTTAATCTAAGTGTCTTTGATTGGGATAAAATTATTTAATACAACAAATATGTCAATGTGTACAGCTAAAAGGCCACATTTAATAACACTAAAGAATAAATATAGAAATATTAAAGCCTAATGTGAAATATATGATAGGAATGACAAGTTTTGGGGTTACTATATAAAGATGCACAAAATATCAATAGAATAAATTATATATCCAAAGTAGTTTAATTTGTTTTTTGAGTTGTATTTTATTTGGTATTAATATCAAAGTATCCCAACTGAAAGGTAGTGGAATCAAAATAGTACACTGCAGTCAAGGGTGCCCTTGTGAGTTGACAAACAGAGTAGCTGCTGTCTAGGAGGCTAAATAAGGGATTAGCTCAGAATCAGGGACTGTAACAGAAACAGCAACAAACACAGGGCACCTAGATTGGCATAAAGGACATTATCATCTAAAGAGTACTAAAGCTATATAAAGGCTATCAAAGTCACCATGTGGTACTCTAGCTCTTCAGACACCAAAACATGTCCTGGGTCAATGCCAGGTACTGGCTGGGAGGGGTTGTCATTCAACAAGTGATCAGATCCTTTGGCTAGAGTGTTGTACTTAGCTTGGAGAACTGCAAATTCCTCTAGCACTTTTCCTATGGCCATCCTAGCATCTCCTCCATAGATCATCACCTCAGCTGAAGTGCTTACCTTCTTAGGTTGATATCACTTCTAGAACATTCTCTTGAACTTACTTCTCAGGAATTCCTTGCTCTGGTGATTATCCTGATCTCTTCAGTCAGTTGGTACTATTTCTCTTCAGAAGATTGGCTAGTGGCAAACTTTCTAAAGATATTTCTATACAGACCCTCCTCCCCTATGCTAGAATAGTAAGTGTGATTAGTATCATTCATAGTTAACTATTGGAAGTTGTCAGAACTTTTGGTTCTGCTCTCAGACCTGGCGGTCTGATTATGATTCACTTTATTGAGTATTTGGGACTTCTGGGTCATTGGGTTGATAGATGCTTGTATGGCAACAAGTGTTACTTGCGGCGTCTGGTATTTTCTTAGCAAGATGTCAGCTAGCAATGTCCAAGGGAGGCAACTTCAAGCGGCTTTCTATACAGGTGGCTTGCTAGTTCTTTGAGTACTGACAATGGTCTTTGAACTCAGATATCTTCTTCTACTGTGAAAAGGTTCTACAGTAGGATATTAGTATAATTGTCTGCCTTCCATTAGTCCAATGGAAGGGCTTTTATAGAGCCAGCTCTCTTGCCAGGATCAGATCATTTGGCACATCTAACTCTTGCTTGGTAGTCTTTTCACCCCCAGACCACCAGCATCAACCCCCAGAGTTAGGCATCCATGCAATGGCATGGGATTCCATATCATAGTACCCTGTGCTGGGTACTAATTGCAATAGAGTGATACATAATCTATTAGCGTGCTGGCGGTGGCGGCACTAATTTATGACTCTATTTTTAGCACATGACACTTTGTTTCTAGGCAACATTCCTTGAATTGATTTACAATGGCACTGGCGGTTTGCTAGTGCAAATTGGACATGTTCCTTTCAATCCTTGGAGAAACCCATAATATCTAACCCGGCAGTTTGCTAGAGTATTCTGGAATAACTCTAGCCAATTGGGAGCCAGTCATAATTGGGGTCTATTGTATTCCTGGTTGTTTTTGTAATAAGTGATCCAAATCTACTTCACATAGGCTTCTCAGATCAATTAAGCCTGCTAGTGATATTGGAAGCTTCTCCAATAGATGGCTTGGCAGGCTGCCAAGGTATCCAGGGTAGAACAAAGTCAGTATAAATTCCTGACAGAAGTCAAGGAAGGCTTTAGAGGTATTTAGTGGCATTTATTGAAAATAGAAGTAAGACCCCCTTATAAACCTTCTGTATTATAGTCTGTTTTGAGTGTGGTCTTTGGTTCTTTGGTCCTGGACCCCTTTGCCCTATGCTCCTTGATCTTTGATTTCTTGGCCTTGGTCATGGTCATGGACTCCTTGCTCTTTACCTTGGACTTTTTTTCTGGAACTACTTGCTCTTTAGCTCCTTTCTCTTGGCCTTCCTGGTCTTGGTCCTCTTGTTCTTGGTATAGGGATCCTTCTTGAGCTTCCTGAAGTGAATGATCTCCTTGTTTCCTCTTATTACCCCTTATATTGTCCCTTGTTTCAGTCTGATTCTATTCTTATATGTTTCTTTCTAATAATCTTAAATCATTATTTTTCTTCTTATATATAGTAAAATAAACCTTAATACTTACTCTGGCCAATAAAGGAAGACTTTTCTTTTCAGCTTCCCTGATTTATTAGGATTTCCCCCTCTGTTTTACCAATGAAAAACATTGATAAAACAGGCTCTGGCCTGCAGCTAATCATGCTCCTGCATTGGCCTATTTCTCTGAACAGTTCTCCTGGGCTGCCTGCTCCTGTGCTTTGCTCAAATCTATTGCTTTCCTGCTCCAGAAAAACCTTGGCTCCGCATTTCAAACAATTTCCCAGTTTTCCCATTATGTTTTGATGTGTTGAATTGAACGTTTTCTCTTATGTTTTATATAAGAGATTTGCCATCCTGTGTTTTTCTAAATGTTTCTCCATGTTTCCCTGTCCTGCATCAATTCTTGGCAAAACCCCAAGGCCACATGTTGTCCCATATACACTCCCCCTAATGCCCCAGCAAAATTTCTGGCCCTCTTCAAAGTTTTCCCATTCTGTTTCTGTTTGCTTCTGCCTTTGTCTACTCAATCATCTTCTTAATAAATTCTTTATTTATTATTTCTATCTTTTTATTTAATTCTTTCATTTTCTATTATTTCTTTTAATATTCTCTTTATTTCTCTGTCTCTTGTATTTTACTCTTTACATCTTCTCTCTTCATTCTTCTCTTTTTACAACCAGTATATATGATCTTCACCTAGTCCTTCTGCTCTTTCTTTTTTGCTTTTCTCAACAGATGTCATCCATCTGACCTTCTCTATCATTGTAGTCCCCATCAGTCAACACCTCAGACTTGGTAAATAAGTCTCCACAAGTGAATCAACCTAGACTTGACTCCCATCAGTGACTTACACTTTAGGTTATCAGCAACAGACACTCCTTCTGTCTTGCCACTGTTTTTACTCACTGAAGTGGTTATTTTGAGCTTTCAGAAACAAAGTAACAACCTTTACTTCCCAGAGACCTCCAAATCATCAAGTTTTGTAGCTGGTTTTCTAGACAGCCACCCTGATGATGGTTCTGGGTGTATTTATGCTTTTCCAGAAACTTCAAGACCTCCCTGAAGCTATCTTAAAGACATAGATAGAGAAACTTTACCTCATTCTAGATAAAGTTGCCAACTGGGTTCCCACCCCAGTTGATATTATGATACTCATGTCTTCTCTGAATATCCCTTCCTAGATGACTGCAACTTTATCCGCCTTTCTCAGCACCATCTAATAGCTCACCATTTCCCTCCTTAGGTTCAGACCCCTTTCTTTCATCCACCAAATGCCAGACATATCAATAAATCAACAAAAATTTACCTTTATCAAGAAACCCTTTCCTACTTGGCCAACATCAGCCCCACCTACAAAACAGCCCAATGTGTGTATCATCACAGTGGCCTACACCTAGGTCATAAGAAGCAAGCATATCACATGTACTACTTTTTTTACACACCCAAGTGGTTAGCTTGAGCTTTCAGGCGTAAATCAACCAACTTCACTTCTCAGAACCTCTGAATTATTAAGTTCTGCAGCTGTTCCTCTGGATAGCCACCCTAATGATGGTTCTGGTCATATCCATGCTTGCCAAGTAACTTTAAGACTTCCTTAAAGCTACTCTAAAGTCATAGAAAGAGAAAAATCTACCTCCATTCTAGGTAGATACACCCAACTGTATTCTCACCCCAGTTGGTATCAGGATTTCAGTTCTACCTCAGAACATCCATCCCAGGGTATACCCAAATTATCCAACCTATCACATCACTGTTAAGGGGCCACCTTACTACCATACCAAAGCATAGATCACTACACTTACTCATCAAAGCTATAAATATCAATAAACTAACCAAAGTTTACCTTCCTTAGAAATAAAATCTTTTTTTGACTAATATCAAGTCCTTGCCTTCAAATAGCTCATCATGTGGATCATTACACACCCCTACTAGAAAGGTGAACAATAACTCTAAGAAGATATTTTCCCTTTTATACCCACTATGTATTGCCAATATAAAGTGGTTACTAGTCTTATATAAAGCATAAATCCTATTCTGGATACAATCCTTGAGCCTTATGTGAGTGATGGTGAAGGGGAATACAATAGCAAGGAGCCATAGTACTATCAGACTGTGAAAGGGCAGAAGGTGCTAAAAAAAGGTCATCACGTTTTACAGGCAGGTGCCTATGCCATGTGTCTTAGAAAAATCTAATAGGTTGTTACCTGCCTCTAAAAAACCAAGCACCCAGTGATCTAAGACAGCAAACACAAAATCCTCATAAAGCTTATCACAGGCACCTGCAACTACAAGTTGGCCACAACAACTGTTGGTGTGTCAGAGAAATCTTCACATATGTTGTATAGTCAGTACCTAAAAACCAGTAAGATTCTCTTTATGAAGAAACCCAAGTGCCTCTCCACACTACTAAATAAGGAGCTCAGACAGGCAATCTAACAGTGGATTACATGCAACTACCATATCAAACTAGAAAATATACAGGATATAGTCAAATATGTTTTTGGAATCAAGGCCTTAATTTCCTCTTACTATCACATGGCTAGAGTTCTCATATTTCCTTCAAAAACTTGGGATATCTTTGCAAAATTGAAACAGCTCAGTGAACATCAAGGCCCTCTGTAAATATGCTAAGACATATACTTCACTTGAGGACAAGAGTATGGTAAAATTATATTATATATACTAATTGTTGTTTGTATTGTCTATGCTCAATACATATCTGTATGTTCCCAAGGGTACCAAGGATGGAGTATATTTATGTATGTCTTTTTGTGCTATGGCCTATTTCATGTTAGCCCTTCTTAGTCCCTTGAGCTTTTAAATGTATCAGATAATCAAGGGTTCCATCAATAAGGATATATTAATTGTATTGATCTTATTTGTCCAGAAGCACCTCAGGCGCACAAGCTCAGGGTTCACCAATGATATTGTATTAGATAACTTTAGAATTCACAAGGTGATGCATATTATTTAAATAATTTTAAAGTGATAGAAATAGGAGAGGGAAAAAGCCTAAAGTGTTTGGGCATGGGGCCAATGCTTATTTTGTTTCTTCCTGTGAAATTGCCATTTTCAAATCCAATTTAGGAGGTCTTTGGATGACTCAAGAAATTTTTCAAAAGAGGCACCCCAACTGGACCATAATCCCTGCTTGATTTACTACAGTTTAATGTTTATACTCTTCCTGCCGCCACAGTGAAGAAGCTTTATGTACATTATGATTCATTTATCCCTGCCTTCCTGCCTTGTGATACCGCCAATTAACTAAAATACTTGACTTATATTCTTTTTTGCACTTATTTTAGGTCATTTTTATTTGAAATTATTTTCTTTTGTTATGTATATTTTATGTATCATTTTTGATATAATAATTATTCTAGATAAAAAAAGTATAATAAATACATTAAGTTAAAAGATATATTTAAAAATAAGTTTATATGGGTTTATTAGTAAATTTTTGAAATAATAATAAAATATAGTTTTGTATTACATTAGTTTAATTATATTCCATAACTTGTTTATTAATGGAAGACAATATTCTGACATCCAGGGTATAAATGATCTGTGCTTCTTGGATGAAAAATCCCTGGCAGCTTGATGATATTAAAACCAATATGCAATTAAAAAATAGGGTTTTTTAGTTGGAGGTGGCATATCATGACAGATTTCATGACTGTGGTGACTTATGTTATATGCTCAATTGAGGTGTGATCAGGATAAATATTTCTCTTTTTAGGGTGCTGGTTGTGATGTCTCTGACTATGAATTCCAAAGAGATATCAATTAACAGATTAAAGTACAAACATAGAGCTTAAATGTCAACTGTAGTACTAAAACTTTAAAATTATCCTATCTAAAATTCATCTGTTTTTCACCTAGAAGACCTGAATATAGATGTTGTATTTATACAAATAAATTAAAGCAAATTTTAAAAGTAAGGGTAGGTTTTTATTGAGTAAATAGAGATCTATTTGTAGGCAAGAATAGGGGTTAAGTAACTATGGCACAGCCAGATGGGCAAAATGGGACACAGGGTAAGATAGGATTTGTTTAAAAAGTAGAGGAGTAAAATGGTGTGGCAGGAAACAGTCACATTCTCAAAATAGCAGAAATTTTGCTTACTGTACCTTTGAATTCAAATAGCAAAGTTCATAAGATAAAGACCACTTAGTTCCACGTCTTATATACACATGTCTCTAACAAATAATCTACTTAAGATAACCAATTTCCTGTCTGAAACTATGTTCAGACCATCTCTCTTATTTTATCACTCTGGTGTTCTTTTTTAAGTTTTTTATAACACCTTGTGCGTCCTGTAACCTGGTCTTGACACCCATCAGTATGAATATACCAATAGAAACATATAAATAGATCATATTCCCTGCAAAAAGGGGGAGAACTCATACTGCTTTTCATGAAGTTTACTTATACTATTTTTATAGGATTTTTCTTTGACATATTATTCATGTTTGGGTGTATTTTCATTTCACCTTTGTGTCAGGCTTCCCCAAAGTTTCCAAAGTTTAATGTTGCCTGAACCATTGCTGTTGTTGAACCCAATATAATATCTGTTAATTTATAAAAAAGCATATTAGGTAGGTGATTGTGTATTCCTAAGGATAACAAAATATTATTTTCTCCTGGATTTGCTCCATCTTGGGAAGATTTTGATAAGACATTGCTTCACATACTCCCATATCAATACAATAAATGACTTTTTTAACCCTGTAAGTAAAATAAATGTGTTAATTTTGATCAGGGGTGCCTCAATAAGTTCTTAAAACTACCATCCTGATTCCCTTTCAGTTAATTAGAGCTCATTCAATTGCTTCTGTGGCATAGGGTAAGTATTCTTCAGTTTTTCTAAAATTTTCTTGTACACTTCAGGAGTTAAGGCTAATTAGATTCAGATGTGATTCATGTAGTTTCTTTAAAATGTCTGTGATACATGTGGCTTAGGTATTCCACATAACTTGTCTTCTAATTTGCCAATATAAATTTAAATAATATTACTTTTTTATTTTATTTATATTGTTTGGTTGCTTCTCTGTAAGCCCCTTTTACAGACATGGCCTCTTGAAACTTATCTTGTATGCTCTTCTGTTTCCCTGTAGTTGGTCTGGGAGATTCCTGGGTTTAAGAAGCTCAAAAATCTTGAGGTCCTTTTCTCATACATCTGCCTCTTCAAACTTCTGTAGTTTTAATTTCAAGTCCTTGAGTATATCATTCTGGATGCTGAGGTGTAAGAAATTACATTCCTTCCTCCTTACAAACAATGACTTCATAACACAATATTTTAAAGATTAATTACCAACATGCCTTTTTAAATTTGAAAAGTGAAACTAAGTTAAATTCAAAAATCAATAGGGAATGTTGAATTTTAAGTTATGTTCCACATTCAAAAATCAATCTGGAGAGCAAAAACAAGCACAAAACCACCAAAAAAACACTATATAAAATATATTATAATTCAGATTCCAGCACCAATTTTAATTGAATTAATTGAAAATAAAAAGCCACAAATTAAACTGTAGATGCAATAAATTGCAGTACAGAGAAAAAAGACAACCCACAGACAATAATATCAAAAATAAATGCTTAACAGAGCTTCATAATGAGAAATTGCACCCAAACAACCAATGGAAAGAGAGTCAGCAACTAAGCATCATAAATAGTTTACATCCTATCCTGGGAGCCATTCAAACGCAATCAAGCAATAAATTATTTTGGGGCTCCAAAGAGAAAGTCATCCCTTCTTCTATTGTTGAAGGATGCATCTTGCTGCAAGCCTGCCAAGAATTTTCCCACTTCAAATATGAATTGAAGAGTAGCCTGGTAAATTTAAAATTCACCCCCAAAATGAAAATCACTATTTAAGATATTAGTTTTAACCTGGATAAATCACTCCATTAATTTTATCCCTTATTTAAATTCACAATAAACAAATATATTTTCTTAAAAACATTAGTAGCTAACATGTGATTGCATTTTGAGAATGAAGCCCCCTATCTTGGTGTGGCTTTTCTTGTTCTGTCTGATATTTTTCCACTCCAGAGTCAATGTAGAATTCAACACCCCATATCTCACTTCTACCAATAAATCAGACAATTCAGTGTATTACTGCTTTAGATCAAGACACTGACATTCCCTTTAGGTAGAGCACTCTTAGTTCCCACTAATAGTAAATCCTCATGCTCCCTGGGATGTGCTATTTTATACTAGGCTCTACTATCTCCTCAATCAATTCACTCCCTTTCTGGGAAGGTTACAACTACTTGACCATCTCATTCAGGTGTTGATAATTGGGATTCCAGTAAGGTCTATTCTATCCAAGTTTAATTTGGGAGCACTTCTCCATTTAATTGGGGAAAAGCTTCCCAATGAGTGAATTCCTGACATAAGAAGCCTGGTTGAAATTATATTTATAGTTTTGGGAACTTAATCTTTGGTGTTTTTACAGTAAGCCTGTTTATTTTTTTAACTTTGAGCACCACTTCTTTCAATTTTTCTTTTGATTTTTGGTTTGATTCTTTTGTTTTAGCAACTGCTTCATAAAGCTTTCTGAACAATGCTTTGAAGGATTCTATCTTTCTCACTTATCATCATAAGCCTTTTTATATTGATAAAAATGACACCAAAGCAAGATTGTTTCTTAGGGATGAATTATTGTTTCTCCATTTAATTTTAAATTCTTTTTATTTTATTAGTTAATATTTTTTCTTTGTATACTATTGATAAATTAACTTTTTATTCATGTAATTTTTTACTCTTTTCTTTACTACCAATGTTGAGTAACTGGGGTTATTGCTGATATGTACAAAGTTACAGATAAATGTTAGCATTGCCAATGTACTCTACCTAATCCTATGAAAGAGCACTACAGACTACAATAGAATAGAACTTTGAAGATCATTACGTTTATTGAAACTGGAGTACAATCTAGCCAGCAGCTGCAATCTATCCAGGTGTAACTAAGAACTTCTTGTTATCCTTTCAGGCGTCTGTGTCAATATATACTGCAACAACCCTTGTTCTTGTCCTTTCAGACAGTTCTTGGTGGCTATCTTTGCAATAGGTCCATCTTTGCTGGCTACGCCTATCCTGATTGGCTGTCCTTGGCATGTGTGTTGCTACTGGCCTTAGCAGGTATACATGGCACTTCAGCTACAGCCTACGCTCTTCTTGAGCTAGCCTATTGTCATTTATTGATTGGCTGTATCTTACACGCCTATTATTGCGCTGGGAAACTATGCCATATTTAGTTGAGACTTATAAATGATTCCTAATCTGTCTTTCAACATTGGAATGTAGAATTCTGGTATTCCATTTGCAGGGCTTAATCAGTGATCCTTTTCTGGCTGGCAAGCCTTCTGCTTATTAATGCAACAGGTTGGATTAGGGATTATATGCCATATGATAGCAGACTCAATCCAATATTGACTTGTGGATTATCTGCCATGTAATTCTGACCCAACCAATAAGGAACCCAATTATATGACATGTGATGCTGATACAAACTTGGTATTTCTTAGCCATATGCACATCACTTGTTTGATATACTCATATACGTCCATCAGGCTGGGTGGTACTGAGTTGATACAACATCCAGTAGGATAAAATGAGCAATATATGTTTGATGATTTCAAGATTACATGCCATGTAATCAATGATAAACACTATATTGGCTAATGTTTATATGGTGTATAATGCTAATATCATTTATAATAAACTAGGAATTATACAGCGTATAATCAGTACACATTGGAATGATAATCTAGTGATAATCCAGTGTATAATTGTTGCATCTATCATAATAAACTAACAATCACACAGCGTATAGCTGCCATATCTATTATATTGATAAGGAGCGCCTTTTGAGGAAGCTTCAAGTATGGAATTAAGAAAGAAGAGAATTATATTTTATTGGATAATACTTTAGACTTATATAGACTTAGATGTGGCAAGGATTTAGTTGGATTGAACCTAGGGATTGGTCATGTGCGAGATGGGTTTGAGCCACTGGATACTTGGACAGTCAGGTGATATTGCTTGGTTACTATTCTTGGTATGTCAAACAGTATATTGAAAGGGGACTAAATCAGGCAATGGCTGGATGTCAAGTAGGTTGGCAGTAGCCAGAATGCTTGTACATCCAGACCCTTGACAATACTATATTGATGATTACACAGTGTATAATTATTACACTTAATAGAATATTGACCTAATGATAATATGGCGTGTAACTGATAAAGATCTATGTGCAATGATTAGCTTGATCATGGTAACCTCCAGAATTAACTCATACAGAATGGAACATCCTCCATGTCAACAATTTCAAAAATTGTTTTTGCTTTATCTTTTACAATTTCAATTAAAAGCTCAAAATAAAAATCAAACATTGCTTCTATTATCAGTGTCAATTATTTAATCAAGAAAAAAATATTCTTTTATATTGAAAATAAGAAAAATGTTATTGAGAATTGTTGACATGGAGGATTTTCTATTCTGTATGAGTTAATTCTGGAGGTTGCCCCTGATCATTTGTGGTCAATCAGCCTAATCTCACATTTTCCCCCTCTTGACCATAAATAGGGAGGGTAAGAAAAGAATCAGGAATATGGCTATCTCAACAGCATCTTCCCATCTCAGCACCAAGGAGGAGTACCAGGAGTTCCTGGCAACCATGTTGGAGGAGCATTGTCAGGAATTCAATTGCCAGAGTAAGGGGGCATACTGTCTCTAGTTTTACGGTTGGCGTTCACTACGTGCTCACAAGAGTGATACTTGCTCAGAGTTATCCTTGGCCACCACTGTGGTGACCAATCCCTTTTAGCATCCCCACAGCCCCATCTTAGAGCAGGAAGTTGCTCAAGAGAGTCATCCTCCTTTGGTGGTGGGGGCTTCTTTGGTAGACCCAGTTGCTTGGCAGGCCCAGGCTGTGGTACCGTGGTTGCCTGTTGTGATGTATGCTCCTGACCTTACTCTGTTGGGTAGTGTTATCCTTTTGTACAAACCTGATCACGTGGACTTTAAGGTCAATAGCCTCTTCCAGGGGTACAAGTTTCTGAGTGAGTTCCTCTTTGTTCTCCTGTCCTGCAAGCAAGGAGTGGATGGTCACTCCCGTCTTTGCCATGCGGAGCAATATCACCCTCCTGCCGTTTGTTCTGTTGCCCTCTGTGAGCTGGCTTGGCCTCTAGAGGGGGTCTTGGTAGAGCTGTTGCGCTCTAATGTGGGTTTGTATACCAAATACGCACGGGTAATTGACTTCAACTGTGCAGTGGTGTGGGCCTGGTCTTGTGTGTGGGGGCCTAGTCCCAATTCCACTTGGCAGTGGGGACTTTGCCAAGCTGACAACCAGCACAACCAGCTGGCTAACGTCATTAACATTACCTTGGAGAGATTGGAGACTGGGGATCCTTCCCGGTATCTCCCTCATATGGCTTTGTTAGATAATCTTTTTCTGGTTCCAAAGCCTTTGCTTCCTGTGGTTCCTTGGGTCAAATTCAGGCCATCTTGGAGTATTACTGTTGTGAAGTGTTGCGCTGTCAGCAGGTTCTTCTGGTTGATTATCCCTCAGAGGGGTTCATTGTGGAGTGCTTGGTGTTGGGGGCGTGCTTCCTTATCAAGTGTGGACTGGGTTGCCTGGCAGATGGGGAGCTGGCCTTGAGTGCACCCATTATGCACTGGGAATGGCTGTCCCCTGAGGCGCAACATATGTGGCTGTGAAACGTTGTTGTTCTTTACCAGGTGGTGGTCACCCACGCTTTTGGTGACTATGTGGAGGCTACCACACACCATGTCCCTGATGAGCCTGAGGAGGGCACTCAGTAATAAAGTTTTCTAGGACTATGTCCTTCTTCAATATAATGCACATTCTTTATTTTTGTTATTTATATATCTTTTATATATTTAATATCTTTTTATATTTTATATCCTTTAATATTTTTTCTTGTATGGATTACATGATGTGTTTATATTACTTATTGTTATTTTCTTTCATTATAAGTTCAGATAGTGTTTAATTAGGCCCTTCCTTTGGGGTGCAGAATAGGCATAGAAACTTTGCGTGTACACAGTTGAATATGCGTCCACTATCCTTATCCTTGATGGTGTAGGTGTCAGGTGAGGTTTTCTCTATGATCTCAAAGGGGCCTACCCATAGCTTGTCTAGTTTTATGGGATATATTTGCCCCTTGAGTGTTGCAGAATGCAACCCCCTCCCCTACCTTAAAAGAAGGCAATGGGGCTCTATTGGTAGAGTCCCTCTCAAATCTGGCTTGGGTCTTGATAGCTGTGTTGCTAAAAGCAGATGCCTGCAATTTGATGAGGGTGTTGGCCAGTTGTCCTAGGTACTTATTGTAGGAAATTTGTCCAGGGTCAACTGTGGCCAAGTATAGGACAGGTGAAATAGCAGGGTGGTGGCCATACATCAGTTGAAATGGAGATTCTCCTGTGGTAGAGTGAAGCAAAATGTTGTACTCAAACACTGCTGCTCTTAAGTACGTTTCCCAGGAAGATGTACACAAAGAAGCTAATTTCCGGAGGATCTGGGTTAGAGCACCATTGGCGTGTTCCACCATCTCATTGGTTTCAGGGTGGTATGGAGTGGAGAGTACCCCATAAACTCACATGAGGTTGTTCACTCTTGATATCAATGGGGTGTAAAGTTAGTCCCATTATCTGAGAGTAGGAACTGTGGGCAGCTGTGGCAAAGTATGATGGCATACAATACAAATTGTACAGTAGAAGGGGCATCTACCTTCCTTAGAGGCTGGGCTTCCACCCACTTAGTGAAGTAATCTATGGCCACTATCACATATCAAAATCCAGGGCCACTACGTAGGAGTGGTCCCACCACGTCCATTGATATGGTGTGCCAGGGAAAATGGGGTTGCACCATTTGGTAAGTTGTGCTTTTCTGTAGTGGCTTATTCCCTTGGCGCTTGATGCAGCAGTTGATTGTCTCTTGGATGTTGAAATTCATCACTTCCCAGAAGTAGGTGCAAGACAGGATTTCCTTGGTTTTCCAAAAGGCACCATGACCTGTCACCTTATGAGCAGCTGTAACAATGCTAGTCCTTTTGGAGGGAGGAGGGAATATGTGTCCTTGTCATCCACCAGCTTGTATAGCACACCATTATGTAGTACTGTATCTTTTTAAAGGTCTTGTAGAATATGCTGTACTTTCTTGGGCTCATTGCTAAACTTCCCAGTCATCATTTTGTGGTACAGCTGATCTGCTAATGGGTTCACTAAGGCCACAGTGGGTAAGCGGGATAGGCAGTCTGCATTCTAGTGCTTGCTGCCAGGTCAATGGAGAATTTTGTAGTACAAGGCCTTTAGTTTCAGCGCTCACCAGGCAAGTTGGCCTTCTGGCTCCTTGAGGCTCTGGAGCCAAGCTAGGGACGCGTGATCTGTGACCACTGTGAACCGTACACCATGGATGTAGACCCAAAATTGCTTGCATGCATAGATGACTGCCAGGCATTTGCACTCTGTCACTGTATCTTTGCATTCATGAATGTTTAGTGTTCTACTAGCATATGATACAGGGTGTTCAAGTCCCTTGTTGTTGAGTTGGGATAGTACTTCACCAACCGCTGTAAGTGAGGAGTTGGTATGAATCACAAAGGGTCTGTTGAAGTCTGGGTACATCAGAACAGGGTTGCTTGACAAGGCCAAGCGTAGTTTGTCAAAGACTCCTTGACATTGCTTACTCCATACAAAATCAACTCTCAATTTCAGCAAATGGAAGAGAGGTTCTACAATGGCTGCAAAGTGGGGGATAAAACATCAATAGTAACCAATCATTCCCAAGAAGACCTGCACATTGTTTTTGACTCAGGTTGCTTCATCTTAGACATGGCTTTGGTTTTTGCAGGCTGGGGACGCAGGCCCTGACTGTCTATGACAAAGCCCATGTATTCCAGCTGGTCCTTGAAGAACTGGCATTTGCGCGGCTTTATCTTAAGATTGGCAGCTAGCCTCTTGAAGACTTATTCCAGGTAAGCTAGATGCTTGGTGAAAGTCCTAGAGAAAAAATTGATGTTGTCCAAGTACACTAGGGCACAGAAGAGTTTGAGGTCATCAAGGATGATGTCCATAGCTTGCTGGAAGGTTGCAGGGGCATTGCACAGCCCTTGCAGCATCCTTGTTGGTTGGAATAGTCCTTGTGAGGTTATGATGGTGCATTTTTCTTGTTATTTGGGGGGTAGTTTGATCTGCAAATATCCCAATATGAGGTCCATGGCAGAGAAGTACTTGGCAAATCCAATGGGGTCTAATATGTCATCTATGCAAGGCAAGGGGTATGAGTCCTTTTTGGTGACCTTGTTGAGGTGTTGATAGTCAATGATAACTTGGTTAGAGCCATCTTTCTTCTTGACAATCAGGATAGGAGATGCCCAAGGAATTTTGAACAGGATCAGCATGCCTTGTTTCAGCAGTTTGCTGACTTCATCCAAGATGACCTCTTTGTTTGCTTTTGATTGTTGTATGAGGCGCATACAGATTGGAGGGGTGGATCCTGTATCAATATGGTGGGTTACTCCTTCAGCACAACCCAGATCATGATTGCTTTCAGCAAATATGGAGTGGTACTTCTTGAACAGTAATGATGCCTGAGCTTGCTCCTCAGGACCAAGGGAGGAAAGGTCTGCTAAGAGTGTAGTCAGGTGGACTGCTGGTTCAGGGTTGTCTGGTATACCCATTTCCTCAAATGTACCAAATCCCTTAACCTTGGATAGTTCCTCCATGGGTTATAAGTATAAGAAGCCTACCACTTGGTCTTTCTTGATAGAAAGCGTCTTCTTTGTGAGGTTGGCCAAGAGGACGTGTATCTCCTGTTGGCCAGGGGTAACAATGCCTGGTACAATCCACGGTTCAAAGCAAGAACAGCTCCAGGGTTTGATGACTTCTCCATATAGCCCTTCAGGGACAACCACAGACAACCCAGTCTCTGCAATCTTCTGGTATCTAGGTTCCAGGGAAAATGAAGACCTGGTCCTCAGTGGAATACCCTTATTTTCCAGAATCTGTGTAGGAGGTTTACGTCTATGTTTCCCAACAAGTTTGTATTCCACAGGGACAATTTTGTTGGCGTAGGCCAGGTTGACAAATTTGCAGGGCTTGGGAGCGGTGTCTTGACCTTCCCTACTGAAGAACAAGGGTAAGGTTTGACCAAGGATTTTGAATGTGGCAAGGCCCCAATGTGTCATGGCTCCATATTTCACCAGGAAGGAGGTGCCTATGAGAAAATCATAGGTGTTTTTTGGCAGTACAACTGCTGGGATAGATAATGCAATGGAGCCAAATTTCATAGTTAGTTCTCTGTATGCTCCCACAGAGTAAGTGGGTTCTTTGCCAGCTGTACCAAAGGGCAATCTGTAGTTGACATCTCGGGCTATACCCAATTTCTTCACCATCTTATTGTAGATGATGCTAAATGGAGCACCACTATCCACTATTGCTCAAATGCAATGCTTGTTAACTGATATGTCAATGTAGGTACAATCAATATAAGAGTTAGCAAGGATTTTTAATGTGTGTATCACATTTTCCTTGTCACTCTCCAAGGTACAGAGAAGGCTTTCACAGACATTGGGGTATGCAGACTCAAGCTTCTCCAGAGAGAAAGCTACTTGTATTGACTTCAAGTTTGGGGTGTTGTTAAAGCATGGCAAATGGCAGTTTTCTCTGGATTCCTGTAATTGGGCTGCATATAGTTTTAATACTTCAGCCAGGGCAGCCTCTTTGTTCTTGACTTTAGTTTGAGAGCAGGTAGTCACAGCATAGAGGTTGTTGGCTACAACCATATGAATTGTGTCCTCATGCAGCTCTTTGGGGCAGTGTACTTTGGGGCCAGGTTTGATGAGAAGGTTGAGGGATTTGGCAGAAGTAGAATTTCCCTCTTCTACTCTGCCTTGGCTTTTCCCTTGTTGATGCTAGCAGGATGGGATTGTATGATGTGTACCTTATTGGCGTTGGTTGGGCATTTCATTTCCAGTGTCCTGCTGTGTTGCAAGCAATGCAGTAGGGACCCTTCACATCAGGAGGGTGTGCAGAGAACTTAGTGGAATCCTCCTTCTGAAAGCATGGTTTTTTGTAGGCTGTCTTTGGTTGCTTGGTTTTGGGCCTATTAGGGGGACTGAATGTTTCTGCATGGCTACAAAGACAATCCACAATTTCTGATACATTCTTGCTTTTTGCGTAGGCAGGGGCCATTGCTCTGTGAAGTTCTTTATAAGGATGGGTTGCCTGCTTCATGGCAGCACAAATGTCAAAGGTGGAGACCATTTCAGAACCAAGAAGTACCAGTGTGTCATGATAGAATATTTCTGCAAATTCTTGCAAATTCTTGCAAATTTTTGCCTGGGACAAACTTTATGGCTCCAAACTCAGATTTCCTGGTGAAGAGGATATCCTTTTCACCAAACTCCTTGAGTAAAGCCTGTCTTGCTTCTTGGTAGCTCCAGTCAGTTGAAGGTAGTTGTGGCATCACTAAGTTGACGCTTACTGTGTCTAGGGTGGTGATGAGTGTGGTTGCCTTCTGGTAGTTGATGGCACCTCTCATTGCCATTTCAAAAAGTCTTAGGAAGGAATGCACGTTCCTTTGCTTGTCAAATTAAGGGAGGTTTATATGTTTGAACCGTTTGTTGGTGATTGTAGGCTCAGAAGGCTGGAAAAGAGAGGCAGTTGATTGCCTATATGTTGTATAACTATGCCTAGCCCTAGGTGTGGCTTTTGGCGTGAAAGGTTCTCTGATAGGAAGGGTGGTGAACACCTCAGGAATCCCCCTGTTTGTGTGTTCCACTTCCTCCTCAGAGATGCTATTGGCGTCCTCATACTGATCAGTAGGCATAGAGGATGACGTCTGTTGGATGGTGGGGATGCATTTACAGCCTTTTGTTCCCAGTAGGTGAATCTGGGCTTCCATTCTGACCAGGAAGTTGTGGACATTCAGATTGTCCATATGCAGGCTTTTCTAGCAAGCTCAGACTCTACACCCAGTGTGGTTTTGGACAAGCGTAAAACAGCTCTCTTCATGGTCACTTGTTCTGATTGTAGGGCCATTATGGTTTTGTGGGCTCTGGAAAACTCCTTTTTTTATCTACCAATTATGCTTTCCAGGGTTGCTACCTTTGTCTCCAGTGCTGTAATCCTGGCACTGTTAGGGCATGGCAGCGGTTTGGGTGTGGCTGAGCAAGATATCTTCATATGGCTGTCAATCTTTGCTTCTAGTCTCTGGAAGTCATCCAGAACGTATTTCTCAAACTGGTAGAGACGCAAACCCAGCTGTTCTACCTCCTTGTCTAGGGAGATTACATTCTGGTCAGTGGTGGCCAAGTCATCTGCCACATACATTCTGAACTTATCATATTTAGCACAGAACTTGTGTACATCCTAAGGCCATGCCAGAGAGGTTCCACAAGCATCCATTGACTTGTATACCATAGATTTAAACTTTGTGTTGAGGATGTCAATCAGTTCATCAATACAGGCATGAGCATTCCCCCATGAACTGATTAGACAGGACCACATCACGCATCTCCAAAAAGGAGGTGTTGGCTGTGGTCCACTGCTCATCCCAATCACAACAGCAGGAGAGGAGGGCATCACCTAGTGAAGAAAACTCAAGATTCTGGCGGGCATCAACAAGCTAGAGCTGCATTACAGAGGGCTTTAAAAAGCCAGCAAGGTATTCCATGGTGTGTTTTCCTCCAGAAAGGCGCTCCTGGAGGACTTGGAATGAAGCTTTTGATAAAGCCAGTAGAGCTGTTAACAAGACTCCTGGTCACAATAGTGAAAGAAGATGCTGAGGTTCTGGTCAGGTTGATTGGAAGGACAGAGGCAAAATCCACAAAGTAGAGTCTCAGCTAGCTCTAAAATCTGCATGTGATTATAGGCACCAACCAAGGCAGGGCCCTCAGGAACAGAGGGCAGGGGAGCCACAACCAAAGGGACAGTTGTGGGAGGGTGAACAACCACAGGGTTGCTCACAGAAAAGACAGGAGCACTCTCACTGTCAGATGATTCAATCTTGTACCCATGCTTATCAGCAAAGCTGGGCAGAGGCAGAGCCAAGGACAATCCTTGGTGGGTGGGGACAGTTTCTGTGATTATTGGCAGAGGCTCAATTTTGAGTGAGCATTAATATTGAGCAATTGGGGTTATTGCTGGTATGTTCAAAGCTACAGATAGATGTTAGCCTTGCCAATGTACTCTACCTAATCCTATTCAAGAGCACTACAGACTACAATAGAATAGAACTTTGAAGATCATTACATTTATTGAAACTGGAGTACAATCTAGCCAGTGGCTGCAATCTGTCCAGGTGTAACTAAGAGCTTCTTGTTATCCTTTTAGGCGTATGTGTCAATATATACTGCAACAACCCTTGTTCTTGTCCTTTCAGACAGTTCTTGGTGGCTATCTTTGCAATAGGTCCATCTTTGCTGGCTGCACCTATCCTGATGACTGTCCTTGGCACGTGTGTTGCTACTGGCCTTAGCAGGTGTACATGGCACTTCAGATACAGCCTACGCTCTTCTTGAGCTAGCCTATTGTCATTTATTGATTGGCTGTATCTTACACACCTATTATTGTGCTGGGAAACTACGCCATATTTATTTGACGCTTATAAATGATTCCTAATCTGTCTTTCAACATTGTAATGTAGAATTCTGGTATTCCATTTGCAGGGCTTAATCAGTGATCCTTTTCTGGCTGGCAAGCCTTCTGCTTATTAATACAACAGGTTGAATTAGGGATTATATGCCATATGATAGCAGACTCAATCCAATATTGACTTGTGGATTATCTGCCTTGTAATGCTGACCCAAACCAATAAGGAACCCAATTATACGACATGTGATGCTGATCCAAACTCGGTATTTCTTAGCCATATGCACATCATTTGTTTGATATACTCATATACGTCCATCAGGTTGGGTGGGACTGAGTTGATACAACGTCCAGTAGGATAAAATGAGCAATATATGTTTGATGATTTCAAGATTACATGCCATGTAATCAATGATAAACACTATATTGGCTAATGTTTATATGGTGTATAATGCTAATATCATTTATAATAAACTAGGAATTATACAGCGTATAATCAGTACACATTGGAATGATAATCTAGTGATAATACGGCGTATAATTGTTGCATCTATCATAATAAACTAACAATTACACAGTGTATAACCGCCAGATCTATTATAATATATTGGTAATTACATAGTGTATAATTACTATACTTAATAGAATATTGACCTAATGATAATACAGCGTGTAACTGATAAAGATCTATGTGCAATGACTAGCCTGATCATTTGTGGTCAATTAGCCTAATTTTACAGCCAACATATTTTTTTGTGTTGAAAATAATGTTTATATTTGAACAGAATTTTAATTTCTCCATATTAAATCTTTGATGCTATAATTTACTTTAAATTTTCATATTAATTTTAATTTCATTTAAAGCTACACTAGTTTTAAAATCTTTTATGACAATAAAATTGAGTTATCTGTGGGCAAAATTAACTTACTTCAGAAAAATAGAAGTTAACCCAAATTTATTATCAATAAATATAAATTAGTTTGCATTTAATTTTGTTCTGAGCTGAGTTCATTTTGCTTACAGATGACTGAATGTTAGGGACCCAGCTGCTAGGGGGGAAATCCCCTAACTTTCTGAGCTATGACTAAAGAATTCAAGTCAGTGATTAGTTACCCTACAGGGAAAAAAATCATTCATATGTGGAATAATTCTCCATGGAGATATTAAAGCCTAATAGCGGATTAAACTAAACAAGAAAGAATTAAGCCCCCAGATATCTCAGAAAAAAGACAGATGCCATTGGATGGAACACAGGAACTTCTGGCTTTACTGGTGGAGTCAAAAATGACTGAGGCTTTTCCTCAGTTAGTGTATTGTCCAAGAGAAGGGATGTGATTTAAAATTGACAAGGCATATTTTTTGCCAACTATTCTCCAAAGTAAGACATAGTCAGAACTTTCATATTTTCTAGTAACAAATTAAACAAAACACACAAAAAAGTGGAATAAAAAAACAGGATAACCATTTATATACAATGCTCCTCAGAAGAGAAGACTTGAGTAATTTTATGATTTAGACTAAATGATTCTCTAAAAATATGTACATTAGTTTTCCAAACCTGTTGAGATAAACATATATTATTTAGTTTAGAATGCATGAACTAATTCACAAACAAATTTCAACTGGAACCAGTTAAAGGTTAATTTAATCAATAAAGTTTCCATTTATCTAGGCCAGAAAAAAATAGTCAATCACACAACAAAAATGAATTCAAATACTGAATTCCAAAAATGAGATACCAAATGCATGGAACTCAAATTCAAAATGTACAGAATCCAGTCACTTCCTGAAGCATTATACATCAAGTTTGATAATGAGTGTGTGGAAAATATGATACAAACTGAGAATGCATGAGGTTCAGTCATAAAAGTGATTAACTCAAACACAAAACATATTTTTGAAAATATTGATTATATTTGGGACTCAAATTGAAAATAATGGATTTCAGGAGTGAGTCTGCCAAAATCTATTCAGGGAACTACAGCATTATTTTCAATGTACACATTTCTAAATTTGGCCATTTACGTCTGAGAGTCTGGCTCAAAAAGAAACACACGCTTTAATATAATTAATTTTCTAGAAATACTTTGATTCTCTGTTTTTAATAGATTTTATTATGTTTTGTTTACAATAAGTTTTTCAAGTGAGAGTAACTTTGACATTGTCAAGGAGCAGTACATGGACTACTCCAAGCTCAGGCTGCTGAGCTAAGGAGCGCAACCACCACATTTCCTGTGTACACCCAATTTAATACAAGTTGTGAGGAGGCTGAGTTTTATGTGTCACCAGACCGGTCTACAAGTGACTTTTCTGATAGCCAATATGGTGCTCCTCAAGACCAGGCCCAACCTGAGCCTTTGCCGCATTTTAAAGACTGGGAAGCTGTAGCCTCCTCCAATCCAATCCAACCATTGTCTGAGAGTTTGGGCCAATCAGAGCAAGCTCTTCCTAATCTGGGTCCCCTTATTCCTCAAGTCTGCCAAAAACAGCAAGTCACTACCAATGAGATCATTGAAGAGATTGTGAGCCTCAAGCAGAATAGGGTAAATTTTGCCAAAATTGCCACTCAGCTTCAATTCACTGAGGCAGTGATCAAGCAGGAGTTCCGAGCCCTCTTGAAGAGAGGTGGTGCAAAGCTGGGCAAGAAGCCAAAGAAGCAGATTGACTCACATATCAAGGAGGCACATCCCCTAATGCTTGACTTCCTACAGCAGGGCCCATACCTCCAATTAACAGAGGTGCACTGCCTACTTGGGCTCAAGGGCATTTTTATTTCCTACCGCACAGCGCAGCTCTGGATGTATGGGCTTGTAGTCAGTGTTATGATTCTGACCAATTGGCTGGCTGATAAGTTGGATGATGGCTCTGATTTGCCCCATAACCCGGTGATTAGTGCCACCATCACCCGCTGCCTGTCCTCCATTTCTTACAATGTCATATTTATATCATATTATAAATTTTCATTGAAATTCCATAATTATGGTTCCTTGGAAAAAAGAACACCCCCAAGGGTAAAAAGAAGGAACCAGAGGGAATTTTGATTAGTGTGTTCCTTGCAGTTTCCCCAAAAGGGACTGTTTCCTACAGAACCACAATCAGCTACATCAATGGGTACTGGTTCAGAAAATTTCTCTCCAACTTGCTTGTATCTGGAGCTTGGCTAATTTCAAGGCCAAATCTTCCTGAGCCACCAAATGAAGTGTGCTGAAGTGGCCTCTGAGAATGTCACGGCCCATACTAGAGTTTGGCTGGGCTCCCATAGGGGAGGCAGGCTGGGCCTGGAAATCCATGTACACAATAGGCACAATGCAGACCAGGAAGTTGACTGCAGTAGCTAGGGGGCGCAACTCCCAGTTTGGGGCACAACCTGGTCAGCCAGCCCCAATACTGTGATGTAGACAAACCCCAACTTGCTGAAGTCCTGGGCAGGAGGCGCATTGAGTAGGGGAAGCAGCAGGAATCTCTTTCATAGTAGGCAGGAGATTCAGATAGTGGAGGTGGTAATACTCCAAGTCAAGAGCACAGGGTAGATTGACTGAGATAGCAGGGGTATAATCAGGAGGATATGGGTAGGCAAGATTATATTGTGTTGTGGATTCCCAAATAAATGCAAAGAGAAAAATAAATTGGAGCAAAAATAGACAATTCCTGAAATAAGATAATGATTTCTGGGCATAGACTTGCTTTATTAAGATGTCAACAGTGAGGAGGGCTTCTCCTCCTCACTAATTATACTTACCAGTAATTTTGTGGCCTTGTGTGCCACCAGGGAGCTGATTACATCATTTTCAGTTGAACTTACAATTTCCACTGGAATTGGCATACTTAGGCCAGGGCGTGGGTGCTCATTGGTTGGTATAACATGCATCTTTCTTGAACTACAACATGCTGAGGTGCCACAGCTATTTATAGAGCCTGCATGCAATCAAGAGCCCAATTGTGCAATCAAACAATTGTGCTCCCAATGTACCATTTTCCAATAGTTGAGAGGCCCAAATTTTATAATGAAATTGAAGCCAGGGATTTGAGGCTCATGTGCCTCTCAAATCCTGGGTCATTTGTTAGTTGAAAGGGGGTTTTCCTGCTCTTGGAGATACTTGGTAGGGGTTCCAAGCTGTGGAGTTTTTACCTCTAGGAAAGCCAGCTGATTGTCAAGTACATTCTGGACCCTGACATCATCCCCTACCATAGTTGAGCTTGCAGAGCACAACTCTTTATTTCAAGACCTGTATTCCTTCTGCAGGGTAGTAGCATTCTCCAGGTTGGATTCTGGTTCCCAAGTATTCTCTTCATTGGGGAACTCTTTCCATTTGACCAAGAAGTGAGGTTTTTGGTATCAGAGTTTGTGTCCCAGGATGGCCTTAACCTTGTGTTCCGTGAAACTTCCTACTTTGATGGGTGGGGAAGTTGTTCTCACTATCTGATGCGGGAGAAAAGGTCCTTTCTTTTTTGATAACAGGGAGTAGTGGAATACATTGTGAATCTTCCATCTGGGGGCAGCTCTAGTTGGTAGTGCTGCAACTGAACCAATGAGGACTCAGTATTTGAATTGGGGAAGACAACAGTCCAATAGCAAGGACAGGAATAATAAGAATAAGGTATTGTTTATTATAGAATACTGCAATTAATATACTATGTGTGGAAAGCCACAAGGCCACAAGGGGATAGGATGTTTCATGTAGGGTTGGAGCCAAGGAATAACTTGTGAGAGATTAGCAGGTCAAATTGATAATGCTCCTAATTAGGAGGAAGTGCCTGCAGTTTGACATTGCCATCAGATTGGTTCATGTTGTTAGACATATCAAGGGACAGCTCATCAAGCGCCCCCTGTGTATTGTGAGATACATTTGCAGGCAAGTCTTAAAACTTGGTTGCAACACCCCCCTTGCCCCCTGCTTGTTGTCAGACACCAGGATTGGAGTTTGCAGTAGATCTGGGAAGGTCCGCACAAACAACTTTTGTGTGGGGATGGCGCAGCAGGGGCGCAAGCAATTGTGATACGCCTTTTGGTGTTTCCTTGGGCGTCTTTGAGCTGATAGATGTGATTGTTGTAGACCGCAGCTATCTTGAAGGGTCCTAAGTGGTTAGGTTTTAACTTAGCTAAATTGGGGTTGAGGGCGTAGACAGGGTCACCTACGGCGTATCTGGCCTTGAGGTGTCTTGTTTCTCCCTCAATTTGCTTATGTTTAATGTCTTGGGCCTTGGCGCGCCACTGGCTCAGGGAAGGGATAGGCAACAAGGGGGGTTTTGCAGGAACTGTGGAATTTAATTTCCCTTGTTCTACTCCTGCCAAACCATCAGGCTTCCCAAAGGCCAAAGTGCTGGGGCTGAACCCAGTGCCCCTGTTAATTCTTGCTTGTAAAATAGCAGTGCAGTGGGCAGATGTTCAGTCCATGTAGTATTAGGATGTTCCTATGAGATTTTGGCAATCAACTGGGCCAGGGAGCCATTCAATAGCTCTATGTGCCCTTTGGCTTACAGATGATATGGAGTCATGACTATTTGTTGTAGGGCATTTTTGGCACAGTACACTTTCATGACATGTCCAATAAGCTTGGGATCCCCATCTGTAATGAGGTGTTTGGGTTGTCCAAAATGGGCCACAATTTCCTTGCCAATGAAGCAAGTGATGGTGATGGCAGTGTGGTTAGTGGTTGCCCACACTACTGGCCAGCGGGTGAAGTAGTCAATGGCTGTGATGATATATTTCTTCCCAAGTCTGTCTTTAGGGAGAGGTCCAACAATGTCAAGGGCCAACTGCTCAAAGGGTTCCATGGCCTTAATGGGCAGGACAGACTTGTTGGTGCAGGCTTTGGTGTATTCTTTTCACACAACACACATGTCTCAAGGAGATCTAAGATGTCTTGGTGCATACACGGCCACCAAACCTTATGCTTTGTGATTTCAAAGAGGTTCTGTCCTCTGACATGGCCCAAGGTGTGGTGGTAGTACATTATGATGCCACCTTGCTGTGTAGTGGGAATATAGGGTGCTTTTTCTCCTGTTTCTGCGCAGCAGCAGACATTGCCTGCATTGGTGGTGAACTGGCTTTCATTGTCCTTCAGTTTGGAGATGGTTACTGAATTAAGACCTTCATAGCGGGTCAATTCAGTTCAGAGGTAGAGCATTGGCTAGTCAGGGTCCAAACTATTGTCCCCGGTGATGGAAGCCATGTTGAGCCTTGAGAGGACATCTGACGTGACAAGCTCTTTCCCAGGATTATACTTGATATGCAACTGGTAAGGAGATAGATGCTCAACCCAGCCTTCCTGGCAGTGTATCAAGTGGAACTGTGTGTTGAAGTATTGGAGCAACTTGTGGTCTGTCAAGACACGGGGTGATAAAGTGGCCCCTTCCAAGTAACAGCACCACTTCTCAACACAGTGCACAATTGCTGCTAACTCCTTGTCATGAATTGGGTAATGTTGTTCTTAGTCAGTGAGCTTCCTGTATTTTCATGCCACGGGGAGGAAGACGCCTTTGTTAGTTTCTATCTGTAACATACCCCCTATGGCCCTGTCATAGGCATTGGTCTCAAATTTGTATTGACTGTTTCAATTGGGAAACTGTAATACAGGCGCAGTTGTAAGTCTCTGCTTCAACATCTCAAAGACCTGATCTCTGGAAGGGGTCCAATGGAAGAACTGTTTAGTGTTCAGGAGCTTGGTGAGAGGTGCAATAAGTTCTCCACAATTGGGGATGAACTTGTGCACACAGGCAATCATACCCAACAAGGTACGCACCTGACTGACATTGTTGGGGGTGGCATGCTGGTGATTGCCTTTATTTTGGCAGGGTCAGGCTTTATCTCTTGGGCAGAAATGATGTGCCCAAGGAACAAGAGCTTTGACTTGAGGAATTCACATTTAGAGGGCTTAGTCTTCAACTGGTTTTTCCAAAGGGTTTCAAACACAGCACAGAGGTGTTGGAGGTGTGTGGTTTGATCTTAACTGAAGACAATAATGTTGTCAAGGTACGCAACAACACACTTTCCCATCAATTCCTCAAATGCTTTGTTCATTAACATAACAAATCTGGAAGGAGTGTTGATCATTCCAAAGGTCATTAGCCAGCACTTGAACAACCTGTAGCGTGTTTGGAAGGCAGTTTTTGCTTCATTCCCTGGTGCAATGCAGACCTGGTTATACCCTGCGGTGAGATCAATCTTGCTAATGACCTTTGCACCCGCAAGTGTGTCAAACAGGTTGTCAATCAACAGCAGGGGGTACTTGTTTTTAACAGTCATCTCATTGAGAGTGTGGTAATCTGTGACTAGGCAAAGGGACTTGTTCTTCTTGGCTACAAAGAAGACAGCAGCCCTGTATAGAAAAAGCAAGGGGTGTATGAAGCCCTTATCAAGTGCGTCTACAAGGTGCTGGAGGAGGATTTCATCTTCATTTGTTGTCAAGAAATAGAGGGAGTGCGCCTTGGGAAGCAACCCTTGTAGCTGTACAGCATGAAGGATCTCCCAGGGAGGAGGTAGTTGATCCAGTGTTTCACTGAAAACGTCCTTATACTCCTCAAGGAGAGCGCCAAGTGCTGGCAGAGGTGGATTAGTCAAGGGAAGGGCCGCAGATGGTTCTGCACAGATAACATTGACTGAGCATTGCATGAAGTCTAGTTTTCCCCCTTAAAATTGTATGAGCATGTTTCTGTTATTCTGAAAAACACAGTATTGTGAAGCAACTTGTTCATTTTGGCGGGGTATATCTGAAAACCCACCCCATTCCTATTGAGGATGATCACAGATGTATCCCAGTTGATGTAGGGTTGTTTGTGGCAAAGCCAGTCAAGGCCAGCAATGATATTGTGGCTGAGCCCTGCCATGATTGGCCAGAGATCTTAAACTGGATGTTCCCTATTCTCACAGAGAAGGGTAAAGTCTCATGGGCAATTGCCACTCTTTGGGAGTCAGCTACTTGTACTGCCTTGAACCTTCTTGGCACTTGGTCTAGCTGTTGAGCGTCTGCAAATTTCTGGTCAACCATAGTGTGATTGTCTCCAGTATCTACCATTAGTTTGTGGGTGTTCTCACAAAAACAAAAGGGGTAGGCCAAGAAAGTTACTTTATTTGGAGAGTGACTGGCTTGAAGTATGGGGTCATTGCTATAACTTGGAAGACATTGAGGGTTTTAACTTTGTGAAGGTTGTAGTTTCAGGGGTTCTTTGCTAGGAGGGATTGAGATTGAGGGGCAAGTGGGGTTGTAGAACCTCTTGTAACTACAACCCCCAGTCTTTTCCTGGGTCCTTGATTTGTGCTAACTGGAGTTCCTCTTTGCGGTGGCGCTTAACCCTATTTTCCTGTTGACATGACTGGTGGCAACCTACTTGATTATGAGCACTGCCAGGTGTGGGACAAGATTGATGTGGTGCATTATTGGAGCGGCAGAACCCCATTGAAGCCTGGTTATTAGCCTCTGCAATGGCCTTATAGCAGTCATAAATGGAGGTGCAGCAACCTACAGGAACCCACTTGCAGATATGGAATTTTGACCCATTAACTATCAAGGTAAGGAGCATGATGTTCCCATCAGTCACAGCCTCTGGGGCGGCAGCAAGAGCTTGCTGCCAAGCAGCAAGATATTCAGAAACAGAACCAGTCTGTTTTATAGCCAGGAGGGGAGTTCCTACCACAATGGGTGAGAATGTCTTGCTGTAGCGGAACTTTGTGGCATCCCTGAATAATGCCCAGGTAATCTCAATCTCTTGGCTGGCCCAGTTGGTGAATCAAACTGCAGAAGGCCCTGTGAGGCGGCCTGAAGCAGTGGCAACTCACATGGGCTCAGGTACCTGACATACACAGAGGCAAGTTTCAGTGGAGTGAAGCCAACTGAAAATGTCAGCCCCTTCCACGCCACCCGCAAAGGATTCAAGCTGGAGGTTGAGCATGCGTTGAGAGAGGTCTGACTGGGGGTGACACTTGCATTGTGCTGCCCTAAAGCATAGTCAATTATACACGCTTGTAAGTACCAGTTGATTTTGGTAGATGACATACCCATCAGGGATGTCCCCTTTAGGGATTGGCAGGAAGGTTTCTTGGTAGGGAGTAGCCATACAGCCTGTACTCTGTCCTTTCTTGGGAGATTTTCTCTTTAGGTAGGTTGTGAACCTACTGCTACTACCACTGTTGCAACTGAACCAATTAGGATTTAGTATTTGGATTGGGGAAGACAACAGTCTAATAAAACAGACAGGAATAATAAGAATGAGGTATTGTTTATTATAGAATACTGCAATTAATATACTATGTGGGGAAAGCCACTGGTCCACAAGGGGATGGTATGTTCCATGTAAGAATTGGAGCCAAGGAATAACTTGTGCTGGATCAGCAGGTTTAATTGGTAGTGCTCCTAATTAGAAGAAAGTGCCTGCATTTTGACATTGTCATCAGATTAGTTCATGTTGTTAGATACGTCAGGGGGCAACTTGTCAAGCGCCCCCTGTGTATAGTGAGATACATTGGCAGGCAAGCCTGGAAACTTGGTTGCAACAGTAGGCTACAGTACTAATGTGTTGTAAGACCTTGTAAGTACATGTTTGCAGAGGGCTCAAGCTAGTGCAAGGGGAAGTGGTCTTAATGTTCTATGCGCTGAGTTACACAAGGTCTCCTACTTCAATTGGGGGGCCAGGGCTTTGTTTTTTGTTGGCAAAATACTTGTATGCTTGTAGTGCGCTTCTCAGGCTCTGGGAACATTCTTCTTGGCACGTGTGGATGTTGCTGACCCAGTCTTGTCCTTCTGGTTTGTTGGCTTCCTCTGTGGGAGGGGCATCCCATATGGGGTTGAATCTGTGGTTGGCTTTGAAGGGAGACATACTAGTGGAGCTGTGGTCTTGGTTGTTGTGCGCAAACTGAGTCATTGGTAGGTGTGTTACCCAATTTTTCTGTTCCAATTTAACGTAGTATCATAAGTACTGTTCAAGGACCTGGTTTACTCTCTTGGTCTGTCCGTTGCTCTAGGGGAAATATGCAGTAGACAACATTTTTTATTTCCAAGTCCTTTAGGATTTGGGCCCAAAACTTGGAGGTGAATTGTGGCCATCTTTCTGATACCACTTCTTGTGGAAGTCTTTGGTTCATGAATACTATGCTCTGGAATAGGGTGGCAGTTTCCTTTGCTGTTACTTTGTTTGTTGTTAGAATTAAGTGAGCCATTTTGGTGAAACAGTTGACAATAACAAGGATGACATTAAATCCTTTTGAATTAGGTAACTCCACAATATAGTCCATAGATACTGAGTTCCAAGGGCCTTCTGCAATCTGAAGAGGTTGTAGTAATCCTTCTGGCTTTCCTTGCTTAGGCTTGGTATGTCCACATGTGTTGCAACCACTGAGGTATCCTTCACTTTCTGGCTTTATCCTGGGCCACATGTAGGCTCTCTGGATCCCTTTGAGAGTCTTTGTACAACCAGGGTGTCCTGACATAGGGGAGTTGTGGTATTCCTTCAGTATCTCTAAGCTCAGTAGACCTTCTGGTATGTAGGGACATCTGTGTAGCTGCAGGGTGTTTCCATGTAGGGAGTACCCTGTTTGGTAGTATCAGCTTTTGATATCTTTCTTTAAGTCTTCCATGATGGAGATACAGTGCTGGTCTACGGTCTGGGCTAGTTGGATTTCTTCTCTTCTACTGACTAGTCCCAGGAATAGGAGCATTGTCTCAATCATGTTTATGACAGCAAGGATTTAGTGTTGAATTCCTTGATCTCTTTGGTGCTAGGGAAAAGGTCTGCTCTTTGGATTAGGGCATCAGGCAAAATGTTGATCTTGCCAGGTTTATAGCTGATTGATAGGTCATAATCTGCTAGGAATAAGGCCCATCTAGCCTGTTGCTGATTTAGTTGTTGTGGTTTAAAGAAGTATGTCAGGTTCTTGTGATTGGTCATGATTCTCACTGGGTGGTTGGCGTCACACAAGTATCTTCTCTGGTGTTTCAAGGACTGGATGATAGCAAGCATCTCTTTATTGTAGATGGGGTAGTTCAACTCAGGCAGAGTGAACTTCCTTGAGTAGTAAGCTACAGGGTTCAGCTTACTATCATGCCCCTCCTGAAGCAACACCCCCCAATGCAAAGTCAGAGGCATCTGTTTCCACAATGAAAGACTTATTGTAAACTGACATTGCCAAGACAGGAGCAGAAACAAAGGCGTTATTTAGCAACACAAAGGCAGATTTGGCAGTGTCATCTCGTACAAAGGGGTGTTTTTCAGAGGTAAGGCGGGTCAAGGGCAAGCAGATTGAAGAAAAAATTTGGACAAATTCCCAGCAGAAGTTTGCCAGGCCCAGGAGGCTTCTGACCTCCTTGCAGCTCTTAGGCTCTGGCCATGACATCACGGCCTCTATTTTGTCAGGTGTCATTGCAAAATCTCCTTTCAATAAATTGTAGCCCAAGAACTCTACTTCCTCTTGGAAGAACTCACATTTCTGGAGTTTAAAAATAGTATGTGTTCCTTGAATCTTTTTAGGACAGCTTGAAGGTGTTCACCATGTTCTTTGGGGTACAACTGTAGATGAGGATGTCATCTAAGTAGGCTACACAACACTGATCCTTGAGTCCTCCCAAGACCACGTCCATCATAGTTTGAAAGATGCTGGGCGCATTGCACAACCCAAATGGCATAACCAAGTACTTGTAGAGATCTTGTCTAGTCTTGAAAGCGGTCTTTCATTTGTCAACAGGCCTGATCTGGATCTGGTTAAAGACATCCCTTAAATCAACCTTTGAGAAGACGTTGGCTCTTGAAAGCTGGTCTGAGAGGTTTTCAGCATTGGATAAAGGGTATCTGTTCTTCACAGTGATGCTGTTTAGGTCCTATTAATTGGCACAATGACGTAAGTTGCCGCCCTTCTTTTTAACAAACAGTAAGGGGGATAAACAAGGAGATTTAGAGATGTGTATATATTCCTTCTTCAAAATCTTGTCTAAGTAATCTCTTAATGCAACTTGTTCCTTCATGTTGCAACTTTAAACAGGACCATGCTTAGGTTGGGTTTCTGGGAGGAGGTCAAAGGCGTGGTTGAACTGACTGTGTTTAGGCAAGGTGGTAGCTTCTTCTTTTGGGAAGACAGACTCCAAAGATTCAAACATTTTGGGATATCAGCTTTTCAAGATTCCATGGTGATGTTGCTCAGCTCAGGGGTTTACTGAGGGTTCAAGAAGGGGACCTCTAAGGTTTGGCTCTCATTAGTGACAGTCATCTGATGGTTCTTATAGTCTAAGTTCAGTTGGTGGTCAACCCACCATTCAAAACCTATCACTACAGATTTGGGAAGCTTCTCCATGATGTTGAATCTGGTGGGAAGGAACTTCCTCTTAAACTTCAGGGAGACAAACTCTTTGCATTTGTGGTACAGGTCTGTTGTCTTTTTACCCAAGGTTACCAGTCAGGAGTTTCCCTGGATTGGTACACCCAGTTTCTCAGCTAGGCTGCATTCCATGTAGTTGAGATTTGCCCCACTGTCTAGGAGGGCTACAGTGTTCACCTCATGATCATGATAAAATAAAGTAGTTTCAATGATAGAATAATACTGGAAAGCATTGTTTATTGCTGAAAAGGTGGCTTCTTGGGTTTGGTTGGAGCGGCTAGTGCAGTCCTTGGATAAGTGGCCACTCTGGTGGCAATAGAAGCATAGCCCACTTCTGACATGGTGTTGGTACTCTTCAGGGGCTGGGTTCAAACAGGGCCTACTTGCACCAGGGTTTTGATTGTTCCAGGATTTACCAGTGTGGTATCCTTGTGGTTGGCTGAAGTCCATGCCTTTGGCAATAGCCATGAGCTTGTCTTTAGGGAGGTTGCATTGCTGATGTCTCATTAAGCTGGTGTGGTGTGATTTCAGAATATTTCTGAAATACAGGCCCAATATGTTGTCAGGGATCTTGGCTGCCTCTGCCAGGATATGAATTGTTGTATATAGGTCTCCAGGTTTTCCCTTCCTTGGGTCAGGCAGATAAACCCCATGTAGGCTTGGATCTTGGCCCCATCAGGAGTGGTTGCAGAATTCATTCTCTTCAGTAATTGGTTGTAGGAGAGTATGAGGTCTGGTTCTTCCTCTAGAATGGTCAAAAAGATTTCTCTGGTGTTATCTTTCAGTTTGGAAGCCACCATCATAACCTTCTGAGCATCATCTCTGAAGCTTTTGGGGTGGGCACAGAAAAGGGCATTTATCATGATAATTCCTATTCTGAAGCCAGCTAAGTCCATTTTTGGCAGGTCAGGAAAGGTTGTGGGGGCAGCAGTATTCTGGTTAAAGGTGGAGATGGTCACAGTCTGGACCTGAGATTGCTTGGCAACCATTTCTTCTTGGCTTTTGTTCTTTTCTTTTTTCTTGGTCAAATACTGTCTTAGGTAGTAATCTGAGGTCAAAAATAAAAGCATACAAGATGCTCCTATAATAAAAGAAGAATAGGGGCCCAGGGTTACTAGTTTTGATATGGTTGAAATACTGCCATGGCCCATACAGAGTCCAACTGGGCTCCCATAGAGGAAGCAGGCCAGGTCTGGAAAGCCATGTACACAATAGGCACAATGTGGACCAGGAAGTTGACTGCAGTGGTTAGGGAGCGCAACTCCCAGTATGGGGAACAACCTGGTTGGCCAGTCCCAATACTGTGATTTAGACAAACCCCAACTTGCTGAAGTCCTGGGCAGGAGGCGCATTGGGTAGGGGAAGCAGCAGGGATCTTCTTCATAGCAGGTGGGAGATCCAGATGGTGGGGTGGTAATACTCCAAGTCAAGAGCGCAGGGTGGATTGACTGAGATATCAGGAGTATAACCAGGAGGATATGGGTAAGTAAGATTATATTGTGTTGTGGATTCCCAAATAGATGCAAAGAGAAAAATAAATGAGAGCAAAAATAGACAATTCCTGCAATAAGATAATGATTTATGGGCATAAACTTGCTTTATTAAGATATCAACAGTGAGGAGAGCTTCTTTTCCTCACTACTTATACTTACTGTAATTTTGTAGCCTTTTGTGCCACCAGTGTAAGAGAGGGGCGCTAAACTAACTAAGTTTGTCTCCCATCCCAGTGAAACACACCACCAGGATGCTGCCCAGTGGAGAACTGGGACGGCAGCTCAAAGGGGGCACCACAGAGAGGGCACAGGGGACAGCTGAGGGAAGTAAGTGTTCAGTCCCATCGGTACCAGACCAGTGAGCAACCAGGGCGTACAAGAGGGAGTTGGAGGCAGCACCACAGGGGTCAGGAGGAGCACCAAGCTGTCCTTCTCAAGGCTGAGAAGGGAGACCATCAGCACCTCCATGCCCACAGGGGTGGGCAAGGCATGATCTACCATATCCAGATCCAGGTTGTTGTAGGTTAGGCTCTTAACTATGGCCTCTCCAGATAATAGGATGTCACTGGTAATATCCAATAGGCTAGAGGGATTGTTGCCTGTAAGTCAAGCAGAAGAGGAGATTTTGGACCACAAGTCTGGCAACGTAGACCACAGGAGCAGCAAAAATGGATCCAAGGAAAAAACCGCAAACTTCAAAACAGGGAGTATCATGGTTGTGATCTCTGCAAAATTTGGGTAAGGTTGGTGGGATTATTTGAACTGCAAACAATAAATTTAAGGTAACCAGGGGCACCCACAAGCAAGAGACCAGGCAGGAAGTAGCATAGAGGTTTTGGGGAGCTTGGCAATGATCTTGGGTGGCTTGGAACAATCAAAAACAAAAGGTGGGTTTGAAAACAAAAGAATTTAAGAAATATTCAAAGTAAAAGTAGATTTTATATTGAAAATTCACTGAAATTTTAGGTTCAAAAGCTACTTTCAAAAGCAAAAGAGTAACTATACAGCAGCTATACACTAAAGCCTCTTCTAAAGGTCCCAGAAGATATGCTGGGTTCAAAGCAGGTTGACACAAGGTAAGCTTTAAGAGAACAGCTAACACTTTAATCTTTAGATAGTAGAAACTCCAAACAGGGGTTTCAACCAAGATAAAATTTAAATTTGTATTCAACAAGTTCCAAACTTTTAATGATATTGAAAAATAGATAAGCAGGGGACTGGAGGTCCCCTTGCTGTGTAAAAAGGGGGTTGTTGCAGGGGCAGGAGTCACATGACTGTAGAACTTGAATCCAATTGGCTGGTGGAGAATCTTTGGTCAGGGCCAGGGAGACTGGAGAGTTTCATACTAATTTATGTGGTGCTGCTTGATTGGCTGGAGGAACTCCCAGGCATAGGGAATTCATCTGGTTTTTTGAGTGTCAATGTGGCATCCCTTGATTGGGTAGATCTGATAGTTTTCAAAAGTGGGTCACACCAGGCCAACAAATAATCCAAATTAACCTATGTTTCTTCCCAGGAGGGGGCAGCCAGGGGCAATAAATCCATGGGATAGGCCAACACAAATATCTTGTCAACTGTGTGTGCTAAATCCCCTAAAAAATTAAGGGGTTTGGCTGATATTATTAGACCTTTCTTAGTGCAGCAAGGGAAGATAGTGTGTCCCAATGCCAGGGGTGGTAGTGAATTTACAACCAGGGAACTGATGGCATCATTTTCAGTTGAACTTACAATTTTCACTGGAATTTGCATACTTAGTCCAGGGGGTGGGTGCTCATGGGTTGGTATAACATGAATCTTTCTTGAACTGTAACATGCTGAGGTGCCACAGCTATTTATAGATCCTGCAAGCAATTGAGCGCCTAATTGTGCAATCAAACAATCATACTCCCAATGTACTGTTTCCCAATAGTTGAGAGGCCCAAATGTGATAATGGAATTGAAGCCAGGGATTTGAGGCTTGTGTGCCTCTCAAATCCCAGGCCATTTTTAGTTGAAAGAGGGGTTTCTTGCTCTGGGAGATACTTGGTAGGGGTTTCCAAGCTGTGGGGTTTTTTGCCTCTAGGAAGACCAGCTGATTGCCAAGAGCATTCTGGGCTCTGACAGAGAAGATCCAAGCAGATGGCCATGACATCTCAATTTTCCCTGCTGGGCATGCTGATCTCCACCTTGTTGATGTGTTGTTCTTAAAAATTAGGGACATCATCCGTGGGTGCAACCCCACAACCTTCAGCCAGGTGGTTGGTGTGGCCAACAACCACACTGGTCTGTTTCTCTGCCAGAAGGTTGCCAAGATGTTTATCAAGATGGCCTTGAATGCTCTCAGCAGCAGCCAATCATAAAAAGACCCCCAGCTTACCCCTTGTGATTCCCAGCGTATAAGCCAATCACAGTCCTCCCTGATTCAGAATATGATGTCATGTGCAATCAATTTCTTCAAGCCAAACCAGACAAACAATCACCTCCAGGCCATCCAGTTGGCCTAGTCCCTTGCCAACCAATCCTGTTGTTTGGAACCCACCTCCCCAGCCAGTCAAGTACTCCCTCCTCTACCCAGTCTGCCACCTAGTTTTCTCCACCTAATTTAATTCTCCCAATAAAACTTGTCCCTCAATAATTTTTTTAATTTATATTTGTTTAACTTTCACATACTTTTTAATGTTATAATATATAATTTACATTTAAATAAAGTGATGATTGATTTTTATCATGCCTCAAGTTAAATTTGGCTACTTTAATAATTATTAATTATATTGTTTTCTATTGTAACTTTAATATATTCAAAGCACTACACTCAAGTGAATTTTAAAAACTACAAGTGCTATGAACCAACCAATTGGAATAGGCGTGCATGTGGTGTCTTTGTGTTTGGCTCAGACCAGACACAAAGACACCACATGCACGCCTATTCCAATTGATTGGTTCATAGCACTTGTAGTTTTTAAATTTTACTTTATGGTAGTGCCTCAAATATATTAAATTTATAATAGATAAATAATATAATTAAATGAAATAATCCATTACAACGCATATATCTCTAGAATTACTGATCTACATATAACACGTGAAAGTGGCTATCTTTTGATAAATATTTACTTTGGGTTGCACTTGGCATATTTATTTAAGATTAAATTATATTTTACTTAGACAAAACATACACATGAAAAATATGTTGTTCATGATACTAATATTGGGTTGGTTTATGCCCTCTAAAATATATGATCTACATATAACCTGTAAAAGTGGTTATCTTATAATAAATATGTACTTTGGGTTGCACTTGACATATTGATTCAAGAACAAATCATGTTTTACTTGGAAAAAACATGTACTTGAAAAAATATGTTGTTCATGATACTAGGAATGGGATGTTTACACACTCTAAAATATATGATCTACATATAACCTGTAAAAGTGGTTATCTTATAATGAATATGTACTTAGGGTCAAATTCGGCATACTGATTTGAGATCAAATCATGTTTTACTTGGACAAAACATGTACTTGAACAAAATGTGTTATTCATGAAACTAAGATTGGGTTGAATATACAATAAATATACATAATATCATATCAAATAAATAGTGTTACTTAAAACTAATAAAAATCATAAGTAAAATCAAGATATATTTATTTTAAAAATATTGGTTACAATAGAATAGATACAGTTTATTGGGTTAGTTTATTGGTATAAACAAGTCTGGGTTAAGTACAAGGAAAACATGGCAGGATTGGAGGCAATGATAAAGGAATTAGATGTGGCTAAAATCAAGGAGGTCAATAAAAAGGTGAAGGACATGCTAAAGGAGGTGGTGTTAGAAGGCAACAAACTAGACAAACTTACCATGAAGGCCATGAAGAAGAATATTCCTAATACTACCAACAAACTTGCAACCAAGCTCTTAAACTTACAAAAAGATGTTCTTGCCAATCTACAATTTAAGCCACAGGGGTTCCCAACTGCAAAAGCGTGGTCAAAGGAACCCAAGATGTTTGAGCAGCTAAAATTTAAAAAGAAACAAAAACCAATAGAAGATAACCAGGAAGCAGCCAGTGATAAGTCTTGTGAAGCAGCCCCTGTAAAGGGAGCAACAGGTAAAGATATAAAAAAAGATAAAAAATAAAACATCAAATAAATAAAAAGATCTTACTAACTTTTTTATTTAGAATAAACAGAAGGAAAAGTCTGCCAGTACTTAAGACCGTACATATTGCAAACATTCTACAGCAACTACATCCCCCACATAGGGCGTCAGCTGGTCCTGACGCCAGCTGCTGCCTCTGAAATAATTAATAAATTTAAAAAAATTCTATGAAACAAGAACAACTTACATCACTCCAGCCAAAGCAAGACAACACCAAATGGCGGGTCCTGTCTTTGGCTGCTGCCCCCAACCTGCAACTCAACCAGTATGTTCTGAATATTAGCTTCTGCAAGCACTTTGTCATGCTTTTCTGGGATTTCATCCAAACTATGCCGTACCAAAACCTACCCAAGATGAAAAGAGGACAATAAGAATTCTGTTTCTGTTACCTGACCAAGCACACACTATCACATATCCTAAAAAAAATTAATGAAAAAATAAAAAAACTAAGCTTTAGTTCCACTGTTGTCATGCCTGCAGTAGTAGGTGTTCTTGGAGACTTTGGGGCCTCCTGGTGCTCTGACAAGACTGGTATACCAAAAACAATAGAAAAAACCTTTGCTGCTATGTCTTTTAAAAATAAAATCAGTACCCTATATAATAAATTTTGTGAGTTCTCAGCCTTGTTTGCAGGGCAGAGACTTCAATTGATTGTTTACCTAGGTCTTGTTCCACTGATGTGGCTTAAAGCAGAACCCCCAACTGGTCTGATGTGATTTTAAAATTGGATGTAGTACTCCATTTACTAGACAGAAAAAGAATTGCCCAATGATACAGCTCAATAGAGCATGTTATTCAGGATTCAGTTATTTTTGCTGCCACCTATGGGATGGCTGTTCCACCAGAAAAAATCCTCCTAGCTAATTGTGTCACAATGCTCCTGTATTCTACCTGCTGTAATTTATTTAGTACAGGTCCAATGTCAACATAAGTGTTGTCAATAGAAATTGCTAGTCTATTTCAACGCAATGTCCTGGAATACTGCTGCTGCCACCCCCAATAAAAGTCTGCACCCAGATACTATTTTGATTTCTATATATATGTATTTTAAAAAATATCTACTCAAACCATCTATATTCAACAAATAAATACATAATAAAAAATATCCTGTGTATTCATTCATTCACCCTTATTGCTTTGTTAATTTTTATAAACTTGACATTATATGCTTGGAACCATATAAAAAATGTGAAAAAACTACCCTAAATAAAATCATAATAATAATATAAATATTATTGTGTTTTATTTTTCCATTCATTCATTCAATTGGCTTTGCTTTGTTAATTTTTATTATACCTGATGCAATATGCGGAATCACAGAAATAAAGTCAAAATAAATTAAACTAAATAAAACAATCATTAAAAAATTAAAAGCAAAAAACATTGGGAACAGCAAAGCCTTTAATTTATTGGCTGCTGGGTGAGGCACACAGGGGGAAACTAATCTGCGTGAAAGTATAAATTGGTCACAGTTTCAGCTGGGAGGGTATGGACACCAACCTGCAGCAAATTAAATAAATCATTGGGCCCAGGCGCGCCCCTTTCTTGAAAAATCTCTTGAGCCACCTGAAAACCTCCTCAATTGGGTTGAGGAATGGGGAATAGGAGGAGAGGAAGAGAAGATGCAAAGTGGATGTGACTAATTGTTGGGAGGCAATTTCAACGCCAGGCTGAATCATTGAGATCTCATTTATAATATCTGCCACCTTGTGGAGTCTGATGTTGTCTAGCACAATTATATTGGTGAAGCCCAAAATGGTTACTTGGAGGTGCTCCCAAACCAATTGGAGAAATTCCAGAAAAGTCCTACTATTGTGGGAATCCTTGATCATTTGATAGAGCTCAATGCTGAGGGAACCAAGAAGGGCTACCATTGAGTAGGCAACAGACTGGACAGCTGCACACCAGGACATGTTGTTCTTTTCACCTTTGGGGACATACTGTAAGGTCTTTCCCATAATGATGCAAGGTTATAAACTACAGCGTGTAAAGCATTAGGGTTAAAATTCAGAAGGTATAAAAAGGTAGGTACAGTCTGTAATATAATTTTACAGAATCCTGCTAAAAACTTGTACTGGGTTACAAAAGGAGTGATAGAATTTTAGAATCCTAAACAAAGAAGATAAAACAGGGTGTTTAATAATGAACCATTAGTAACTAAGGGAATGTCAATATTGGGATACTCTCCATCAGCAAACTGGTACATGTAACTATTAAAAGATTCCTTAATGGAAATAATGGATACAGCTTCCATTTTTTAACTAGGAAGAAAGAAAATAAGAAAAACTTTATAACTAATTACTTAAAAATTGAAATTCTAAAATTAAAATCTGAAGTTTGGAAATTGGTAAAAGATTGAAGGGAAAAAATAACTTAGAATTTTGGCTTGAAGCCTACTCTTCAAAAGCTCTTTTTTTATAGGAAATCCTTTTCCAGTTGAGAAATGATAGGCAAAGGAGGAAAAAGCCAAGGACAGGAGAAACTGGAGAAAGTTGAGAAAGAACCTGGAGGAGAAAGAGGGAAACAGAAACCCAGTAAAAGATACAGATCAGCAATGTAAACCTGGGGAAAAGCAGGCAACAACATAACAGGAGTTTTTAAAAGGTAACCAGGAATCAAAAACTTCTAACTTAAAGTGGAGATTATAAAACTATTTGAATAGCTAAGATAGGAGAAGATGACAACAACAGCAATTTGAACGTGAATCATCATAAAAAGAAGGTAACTTAATTTAATATACTTAATTATTAGCTCTTAACTTAATTTCAATATTTTAAAAAATAAAGAAGATTATATTGAGTAAGAATTAAAAAAATATATAAACAAAAAGCCTGCCCTTTGGGGCAGGGCATGACACATGCCCATACTTGTTGTGTATTGACAACGCAAAGGAGGACTTGTCAATGTAATAGAGCTTGACTGTGCCCTTTTCCTTGAGAGCAGTAACTTTCTTGGTGTATTTCTGGCGGTAGACAACGTTGTCTGGGCTATTCTAATTGTACAGAGATACTGTAAATTCAGAACATAAACATAAAAATGCGGGATTGTCAAATCCTTGGTCCAAATTTTGAATCACTTTTGCAGGATGGCCTTTTCTAATTAAATTGTTTTTTTGTGTATTTATTTGAATTTTTAAAAATGCAGGAACTCATAGACACTTTGCAAAGTTCAAGTCAAACTGCATATTTCCAATGGACAAAATGAATTAACTGGAATCAGATTTGAAGTGTTCAAATCCATCAACCATTTTCATTAAGTTTACTATGTTTTTTGAAATTGCGGGATTGTCAAATCTATGAACCAAATTTCAAACCCACTTTTGAATGCCACTAGTAAACTCATATATTAATTGCAGGAACTGGAATCCAAATTTAATGTACAGTAAGCACACTAGGAAACACTAACCCAAATCAAAAAAATTCCACCACAACTAAAATCAAACTAAAAATTCAATCTCAATAACCATGTTTAGACATAAAAGTGATTAAACTTTAAAATTATTCAAACCCAGAAAGTTTACAGTATTATATGCTTCAAAGCACAGATATAGAAATTCTGTTACTATTCAAGGCTAAATCAGGAGGGAAAAACTACTTACTACTAAACCAAAAATCCAAATAAAGACATATTTAATCTAAAATATATTTTTTATTTTATTTTTATGGACCATCAATTGCATTCCCAACCAGCTCCTGCACCAGCCTGCAGGACAGCCTTTCCACAAGGGCGTCCCAGAGGGTCCAAGAATAGACCCAGAACACAAATCAAAGGGAGTCATGCCAATACACAGGCCTCCCAAGGTGTCAGCGCCAGTCAATCACCTCCTGCACTACAAGCCAGAACAACCAGCTTAAATCCCAGACAGAAGCCACTCTCAAGGCCTGCCAAAAAAGTCTCATACACCAGGGTCACCAGGAACACTGAGGTTAATTACACCTCCACTGTGTACCCAGTTATCACCTGGCCCTGCACTCTTGATCCAAGAGTTGCCACTTCCTGCCCCATGTTTTTGACACTTCCTATGAGCCATTGGTCACAACTGAGGAACCATATGTGCCTGTTACCTATTCCACTATTGACAGCACCACTGAAAGTAAGAGTGATCCCACCTTCTACAAAAAGGCCCCCATCCCCTGTGTTGAGCCTGCTAGCCAGGATGCAGTGGTACCTGCCAAGGGCCAGCGTCAGTTGACAGATAATGAATGTGAAGCTCTCCTCAACTGCTTTAACAGGGGAATGGCAGTTTGGGATATTGCATACCAATTTAGTGTCACAGCCAGATATATTAGCAACATCAACAAAAAGCACAGCAACACCAGGCAAATTGCCAAATCTGTCAAGGCTAAGCGGCAGCCAAACCAACTTCAACCCTAGCACATCAATGCAATCAAGCAGTGGGTAGCCAAGAATTGCCACCTGGACATGCTTGCTGTCTGATCAATGCTGTCCACAGAGTTTGTGATTTCTGTTTCTAAAACACTTTTTTATAAAACCATGGTCAATATTGACTTTTCTTGGAAAGTACTGGGGATTTCTCTGTGCAGTTGAAATAGTGAAAAACCATTGAAGATTGACGCATTTATGCCAAGACTTATCTGGCCCTAAAGGAGACTGGGAATGTCCAGTTCTTCTATGTTGATGAATTGTTGTTTTCCTCCTCACTCAGGTCTAGGAATAGGTGGGTTGAGAAGGGGTCCAAGGATGGTGTAGCACATTGTGCAGTTGTCTGTTCCCAGACATATTCCATGGTTGTGCTTCTGGGTCCTTGCAGGTGGTACTAATATCAAATATCAAGGGTTCCCACAATAGCAGGACTTTTCTCAATTTTCTCTGAGCCGTAAAGGAGTACCTCCAGATCAATTACAGTGGCACAATCAAAATTGTTGTGTTGGATAATGCCTGGCTCTACAAAGTGGATCTGGTTGTGTCTGAGCTCCTCCTATCAACAAAAACAGCCACATCTCCATCCACCAGCTTACTGATTGTCCAATGAGACACCTCCTCCTTCTGCCCTATTCCTTATTTCTGAATCTAATCAAGGAGGTGTTTGGTTGGATTAATAATAAGGTGAAGACAGGCTTCCCTCAGGACACTGAGGATCTCTTCAACATTCTCAAGATCAGCTAATTTGCAATGCCACTCAATGTGGTGGCGGCTTTCTATGAGCACTCAGAATCCTTCCTCCCCAAAGCCCTGGCCTCTGAGCCAATCAGATAAATGGGCGCTCTGGGTTTTATTTGTTTTTATTTTTATTTATTTTATTTTTAGTAGGACTCAACAATTATTATTTATATATAATGACATGACGTTTGATTTTATTATAGACATATAAGAGTATGTAGAAAAGGTAAGTAAAATTAATTATACTAGGTATGAGGAATATATTTTTATTATAATGCACGGAATATTATGTTGACTGTTGCACTAACAAATAAATAAATTAAAAAAGATAGAAATAGATTAATTTTATTTAAATAATTGTGAATCCTTGTTGGTACTCTGGCTTTTTTAAGCCACAAATTGGACCTTGCAAGTCATCATCTGATTTTTATTATTTCAGTGCCACTATAGTCACACAACATGAAAACCAATAATTTTCATGTATCTCTTACTAATTAGTACTTATGATGTGGGTCAAGCATATCAAATATATTTATCAAATGTTATTACAAGGGAAAGATAATTTGAGTTCTAAACAATCACCTGTTTAGCATATAAGTAGAGCGGGCGGCTTGATGTGGATAAATTCAGTTCTTGTTATTTAACTATGTAATAAATGAACCTGTACATAACAAGCTAGTAAATAAACACATTTTAAATCATATTTTATTATTTTATATATTTGCTTACTATAAATACTGTCTTACATAATTAGATATATTACTATTGTAATTTTAATATTAAATTTTTAATATTTAAAATAAAAAATATATATTAAAGTCAATTTGCAAGGGAAGATAACTTATTAGGGAGATGCAAATTACAAAGGGATTGTGATTATTCCAGGGAATTATACCCCAAAATTAAATTTTCAGCTAGAGCGTCTAACTGGATCTACATACTCTTCTGTACGTGATGGACAACCCTGGATGCAATTTCAAGAGAGGTGGTGCTTTGCACCCCAGTGGTTGCCAAACGCTTAATAAAAGGGAGTCAGGTAAGCAAATTGATTAACAGGTTTTTTTGGGAGGCACGTAAAATCCATACAGCAATGCCAGTGCAAAGGGGTTGTACAGGACGTGCTTGACTGCCCTATACCCCTGCAGTGTCTTCTGGTGCTCTAGTGCTAATTGGCATATATCAAGTTGTATATGTACATTCTCCAACTTTTTAACATTAGTTTTTAATATACAATGTAGTAGAACTCCTAGGTATACTGCAACATGAATCTTTTATGAGGTATATTTTTCAGAGAACATGTACAATTTTTTGAAGACTTGAACTAATCTATTGATATAGGAAGTTTGATTGAATTTGAAGAGGTTTCCGGGGGGCGCCTGACTTGTATCAGCCCCCCATGCCTCCGCAAACAAAATAAATAAAGATTTAAACGTATTCACAAGGACTGTGTCCCCAACTTTATTTGATAATGCTTTGAATACTTCATTGAAAATTTCCGTTTTAAGATATTGAGCTCCTATTTGAAAATCAGTTTTTATTAGATTTTATATTCATTGATGTTTGAAAAGGGAAATTGTTGAATACTTTCATAAATATATTCATTAAAGTTAACTTTGATATCCCCACAAATTTCAGTCATCTCTTTGAAATTGATATTCACTCCTATTTCATATGTTTCCTTAATCCGCGGCAAGCACCCTGCAGGTGATAAATATTCCTTGGATTTTGCTTCAATATTTGCAGAATTATTCATATTAATTTGAATTATTTTATTTATTTCATTTTTATTTATTTACTTTACAGGGGCTACCAGTGATTGGTACCCCCCATAAAACCAACTTGGTGTGAACGCCACCCCTTCAGCAACCTTGTCCCCATTCCTAGTTATAACTAAATTAAATGTAAGTAAAAATAAAAAAAAACTTACTGATTGTTTCCCCTGTGGTCCCCTCAGCCACAAGCACCACCTCAGCAAACTTCATGAGCATTTGCTGCTCTTCATTAATTTTCCTAGGCTTAATTTTTCTTATCTTTCTTGCAACTTGTGTTTCCTCTTGATTTTTGTTTGTTCAACTTTCATTGTTTCTTGAGGTACTTCTGCTTCTTGAATGTGCTTTTTTTCATCTGTTTCCATTTGATTAGTTTCCTCTTCATTAGTGTTAATTTCCTTTGAGATTTCATTTCCTTCAATCAATTTGAATTTTTGAGTCTTCCTTATATTGTTTTTTTGCAAATTCCCACAATTTGTAACTTTCATTTTTAAAATATAAACGCTTTAGTATTTCCTTTTGTATATTGAGTACTACTTCTTTGTCCTTTTATCTATAATATCTCCCAGTTTATCCAGAGCATCTTCCTTTTTCTGGATCAGTGGCTGGCCCCCGTTACCCAGCTTTCCTGTTACTATTTCCCTGATAATTTTTTCTATTTCAACAATATTTTGCAGGTGTTCTTCTAATTCATTTATCAAGTTATACATATTTGACATTTTGTTTGAATTACATCAAAAAACTTGTTTTTATAGTACTATGTTCAACACATGAATATTTTTCATTAAAAATAATAAATTAAGAACCACAAATATAAATATTTCATTGGAATATTGTAATTAAATGTCTTCTCTTGATATTTTGATATTATGTGCATAACTCAATACATGTTGTTTAATAAAATTCATTGTAAACAAGTCCTTTTTCATTGTAATTTATATAAATGGACTGTTTTCATATAAATTACAATGAAAAAGGCCTTGTTTACAATGAATTTTATTAAACAACATGCATTGAGTTATGCATATAATATCAAAATATCAAGAGTTGACGTCTTATTGCAATATTTTAATGCAAAATTCATATTTGTGGTTCTTAATTTATTATTGTTAATGAAAAATATTCATGCAAGTAATTATGTTATTCATAAAATGTACAACATTTTATTAATTATGAGAATGTCAATAATGTAAAAGGAACATGTTATTAATTATAAATCAAAAGAAATAATATCAATTTTAATAAGTTGCCACAAAGAAAGATTTTATTCTAATCATCAAAGGACAAGTAGGAGAGGGAATGGGCGGAATGTACGTTGCCATCATCTGTTCCTGTAAAAGGTACGGCATCAGAGGTAGTGGGGAGGGAATATGTGTTGGCTTGGGAGTCAGGGTTGGAAGGCGGGTGGCTTAATCTTGATGGGGGGTTGGGGAGGCAGGGTTTGTTGACTGGGAAGAGGGGGAAAGAGCTATTTTGCTTCAATTGCTCAAGTTCTCCTTCTGCCACATATTTGGGCTTGAAAACCCGCATGGAAAAGTTTGGGGGAGGCAGGAGTCTTTTCTGGACTTATCACTATAACTTGCATAGAATATGGCAAGATCATATAAATCCTGGACAAATACAGAAGGGAAAAGCTTGTACCCCTTCTCAATTTGAGTGCACAGCTCATTGTAGGTGGCAGGCTTTGAGCGCCTGAGAGCTGAACCAAAATGTTAAAGACATACATCTGTGGCAACTGTGGTAAGTTCAACTCACTGGTGATTGACTCCCTGGTACTTGACACTTTGTCAAGTACCAGGGAGTCAAGTGCCGCATATGTGAATCTATTAGTATTTTTGGCTTAACTGATTTTAAGCTAATTTTTACTAGTAATTTAGGGGTTTGAAACCAAAAAACAACTTCAAATTCACTTGAATTTGACTCTGTTTAATAATTTGGTTAGCTAAAATACCACTTTAAGGGGCAATTTATAAGTAAATTTACTAATAGAAATGAAAAAACCTGTGTTCAACACTCTAAAATAAAAAGTGACCAGTTTGACACTTTTTAAGCCAAATTTTAATTTTATTAATAAAATATATATGCGCTTATATAAAATTTGTTATTTACTATTATTTTTATTATTTGTATCCATAGTTGTCAATTAGGCTCCCAAGCTCCACTATAATAGATTTAGTGGTATATACATTAATCAAATACCCCACTTGTTTTACATTATGTCATCCCCAGGTTTGTGGATTAAGTGATGCCACATAAATAAACCAATTTATTAAGAGATTTCATATGTACTTTATAAAAAAACATAAACTCTACTCCCCCTCTGCTTGACTCTATCCACTCACCACACAATTGGTTTTGGATTTAACTAATCAAAGGCACAAAAATAAAGCCAAATTAATATGTGACACACTATGAGCGCCACTCAACACTCATCCACTTGACACTTTAACTTGGGGATTAGTACAGAGAGCTTCTTAACATTTTAACCAACACTATGGTAAATAATTCACTCCCAGCTCCTCACAGCATAAATTAAACACTAATAAATACCTTTCTACTCATTTACTTCTTTAAGTTATGTTGTATTTTTTATTTTTGAGCATATGAAACTGCCTTGCTTTTGGCTAACTTTTGAGCCTGTTTTAAATTTAAGCAAGTTTTATATGTAAAAAACATAGTAAATTTGATTTTTCTGCTCAACTCCAGCATACTTGACAATATGAATTCAGCTTTTTCCAGCTGATTGAAAGTGCCAAACTTGACACTTTACTATTTTTTGAATTTTCAATTCCCAATAAAAAAGTTCCACATAATAATTTTTTGCAATTATAATCTACTACTATTCCTGCTACTCTCCATATAATTTTTATATACTTTTTTGATTCTTAATTATACTTTTACATTGATTTATCACTAAGATGTTATGCTGAACCTAACATCTTTGATGCTTCATCATAAATACACTTATTTTCTATGTTTTAACCTTTATATCTATACTTTGAGTTTCTATTTTGCTTCTATTTACTTTGTTAGGTTTTTTTCTTGATAAATGAAGCTTTATTTGCATACTTTTTATTTGAATTTTACTTTACTTTACCTCTGTGTTTATATCTTTCATACTGTTTTATTTATAAAACTAAACTTTTTGTTAGCCAAGATCATCTAAATTTAACAAGCCTACCAAGCACCAAGCCTCAAAGGGCTCAAAAGAAACTGCCTCTGCCCACAAGCTTGTCAAGAAGCCTGCTACAGCAAAGTCTCCAACTCCATCTCCTCCCATCCCATCCCCTCCCCCCTCCACCCTCATCTTTAACTCCCCCCAATTCCTCAAATAAAAGTGATAACTCCCTCACTGATCACTCTTTTTACAAGTGAATGGCCAACTCCAAACCCACCAAGGAGTGCCATACCAAGAAGTCAAAGACTGCCAAGAAGCCCATCTCTTCTTCTGGTAAGAAAAAGGAGGCTTCCAAGCAGGCCTCAAAGAACCCTTACCCTCCTCCTCTTTATGGCTCTTCCCCCCTCCCTTATCTGACCCCCAGGATGAGCCTGAGGAATATTCCAAGAAGTTTAAAGCTTCTGGTCACATGGCTTTGGATTCACTAGCCATCCACAATATCTGCAATGTGGACAGAGAGTTCAAAGTCCCTAAGCGCTTCCCCTGTTTTCCCCCATCATGTCAGTAAAGGGTAGCCCTGGCTACATTGCAGATAATTAAATTTTCAACTGTAATAATTAAAAGTGCGCCACCAAGAGCAAGCACTTTGTATGTGAGGATAAGACTTGTGGGGCCTGGCTGAACACCAAGGGTTAGGACCAGGTTACTGCTGAGAAGGGGGAGCATACCTGTGAGCTCCCCCCCCAATCACCTGATTGCTTGTATGCTGAAGTGGTATCTTGTCCAAGTGATCCTCACTTATGCCAACCTCTGCGCTTCAGATATGGTCATCAAGTCCCTTCAACACCTGCAGCCCAACAATCTTAAATTGGTACCAACCCAGGAGCAGTTGGTTAAGTTCATAAGCAATAAGTGTATTGCCGCCAATCCCCCTACTCTCAAGGCCTCAGATGTCCTCTCTGAGCTTACGCTCACCCACAAGCTCAAGCAGCTTCCAAGTGGGGAGCGCTTCCTCCTTCACAACAATGGGCCCGGCAGCAAAGACTGCATAATCTGCTATACCACTCAGCAGAACCTGCTGGAGTTGAAAAGGGCTTCAACTTGGCTAGATAATGGTACCTTTGCCACTTGCCCCCAGATGTTTGAACAGCTCTGGATGATCCATGCCCAGATTGACATCTGGGTAATTCCACTTGTTTCTTTCTTCTCCCTGGGGCCACTGAGGCCATCTATACCTGTGATTTATCTATCCTTTGCCAAGCACTTTCCCTCCTTCTTGAAAACAGCAACAATGCCAAGAAGACCCCCCCTACACCCGCGCCAACCCTCCTGCCACTGACAAGGACCAGGCCACCCTGGACTTGGAGGAAAAGGTAAGGCTGAGAGCTATGGGGCCTGCCATGTGAATTATGGACTTTGAGCCTGCTCAGTTCAATGCATTTGAGCAGCTGTTCAGCAGGGAGGTGCAGGGGTGCCACTTCCACTTCCACCAAGAAGTTGCTTGGAATGTGCAGGCCTATGCTGAGCTTAGTAGGTTGAGCTGGAGAGACACTTTGGACACCTGCAAATTTATGCTGGCACAATTCAGTGCCTTGGCTTTTTTAAAGACAGAGAACACTGTGCAGGGGTTTGAAGTTCTCTCAAAGGATTCTTACATAGCAAAGCACTTGGATTTCAAGCCTTTCCTCAAGTAATAGAGCCCCAGTTGATTGGGAAGGTTGTCACGCAGAGGCAAGGCAAGGCCCGCGTCAAGGCCAGTTGGAACGTTTACCAGGCGGCCATCAACGGGGAGCTCAAGACCACTTTGACACTAGAGGCTTATCACAAGTGTTGCGCTTTTTGCTTTACAGCACCACAATTATTTGAGATTATAGGGCACAGGACATTTTCCAGAGTACAGTCATATGTCAGGATATGAGTAGTACTGTATCAGAAGAGCCAGGATTGAACAGGACTATGATTTTTGCCCAGCAATGGCTTCTGATTGCGCAGAAGTACTTAAGGATTAGGATAAAGGTCAACTAGATTAAGGATAAAATAAATATAGTTCAAAGATGATTTTATTGTAAATAATCAATTTTTCTTGTACCTTCTGCAAGGGTAAGCTCTGGGCTGCTATCAATGTCTTCTAGGACATTCTAACATGCCCCAAATTTGGGTAATTATTAATCTAGGTTTGGCACTTATTGCATGTCAACCAATAGAATATTTTCATCTTCACCCAGCACAGATGATCCTTGCTGGCATGGAATAATTTAGTACTTCAGGATCACTTCCTACTTCTCTGGCATACTGCAAGCTTAATGCTTATTAATGTGATAAATATGGGAATTCAAGATTATGGGGAATCAAACCCAGCGCCTCGGCGCTTGATGTAAAAGTAAAGCAGCGCTTTGGCGCCTGCAATATTTGCCAGGCGGCGCAGCAGTGCTTGCAATAATTTTCAGTTGGTGCAGCAGCTCTTGAGGCAAAAGCAGTTTGGCGCTTTGGCGCCTAATCCAATTGCTAGGTGGTGCTTGTGTTTTTTTAAGTGCCACAGCGGCAAATTATGTATCATTTAATTGCTATGGCAGCGCTTATCATTAGCTAGTTTAAGGCTCAGGTCAGCAGAATACTGCTGATTCAATATGCATATAGTTTATACTATCAATTTATGTTATTTGGTAGCTGCAATTCCTATCTGCAAGCTCTGTCATAATTAGTATCATTGTATTTTGTACTACTAATTTGTGGATTTGGTTGTAACAGTCCCAATCTGTGAGCTCCATCATAATTAGCATCATTGCTTGGTCAAAATTCCCAACAACAAGCATCTTAATGCCAACTTTGGGCTTCATCTGAAGTTCAATAAGTTCTTCTCCCTCCTGCAGCATGAGCAAGAGAAACCATCTCTGAGCTCAGAGATCTTGCCAACTGCATCCCCCCCACCAAGCCTACAACCTGTTCTATCCTCTTCACCAAGGCCATCCAGGGTGCAGCCAAGAACAAGTATAAGGCCTCTGAGCTTGAGCAGCAGCTTTAGCTTATTGCCACTTCCCTCCTGGAAGGGGCTAAAATGAAAAGGGGAAAGAAGAATGAAGAGTAAAATTGCTTTCTTGCTTGGTAATATGATTTTTTCTTAACTTTTAACTTTTAACTTTTTGGCTTTAAATTTTACTTTTTAGTTTTGATCATTCAGTTTTTAGCTTTAATTTATAAGTTTTTTGATTTAATTAGATAGCAGTGATTATTTTATGTATAAATGGTAAGTTTGAGATGAATATTTATAGTTGAAAGTAAGTGAAATATCTAAATTTTTGTTAATTTACTAGTAAAACATAAGATATTCAGATTTATACTTATATGAACTATATCAAATAAATATTAATATATCTTCTTATTTTGCATAACTTCTATTTTTGTGCTTATGTTTATTCCTGGTTTAATGGAATTTTATTTTTAAAGTAATCAAAAATATTTTTATAATAAAGAGTGTAAATTACATAGTAAAATGAGAAACATTTGCTTATTTTTCCTTATTCACATTAATTAGGATACACTATTATTGCATTTTTAAGCTCTCTGGGGTCACTTCAGTATCTGATAGCTGTAGGGCTTATTTTTATATTAAAGTTTTCATTACATCAAGATCTGCCAATTAAAAAAGTGTCAATTTCCAGTTGTCAATCAGGGAAAAAGCTGAATTCTCACTTTACTATAGTGTCAATCACCAGGGAGTCAAACTTACCACAGTTGCCCATCTGCAAGATGCATGTCAGCGTGGTTGATGGGGTAGGACCAACAGGTATGCCCTGCAGCCCTAATTTCTTTGGTTGCCCATTCCTGCTGCTCTATCTCTGCACTCAGTACAACTGTGTACATGGCGTGTTGGGTAGCCCACTTCTCCAGAATGTCCTTGAGCTCTATCTGGTAGGCATGCCCATCTGCAGTGTTTGATATTACCAAGTAATTATTGACGCCCAATGGGGAAACGCCAACAAAACCCCAACAAATTGATACAAGATTGGGCTGCGCTTGTAGACGCCAGATTGTGTGAGATTAGGCTGATTGACCACAAATAATCAGGCTAATTGTTTCATGCAGATCTTTATCAGTTACACGCTGTATTATCATCTGGTTATCACTTCATTAAGTGTGACAATTATACACCGTATAATCAATAGTCTATGATAATTGATATAGCAGTTATATGCTGTGTAATCTTTTGTTTATTATGATAGATGAAACAATTATATGCTGTATTATCACATATCATCATTTCAATGTGTAGTGATTATACACCATATATTACTAGTTTATTATAATTGATGTAGCAATTACACACCTTACAAATGTTAGCCAATGTAGCAATTATCATTGATTACACGCCATTTAATCACGTAATCATCAATCATATATTGCCCATCCTACCCTACTGGACGTGTATCAACGCAGTCTCACTCAGCCTGATAGGTGTATATAATCATATCAAACAAGTGATGTGTGAATGGCTAGGAAATACCAAGTTTGGATCAGCATTAACACTGTATAATTGGTTCCTTATTAGTTTAGGTCAGCATTACACAGCAGATAATCCACAAGTCAATATTGGATTGAGTCAGCTATTATATGGCGTATAATTCTTATTTCAACCGGTTGCATTAATAAGCAGAAGGATTGCCTGCCAGAAAAGAATCACTGATTAAGCCCTTCAAATGGAATACTGGAATTCTACCTTCCAATATAGGAGGACTGAACAGGGATCATACCTAAGTATTGACCAAATACGGCGTAGTTTCCTAGCGCAGTAATAGGTGTGTAAGGATACAGCCAATCAATAACTCCCAGTAGGCTAGCTCAAGAAGAGTGTAGGCTTTAGCTGAAGTTTCATGTAAACTTGCTAAGGCCAGTAGCAGCACATGTGCCAAGGACAGCCAATCAGGGTGGGCACAGCCAGCAGAGATGGACCTATTGCAAAAGTAGCCACCAAGAACTGTCTGAAAGGACAAGAACAAGGGTTGTTGCAATATATATTGACACAGACACCTGAAAGGATAACAAGAAGTTCTTAGGCACAACTGGATAGATTGTAGCCGCTGGCTAGATTGTACTCCAGTTTCAATATATGTAATTATTGTTGTAACTGAACCAATGAAGATTCAGTATTTGGAATTGGGGAAGACAATATCCCAATAGAAAGGATATAATAATAAGAACAAGGTATTGTTTATTGTAGAATATAGTGGTTAATCTACTATATGGGGAAAGCCACAAGGCCACAAGGGGGTGGCATGGTGGGGAGTTCCATGTAAGGTTTGAAGCCAAGGAATAACTTGTGAGGGGATCAGCAAGTCAAATTGGTAGTGCTCCTAATTAGGATGAAGTACCTGACATTCAATATTGCCATCAGATTAATCCATAATGTTAGACACGTCAAGGGGCAACTTGCCAAGCTCCCCCTGTGTATTGTAAGATACTTTAGCAGGCAAGGCTGGAAACTCGGTTGCAACACCCCCCTTGCCCCCTGCTTGTTGTCAGACCCCAAAACCAAAGTCTGTGGAAGGTCTGGGAAGGTCTGCACAAACAACTTTTGTGTGGGGATGGCGCAGCAGGGGTGCAAGCAATCATGGTGAAGCTTCTTGGTGTTTCCTTGGGCATCTTTAAGTTGATAAGTGTGATTGTCATAGACTGCAGCTATCTTGAAAGGCCCTAGGTGGTTGGGTTCCAACTTGGCAGAATTGGGATTGAGGGTGTAGACAGGGTCACCTACAGTGTACCTAGCTTTGAGGTGCTTTGTCCCTCCTGCAATCTGCTTGTGTTTAATTTCCCAGGCTTTGGCGCGCCATTGGTCTAGGGATGGAGTTGTTACTAGGGGAGGCTTGTCAGGAACCTTGGACTGTAGTTTTCCCTGTTCAACCCCTGTCAGACTGTTGGGTGTTCCAAAGTCCAGGGTGCTAGGGCTGAACCCAGTGCCCCTGTTGATTCTTGCTTGCAGGATAAGTAGAACAGTGGGCAGGTGTTCAGTCCATGCGGTGTTAGGGTGTTCTTGTGAGAGCTTGGCAATCAATTGAACCAGTGAGCCATTTAACCAATTCACACGTCCATTAGCTTGAGGATGATAGGGGGCCGTAACTATACGTTGGAGTGCTTTCTTGGCACAGTATGCCTTCATGACATGCCCAACAAGTTCAGGGCTGCCATCTGTGATGAGACGTTTGGGTTGCCCAAAGCAAGCCACAATTTCCTTGCCAATAAAGCAGATGATGGTGGTGGCAGTGTGATTGGTTGTTGCCCAAGCCACTGGCCAGTGAGTGAAGTAGTTGGTGGCAGTGATAATGTACTTCTTTCCCAGTCTGTCCTCAGGGAGTGGTCCCACAATGTTGAAGGCCCACTGCTCAAAGGGTTCCATGGCCTTGATGGGCAGGACAGACTTGGGGGTGCAGGTTTGGACGTGTTCTTTTTGTACAACACACACGTTTTGAGGAGTTCCAAGATGTCTTGATGCATGTGCGGCCACCAAACCTTTCATTTCATAATCTTGAAAAGGTTACGCCCTCTGATGTGACCCAGGGTTTGGTGTTAGTGCAATATTGTGTCCCCTTGTTGCGTGGTGGGAATGTAAGGTGTCTTTTCACCTGTCTCTGCCCAGCAGCAGAAGTTACCAGCATTGGTGGTAAACTGACTTTTGTTGTCCTTCAACTTGGAGATGGTGACCAAGTTAAGGCCCTCATAGCAAGTTGCCTCAGGACAGAGGTAGATCATGGGCCAATCTGGGTCCAAGCCATCATCCCCAGTGATGGACGCTACATAGAGTTGTGAAAGGGCGTCAGCTGTGACAAGCTCCTTTCCAGGCTTGTACTTGATGCACAACTGGTAAGGGGATAGACGCTCAACCCATCCTGCTTGGTGGCATGTCAAGTGGGACTGTGTGTTGAAGTATGGAGCAACTTGTGGTCCTTCAGAATGCAGGGAGGGAAGGTAGCACCTTCCAGTTAATAGTGCCACTTCTCAATGCAGTGTACAATGGCTGCCAATTCTTTATAATGAATGGGGTAACGTTGTTCTGAGTCATTAAGCTTCCTGGACTTGCATGCCACAGGGAGGAAGATGCCATCGTCAGTTTCTACCCTTAGCACGCCCCCTATGGCCCTGTCAGAGGCATTGATCTCAAGTTTGTACTGTTGGTTTTGATTGGGGAACTGCAGTACTGGTGCTGTTGTGAGCCTTTGCTTCAACATCTTGAAGGCTTGATCTCTGACAGGGGTCCAATGGAAGTGCTGTTTGGTATTGAGGAGCTCAGTGAGAGGTGCAATTAGTTCCCCACAATTGGGAATGAACTTGTGTACGTAGGCAACCATGCCTAGGAATGTCTGCACCTGGCCCACATCATTGAGGGGCGGCATGCTGGTGATTGCCTTGATTTTGGCAGGGTTGGGCTTTATCCTAGGGCAGAGATGGTGTGCCCAAGGAATAACAGCTCCAACTTGAGAAACTTTCATTTGGAGGGTTTAGCTTTTAGCTGGTTTTTCCAAAGGGTGTTGAGGACAGCACAGAGGTGTTGGAGGTGTGTGATTTGATCCTGACTGAAGACAATAATATTGTCAAGGTACACAACCACACACTTTCCAATCAGTTCCTCAAAGGCTTTGTTCATCAACATGGTAAAGGTGGAGGGGGTGTTGGTCATTCCAAAGTTCATGACACAACACTCAAACAACCTGTATTGTGTTCAGAAGGCAGTTTTTGCCCTGTTCCCTGGTGCAATGTGGACCTGGTTGCACCCTGCAGTGAGATCAATCTTGATAAAGACCTTTGCACCTGCAAGTGTATCAAACAGGTTGTCAATCAGCAGCAGAGGGTACTTTTTCTTAACTGTCACTTCATTTAGGGCGCAGTAGTCTGTGACCAGGCAAAGGGACCTGTCCTTCTTAGCTACAAAGAAGACCGCCACCCTGTATGGAGAGAGCAAGGGGAAAATAAAGCCCTTATTGAGCGCGTCCACAAGGTGCTAGCAGAGGGTTTCATCTTTCTTTGGTGTAAGACAATATAATGGTTGTGCTTTAGGTAACAACCCTTGAAGTTGTACAGTGTGCTGGATCTCCCGGGAAGGAGGTAGTTGTTCAAGTGTCTCACTGAATACATCCTTGTACTCCTCAAGGAGTGCAGCAAGCGCTGGTGGAGGTGAGGAGGTCAAGGGAGGGACCGCAGATGGTTCAGCGCAGATAGCTTTGACTGAGCATTGGTTAAAGTCTAGTTTCCCCCCTTGAAATTGTACAAGCCTGTCTCTGTTATTCTGACAAACACAGTATTGTGGAGTAACTTGCTCATTCCTACAGGGTAGATCTGGAATCCCATCCCATTTCTATTGAGGGTGATGACAGAAGAATCCCAATCAATGTAGGGATGGTTATGCTGAAGCCAGTTGAGTCCAGCAATTACGTTGTGGCTGAGCCCTGCCATGATGGGCCCAGAGAGCTTAACTTGGATGTTCCCCATTCTCACAGAGAAGGGTACCATCTTGTGGGTGATGGCAACTCTGCGGGAGTCAGCTACTTGTACTGCTTTGAACCTACTGGGCACTTGGTTTAATTGCTGAGAGTTGGCAAACGCCTGGTCCACCATAGTGTGGCCAGCCCCGGTATCTACCAGTAATTTGTGGGTGTTCCCACAGAAACAGAAGTGATAGGACAAGTGTGTTACTTTATTTGAGGAGTGGCTTGCTTGCAATATGGGGTTGTCAAAGTGAACCTGAAAGACGTCCAGAGTTTTGACCTTGTGAATGTTGTAGTCACAGGGATTTTTTGCAATCAGGGCTTGAGAGGATGGGTCAGGTGGGGTTGCAAGGCCTCTTGTTGCTACAACCCCCAGGCTTTTTCCTGATCCTTGATCTGCGCTAGCTGAAGCTCCCCCTTGTGGGGGCGTTTAGTCCCATTATCCTGCTGATGGGGCTGGTGGCAGCCTACTTGATTGTGGCCATTGTCAGGTGTAGTACATGGTTGGGATGGAGTGTCACTGGTACGGCAGAAGCCCATTGAGGCCTGGTTGTTAGCCTCCACAATGGCCTTATAGCAGTTGTTGATGGAGGTGCAGCAATCTACGGGGACCCACTTACAGATATGGGGTTTTAACCCATTGATGATGAGAGTGATTAGCATTGCATTTCTGTTGGTCACAGCTTTGGGGGCGGCAGCAAGAGCTTGTTGCCAGGCAGTAAGATACTCAGGAACAAACCAGTTTGTTTGATTGCTAGAAGAGGAGTTCCCACAACAATGGGGGAGAAGGTTTTGCTATAGCGGGACTTGGTGGCATCTCGGAATGCCGCCAAGGTAACATCAAGTTCCTGGCTGGCCCAGTTGGTGAACCACACAGTGGTGGGCCCCATGAGGCGGCCAGAAGCAGTGGCAACCCACATGGGCTCAGGAACCTGACAGATGCAAAGGCAGGTTTCAGTAGATTGGAGCCAACTGATAATGTTGGCCCCCTCTACGCCACCAGCAAAGGATTCTAGCTGAAGGTTGAGCATGCGCTGGGACAGATCTAACTGGGGCAGGGTAACTCTGGTGTCACGCTGCCTGAGGCAGAGCCAATTGTACACGCTGGTGAGAACTAGATGGTCTTGATAGATGATGTACCTGTTGGGGATGTCCCCCTTGGGGATTGTCAAGAAGGTCTCTTATTGGGGAGTAGCCATACGTCCTATGCTCTGTCCTTTCTTGGGGGAATTTTGTTTTAGGTAGGTTGTAAACCTACTGCTGCTATCACTGTTGCAACTGAACTAATGAGGACTCAGTATTTGGAATTGGGGAAGACAACAGTCAAATAGAAAGGACAGAATAAAAAGAACAAGGTATTGTTTATTGTAGAATATAGTGGTTAATCTACTATATGGGGAAAGCCACAAGGCCACAAGGGGATGCATAGTGGGAAGTTCCATGTAAGGTTTGGAGCCAAGGAATAACTTGTGCGGGGATCAGCAAGTTGAATTGGTAGCGCTCCTAATTAGGATGAAGTACCCACCATTTGATATTGCCATCAGATTAATCCATAATATTAGACACGTCAAGGGGCAACTTGTCAAGCGCCCCCTGTGTATTGTAAGACACATTAGCAGGCAAGGCTGGAAACTCAGTTGCAACATTGTCTTCAAAGTTCTATTCAATTGTAGTATGTAGTAATCTTGCATAGGATTAGGTAGAGTAAATTGGCAAGGCTAACATCTATCTGTAGCTTTGAGCATACCAGCAATAACCCAAGTTGCTCAACAGACTGGATATGCTTTTCTCCATAATCTTGGATGCTTGCAGAAATCTTGACATACAATAAGAAGATGACGTCATTGTGCGTCCTTGTTATTGTAACTGTGCTGTTTTAGCAGAGTTACAAGGGGAAAAATATTTAGAAACTGGATAATATTCTTTATTGAGGGATAGATATTATATTGCCATTGTGAATTGTGGATAACAGGAACATGATAGCGTTTATCACACAGTGGGATGATGAAGGGGGTGGCTTGATCCTGGTAATGAGTCAAGCACCAAAACAAGGTATCTACCATAAGGGATCATCATTTGTTCATGTTGTTGGATTTTGAAATTCAAGTTAACTTCCTAGTCTGGCTCCAAGTGACAGGATAGTCATATTGCAGGTCACAAACCTGCTTACTTGAAACCTTGTTGGCAGGTTGAGCCTGCTGTTTCAACACACACCCCCTAACTGAAGGTCAGCCTCTTCTGGGGGGCAGATTGTTAGGAGCCCATACACCATACTGGACTAACTGTTGTTCTGTGGCGGGTAGGATGGTTTTGCGTTGTCTTTGTCTTGCCTTGCAGGGTCTCAGGCAAATCATGGTGGAGGACCTTGCCTTGTTTACGTTTCCCAAGTCCTTGCACAAGGTAAGTGTTATTTTTTACCTTTAATACAATTGCTGGGCCTACTTTCTTGGGTTGTAGTTTAATTCTGCCAATGTTCATGACCCAAACTTTGTCACCAACCTTGTATCTGTTTTGGATGGGGATGCATGTCTTTTGTAGATGCTTATTTTCTCTCTCTGTTTGATCACCATTGGCCTCTATGACCTGGGGATCTGAACAAGGGGAACCTTGCTTGGAATTCCCAGCTTGGGTCCTGATAATGCTTGGATGATATTGGGCTGTGTGCCATATACCAGCTTGAAAGGTCTTTTCCTGGTGGATTGGTTCACACAAGTTTGGCATAAAAGTAGTGCAGTTGGTAGCTTCTTATACCAGTCCTCAGGTCTCCTGGCAGTGAGCTTAGCTAAGACTTTCACAAGGCTGCCATTTAGTTGCTCCACAAGTCCATTGGCCTGAGGGTGGTAAGGTGTTTTCATGGTGTGTTTGACCCCATTCTTGGTGAGGTATATGTTGGTATCTTCAGAGGTCAATTCTTTGCCTCCATTGGTTATCAGGAGTTCTGGCTTTCCAAACTTGCTGATGATTTTTTTTTCCTATGAATTGCCACATGTTGTTGCCAGTATGTGTCTTTACTGCTTGTGCTACTGGCCATTGTGTGTCAAAGTCTATTGTAGTGATGATGTACTTCTTCTCATTATGCTTCCCTGGCATGGGGCCTACAATGTCTAGGGCCCACACCTTGAAGGGTAGTTGTGTGTGAATAGGTAGTACTGACTTAGGTGGGGCTTTGATTCTTGCAAACTTCTCACATACTTTGTATTGGTCTAGGACTTCCTGAACTTCACAATATAGGATTGGCCACCAGGCCTTGTGTTTAAGAAACTCATATATATTTTGACTTTTGGTGTGTCTGAGGTCCCTGTAATATTGTAGGATGGTGTCTACTTGATGGTGTGTGGGGATATAAGGGATGGTATTACTGTTAGACATTTTTCTGTGCAGGGTCCCATATACATCAGCAAATAGGTGTTTGTTTTTGATGACTTTTTCCTTGGTTATGTTGGTTGTACCCAGAGGGAAACCCTTGTCCTTTGTTTGTAGCACCAATAGAGGCCAGTCTGGGTCAAGCCCATTTTCCCCTCTTGTGGCACAGACATATAAGTGTGAGAGGGCGTTTGCCATGGCAAGTTTGGGACCAGGTTTATACTGTATGAGCATATTGAATCTCTCCAAGATCTCCATCCAGCAGGCTTGGCGGCAAGATAGATTTGCTTGAGTTTTGAAATATATGAGTGACTTGTGGTTGGTTAATGCTGTGAATTCTTTCTGCTGTTCTAGATAACAACGCCATTCAACTAGACAGTGTACAATGGCCAGCAGTTCCTTGTTGTGGAAAGGGTATTGACACTTGCCATCTGTCAACTTTTGTGATTCATAAGCTACAGGCAGGAAGTCACCATCATTGTTTTTGATTCATAGTACTCCCCCAATGGATGCATCTAAAGCATTGGTTTCCATTTGGTATTCCCCATCACGTTTGGAGTATTGCAGGATGGAAGCTGTTTTGAGCTTCTCCTTGAGGCGTCTAAAACAGAGATCATGTTGGGGGTCCACACAAACTTGGATTTGGCGCCTGTTATGGCAGATAAGGGGGCAGTCAAAACGCCACAGTCAGATATGAAGCGTTGTACATAGGCCACCATCCTCAAGAAGGTGCAGAGCTCTGACTTATCCTTGGGTGGTGGCATCTTGCAGATGGCCTGTATCTTTTAACTGCCGGGTTTGATGCTGTCCTTTGAGACTATGTGTTCCAGGAAGGGTAATTACTTGCAGAAGAACTGGCACTTGGAGGGCTTGGTCAACAGTTTGTGTTGTGCCAGGGTAGCAAAGACTGCCTCCAGGTCCTTGTGGTGCTGTTCCACCAAGGAACTGTATACAATGATGTTTTCCAGGTAGACTAGGGTGTGCTTGCCTATGTGTGGCATAAATACTTTGTTTATGTAGATCACAAAGGTGGACGGGGTGTTTGTCATGCCAAAGTTGAGATCCATACATTTGTATGAGCCATATTTAGTGTGGAAGGCTGTTTTAGGGATGTCTTTCTCCTTAATACAAATCTGGTTGTAGCCTGTAGTCAGATCAATCTTGGAGAAGACTGTGGCTCCTCCCAGGGCACCAAAGAGATTGTCAATCAGTGGTAGCAGATAAAGATTCTTGATGGTAACTTTGGTTAGGGCTTGGTAGTCTGTGACCAGACGTAAGGTACTGTCTTTCTTGGCCACAAAAAATACGGCAGCCCCAAAAGGAGACTGTGAGGGGCAGATAAGTCCTTTCTCCAACGCTTCCTTGAGGTAGGCGCTTAGCGTGTTATCTTTGTTTGGGGTCAGCCTGTAGATAAGGTGCGCTTTGGGTACAGCTCCTTTGAGTTGGATGGAGTGTTGAATGTGTTTCTCTGGGGGCAACCTGGGTAGAGCTTCCTTGAAGATTTCTGGATGGCAGGCCACAATTTTGCAATCCTGAGGCATGGAGGTATCCTGGTGGTCTTTGAAGTATATGATCTTGTACTGGCAGAAGTCCCAGTCAATTGCCTTCAGGTTTTCCTTTTTGTCCAGGGTCTCTGTGATGCGCACAAAGACATGGTTGCGTAGAAGTTGGTCCACTGAGTCAGGGTAGATCTGTTGGTTGACACCTTCACGCTTGATGGTCAACACTGAGGTTGCCCAGTCTACGTGAGGATTATTATTTTGTAATCAATCTAAACCCAGTCCAATGTCAAACTTTGGGAAGTTGATGATGGGACCTTGAATGATGGAGTGGAGGTTCTCAAGAATGACAAAGAAGGGGGCAGTTTCCCTTGTCACGGCAATTTAATGTTCATCAGCCAGGACCATGTTTTTAATCTGCAAAGGATTAGTCGCTAGCTTGAACTTATCTACAAAGCTGCTGTTGACTAGGGTTTGATCTGCACCCAAGTCCAGGAGTGCCAAGCCTGTGTAACTGCAAAAACAGAAATGATAGGACATCAGTTTATTGGGATGTCTGGCAATGGTGTACAGTACTGGGTCTTTCAAGGATACTTGGATCATTAGACATTGATCCATGTCCTTGGATTGGTACTCATCATTAGGCAAGTTAGGAGTTGTGTGGGGAGAGCTTGGCTCACTTAATGCTCTCCCCAGGCTTTTCCCTCATCTTGATTGTCTTGTGTGGCAGTGATACAGAAATAAGTACAATTTGACTGGCGATTGTTTCCATTCCCATGTCTGATTGAGCTTATGGGTTTTTGGTTGGTGTTATTCCTGTTGCTTCCGGGGGGTGGTCAATTGGGGCGCCCAGCTGGGTGAGAATCTTTGGGCTGCTCCCTCTTTCCTGTTTGTGCCTTGTGGAGAGCATTGGATGTCTGTTCTGCTTTCTCTGCCTTGCGGTACAGGCTTTGCAGGTTGGTCACCTGGTCCAGGTTCACATGTCTCATTACATGCAACTTGAGGGCGTCATAGTATATGGGGTGTGTAGCTGAGGTGTCAAAGGCCATGTCAGTTGGGCACAAAGTCAGAGTTCCTTATAGGCGCAGATGAGTTCTTTCACAGTGCCTGTCTGGGTTAGGTTCTTTACTTGGTGTATGATCATGAGCGCTGTGTCCTTAAGCACAAACCTTGCCAAGAAGTCTTGCTTGAAGGTATCCCAATTCCTGTTGGCGTGTTCTTTGTGCCACTTGTTACACCAGGTGCCAGCGTTGTGGGTCAGGCAGATGGAGATTTCTGCAATTCAAAATTGCTGTGGGCATTCCATCTGGGCCAGTTTTCTCTGGGTAGACTGGATCCATGCGGCAGTGTTGTTGTTGTTGGCCCCAGCAAAAGGTTCCAAGGCAGCACTTTGCAGTCTTTGGGCTACGTAGGCAGACATGGTGTTTTTGTTGGTTGGTTGCAGAATAGAGGAGGGAGCCTGTAAGAACCCTTGTGCTGACAGGGCATTGAACACAGGGAGTGGTATCACCGTGTTCTAGTACATGACAAAGCCATCAGGTATCTTGGTACCAGGGGTGTACGGGGTCCAGTCCAGCGGGAGGCCAGACATAATTCTGTCAAGGATTTGTTGGCTGTGGCGCGTGCAGGCAACAGGCAGAATTTTTCAAGATAAGGTAAGATGAACAACCTACCTGTGCTACCAATGTTGTAACTGTGCTGTTTTAGCAGAGTTACAAGGGGAAAAATATTTAGAAGCTAGATAATAATCTTTATTGAGAGATAGTGATTATATAGTCATTGTGAATCAAGGATAACAGGAACATGATTATGTTGATCACACAGTGGGATGGCAAAGGGGGTGGCTTGATCCTGGTAATGAGTCAAGCGCTAAAACAAGGTATCCACCATAAAGAATCATCATCTGTTCATGTTGGATTTGGCAATTTGAGTTGACTTCCTAGTCTGGCTTTGAGTGGCCGGGTAATCAGATTGCAGGTCACAAACCTGCTTGCTCAGAACCTTGCTGGCGGGTCAATCCTGCTGTTTTGACATATTTTAAAAGCCAAAATAAAATATGGTGTGTTTTAAATTGCATCAATTTGAGCACTTCAAACTTGGTTTTTCAATTTTAGCTACTAGTAAAAACATTTTAAAAAAGTCAAATTTAAGAAAAATATTAAATTTTTTGGAAAATTTTTATTGAAAAAAGTGTGGAAATTAAAAAATCCATGAATTGGATATTTCAATCTCCACACTTTGACTTTAGGCACTTGCCCATCTTTTTTATCAACTGTGGTTGTACATTCCCACATTAAAGGCAAGGTGTTCTCATTTGCCTACTTTCTGCTTCCTGGGGCAATAGAAGATATCTACACAAGGGCTTTTAAAAGTTTTTCAGGGGGGCATCAAGCCCCTTTTAGTAATAAAAAGACCCCCCTGATCATAACACTAGAGCCAATCCAGATGATGATAAAAGGATGAAGCCACCCTTGCTGAAGAAAAAGAAGCTCACAACAGAGCAGTTGGCTATCAACTATAATCATGGACTATAAAGCTTCCCAGTATAAAGCTTTTGTAAATACCTTTGATAGGGAAGTACAAGAGTGTTTTTTATTGTTGACAGGCTGTTAATAGGCAGCTAAAGGGTCAACCTGAGCTCATAAAACTCAAATGTCTAGATATCTCAGAAAAGTGCAAGTTCTTAATTCAGCAGTTTTTAGCACTACCCTTTTTAAAGCCAGAAAATACTGTAAAAACCTTTGAACTTCTTTGCCAGGATTCATATTCCAAGAAACATGAAGGTACCCTCTACTCTTTCATTGAATATTAAGAGCCAAAGTGTATTAGTCATAAGTACACTAAATGCCAGAGCAAGCCCAGAATTAAAACCATCTATAACTGGTACCAAGCAGTTCTTAAGGATGAGATGAAAACTATTTTGTCTTTTTAGGGCTGGCATAAGCATATCAAGTCCTCCTTTGGAATAAAAACAGATACAACGCCTTCTAAAAGCACCTCAAAGTCCAACAGGGGAAGACTTTTGAATTCATCAGAAGTATTGAGAAGAACTCATACAAGAAGAAAAGAACCACCAAAGAGAAATAATATCAAGAAAAGATCAAGGAAGTTGTCAAGGCCAGATATAAGCTTTCAGAGATTGGGGAATACATCAAGAAGATTGCCACAGTTCTTAATGGCAACCAGGTGATAACAGTCTAGCTTTTAATTAAATTTATTGATTATTGCCTAATTTTTATATAGTTCTTATATGTTCATTATAATATTTTTAAATAAATAGTTATTCTAAATAAATCATTAATAATTTATGATACTTTTTTTATAAAATCATTTATTTTCTATTGATAGTTTGATGCCTTAGACTGTATTACATGGCTTATATTAGTATTTTACTAGTAAATTATATGTTTTTTGCAGTTTTCAATATAGAAAAAACTTTATATTAATGTTTCTGATTATTATATTTTCCTATGATATGTAAAGTATTTATGTAGTACCTTTTTTATATTGAATTTTTTATCTTTATAAGTGGAAAAAAATATTGTATAGTAAAGATAGCTAATTTCATAGTGGATTTTATTTGAAGTGGGTTTTTCTTATATTTTCAGATAGTTTTGCATTATTTTTATTTTATTTTTAGATTCTACATGATCATATTACCCTAAAAAGTATTTTGAAGCTTAATTTTTATTAATAAAATGTTCAGGAAACAGGTCTCTGCTTATTAAAAAATTGTCAACATTTAGTAGTCTATATGAGTAAAAACTTAATTCTGGATTTTTAATGCTTTTAACATTAGAGTATTTTTAATTCTGACTGTTGACATACAGTAAATTGACTTGTAGAATGAGTTAATTCTGGCAGTTGTCATGATACAGTCCCTGACTCCTGGCCTGTTGTTGTGGAGGAGGAAGTGCTCCCCATTTGGAAACTGCTTGAGCTTGTGAGTGAGTGTAAGCTCAGAGAGGACATTGAAAGCCTTAAGAGGAGGGGGATTGGCTGCAATTCTCTTGTTGCTGATGTACTTAATCAGATGCTCCTGTGTTTGCCACTAACTTGAGATTGTTGTTCTTGAGATGTTGCAGGGCTTTGATGGCCAGATTGAAAGCGCAGAGGTGGGGATTACTTGAACAAGGTACCACTTCAGCGTCCTTGTGATTAGGTGATTGGGGGGCTCACAGGTGTGTTCCTCCTTCTCAAAAGTAACCCTTTCCCAGCCTTTGGTGTTCAGGAAGGCCCAATAAGACTTATCCTTGTAAACAAAGTGCTTGCTTTTGGTCTGCTGCTTTTGATTATTACAATTAAAGATGTAATTATCTGTGACATACCCAGGGCCACCCTTTACCAACATAATTGGGAAATAACAAGGGAAGCACTTGAGAAATTTGAATTTCACATCCACATTACAGATGTTATGGATGACCAGTGGGTCCCAAGCCACATGGCTGGTGGCTTTGAACTTCTTTTATTAGTCCTAGGGTTCCTCCTGATAGTCAGAAAAAGGGAGGGGAGAAGAGCCATCAGGGAGAGGAGGGGAGTGGTTCCTTGAGGTCTGCTTGAAGGCCTTTTTTTCTTGCCAGAAGAAGAGGTAGGCTCCTTGGTAGCCTTTCCTTTCTTAGCACACCATTCTTTGGTGGGCTCTGAGTCAGCCTTGGACTGATAAAAGAAATGATATGTAAGATCATCATCAGTTTTATTAGGGGATAAATTGTGAGGAGGGAAGATGAGGGTGGAGGGGGTGATGGGTTTGGAGGAAGGGAGTTGGGGGGAGGAAGTCTTGGCTTTTGCAGGCTTCTTGGTGTGCTTGGTGGTGGTGGCAGGGACCTTTGAGCCCTTGGAGGCTTGGTGCTTGGGCTGCTTGTTGGTTTTAGATGATCTGGGCTAAAAAAAGTTTAGTATTGTAAATAAAAGAGTATTAAAGATATAAAAACACAAAGAGGTAAAGTAGAGCAAAATTTAAACACAAAGTATAAATCTAAAGGATAAAACATAGAAAATAAGTGGTATTTAACAAAGCCTCAAAGATGTTAGGTTCATCAAAACATCTTAGAGCTAAATCAATAAAAAAGATATTAAAATAAAATAAGTTGAAATGGGGAAAAATATATAGGGAGTAGTAGAGAGGGTAATAAAACATAAATATAAAAAAGTTTTTATGTGGGAATTTTTATTGGGGGTTAAAGATCAAAAATTAGTAAAGTGTTGAGTTTGGCACTGTTGACCAGCTGAAAAACCCCTAATTCTCACTGTCAAGTGAAAAAAGCTGAATTCTTACTGTTAACTTTCCCAGAGTTGAACAAAAAAATCAAAATCACTATGTTTTTTACATATAAAACTTGCTTAATTTAAAGACAGGTTTGAAAGTTAACCCAAAAGCAAGTGTCAGGAACCCATCTGCTTGGAAACATACCATCCAAAAGGTGTATGGCCGCGGATGGATTCAACCCTTTTATTAGCAAACCAATTGGAACAGAGACCATCCCCATGTGGAACAATTCTCCAATAAGCCGGTATCAACCCAAAAAGGGATTTAATCTTCCCAACATGAAGTAAGCTCCAAGATAACTTAGAAGGAAAACAGAAGCCAAGGTATGAAATACAGAAGGAGTGGGTGGACTGGCCCTCATGACCTATGGTTCCTCTGTGATGGGGGATTCTGTGACAGTGGGGTGGTGGTGTACCATACGCCTGGTACCACTTGGCGCCAGGACTTGTCCAGGTAATTGGGAGGAGGTGAACCAGAATCTGCTCTGGTTCCAAAGATAGGCTTGCAGTAAGGGACTGGACAAGGAGCAACCAAACCAACCATTAATACCCAAATGGTCCTCATTGGGATGACTTAGGTAGCATCATGGTGTTTGATTTCAGGACTTGGAGAGCAGGCAAAAGAATAACTCAACTAGGTAAGTAAATTGACTTTATTAACTGAACAATCAAACACCCTGACAAATGGAGCCTTTTTATAGACTGTCAAATGCTGTTTAAATGGTAGCTTTCAAGGGGGATTGGAGAATATTGGGGGAATTTGGGGAGGAAACTTGGCAGGGGGAGCTTTGACTTAAATTTAAAAAGATTATTTTAAAATATAACTGGCCCCTGCTGAGGCTTCTCCAAACAGCTGGGTGTCATTTACCCCAGCTGTTGGAGAAGCAACGGCTTGGGAGTGCTTCTGGTGTGCAACTGCAACACCAAAAGAGGATAACCCATGGTTTACTTGATTAAAATCAAGTACGGAGCTTATAGTTTGCTTAACTTTATCATTGTTTGAATTGAATTCAATTTCAAAAGCTCCTGGTCCTGTTGCATCATCTGATTGGCTACAGACAGTCATTTTGCATATTGGCAAAGGTAAGTTTGAATTCAAAATACTAATTCTGTATAGGTGATCCAACAGCAAGCAAGAAGCCCTGGGTTCAATCCCGTGCTCACAGGAAAGAAGGGCACCGGACTGGACAGCATATCATCAAAAGGTAATTTAGAGCTGGTATTACCAACTAATAATTCATTTTTAGGTTCTGAGGAAAAACCCAAATTAGAACAAGAGTTCCCAGAACCTGGGAAAATAGAAATTGCCTTATTGTTGTCAGGAAGGATAGTAAATGCATTCCTGACAGCAAGGCAGTTTCATATGCCCAAAAAATTAAAAAATACAACATAAGTTAAATGAGTAGGAAGGTGTTTATTAGTGTTTAATTTATGCTGTGAGAAGCTGGGAGTGAATTATTTACCATATTGTGTATTAAAATGTTAATAAGCTCTCTGCACTAGTCACCCTGTTAAGGTGTCAAGTTGGTGGGTGTTGAGTGGCACCCATAGTGTGACACTTATTAATTTAGGCTTAAATCTGAACCTTTGATTAGTTCAATGTAAACCCAATTATGTGGAAAGTGGATAGTGTTGAACAGGGGGAGTTGACTTTCTGTTTTTTATCAATTAAATATGGAATCTACACAATAAATTGGGCTTAATTTATATGGTACCACTTGATCTAGCAACCCAGAATAGACATAATTTAAAACAAGTGGTGTATTTGATTAATTATAGACCACTAAATCCAGTATATTGGTTCTTGGGAGCCTAATTAATGACTATGAACACTAATAATAAAAAGATATTATAAATAATAAAATTTATATAAGTTTATATGTTTTTTATTAATAAAATTAGGATTTGGTTTAAAAAGTGTCAACTTGGCCACTTTTTCTTTTAGAGTGTCAATCACAGGTAATTTTAATTTTCATTAGTAAATTTACATATAAATTACCCCTTAAATTGATCTTTGAAATAACTGGATTATTAAACAGAGTTGATTTCCAGTGTTTTTAATCTCAAATTTTGGTTTTGTACACCTAAATTACTAGTAAAAAATAGCTTCAATTTTTAAGCCAAAAGCACTAATAGATTCACATATGCTGTATTCAACTTCCTGTTAGTCAACAATCTGTTGACTACCAGGGAGTCACTTTTACCACAGTTGCCACTTTTAAGATAGAGCCCAGGTACAGAAAATTCACAAGAAAAGACTCAATGTGTAGTAACTGTGCTGTATTAGCAAGTTACAAGGGGGAAATATTTGTAAAATATATCATTATCTTTATTAAATTGTATCCATTATATATCTTGAGAGAATCATTTTAAGAGGAACATGATTGTGACAATCAATCAATTGGATTAGAAAGGAGGGTAGCTTGATCCTTGTAATGAGTCAAGCATCAAATTGAGCTGTCCACTGAGTAGGGATTGTTACTGGGTCCTGTTACCTTGTTTGTTAATTCAAGTTGACTTCTGAATTTGACTTTGGGTTATGAGGAAGTCAGTTTGAGTGGCCCAGGGTCTCTTGTGCTGAACTTTTCTGGGGATCAACTCCACTGTTTGAATGCATACTTTTATTGAGGTATATAATATCATATTTTTATTTCTAGAAATATGTTTATATATCACTGTAAGTTGCTGAACAAAGAGATTCTAAGGGTCTTTATAAGAAGTCCCAAGAAAGTATCATAAAATGTAAGCTGATAAACCACTTCTTATGATTTCAAGAGTCCAGTGATATTTTTGCACCTTCTTAGCCCCCTGCCATTGAGGAAATTCCTTTGGATGTTTCTGTCTTATCTATTTCAGACTTGAAAAAGGTAATTTTATTTTAATCACAATTTAAAATTTTAGAAGTTTTGAAATACTTGATTACTATGTAGATAACCCATCCAAGAATAGGCATAAAATCAAACTTAATCTATCAATTCAACATTTTTAAATTTTCAAGTTGAGATTATGTATCATCAATTTAATTTAAGAAATATCATTCAAAAAGGCTTTATTAAAAGTTAAATTAAATCTTATTTGTTTAAAATAAACTTACATAATTGAAGTATAAATAAAAATAAAAATCTAAATAAGTTGAGCATTACTTTTAAGTTTAGAAAAACTTAAATAATAATTTAAAAATTTTGATATTTGATTTTTTAAATCCCTTCAAAATGTAGAGCTGATCTGCAGCTTTAAAATAAGCTATCAACCATCAAATTTGGCTTAGTACTCACAGAGATGAAGTGATTTTAGTGTGTATTAAAGGGGATTTGTATGTATCAAATCAGTATATGTCTATGATTATGACATGAGATCAACTCCAGCACTTTTTTCTATATTGCAATATCTATAAAGCTAGACCTATATGTTTAGTACCATTTTTATTGAAATTATCCGAAAACCTTATTTAGAGCTCTAAATTTCATGATTTTATTTTATTGTATCTTAATTTTATTAAATCTTGTTTAAACTGTTCACGTCGTAATTAGAACAATACAATGGCAAGCAGTATTAACTATGAAACAAGCTACAGCTACTTGGATCAGCTGATGCATCTGAGTGGAATATTATATTATTTCACTTGAAAATAAATAAGTTTGAAATGCACAAGTCAATTTCTTTTACTTAAACTAATATTCATAAGTCTAATTGGAATTGTATTTCCTTAATTTGACCAAGCCTGTTTTCTTCAGTCTTTCAACCCTTATCAAAGAGTTTAAAGATACAATCATAAAAGTATGTTAAACAAGTTGGTGCTCCCTTTCAATTTTAATTTACATATTACAGAATGGATAACATATACAAATAAGTCACTTTGCTATGATTGCAAGAGTTGAACCACAATTTAAGAATCATTTAATAAATTAATATTTATTAAATCCCGAGTGGCCTATATTTCAGTTCAACATGATTTAGACCACACTCCACTGAATTCAATCTGTGTGCTCTCAAAGATGCATGTAAGGGATTCCATGTAAAAGCCAACTCAAGCTTTTGGCTTGGTTATCGACTTTAAATTTAAATGATATGGATCAAGAAATTTAATTCCTTACAGCTTGAGCCGACTCAAGGTAGCATTACAGACAATTAGAGAAACATACAGACAGACTCACTTTTATATAGATAAATTTAGAAGGTAAAAAACTTAAGCAAATAAAAAAAGCCTTGTACGGGGCTCGAACCCGTGACCCTGAGATTAAAAGTCTCATGCTCTACCGACTGAGCTAACAGGGCCTTGGTGATTGAAGGGAAAAGCGCTTTATTTTATACTTAAAAATATGGATTACGAAGCAATTTTTTTAAGGGAACAATATTTTATTAGTGTTAAAAGACGGCGTTTAAAAGAAAAGCGGCCAAAGGGAATTTTGGGATATATCATTATGTGGGGGCAGAGTTTGGCATCAACACCTGGTGTTGCTATTGAATACCAATAGGTGTGATTAGGCTGCTTTGGCCAAATCTGGGCAGCCACGGCAAGTTCTGGCTCCTGGCCATATTTCAAATATTTATTTAACAATGTTAAAATATTTTTTCTTTTTCTTTAGCTGTAGCAGTCTATAGCTGAAAGCCAGCCGGGGCTAAGCCAAAGCATCCCTAGGTGTGATCCAGGTTGATCTTTACGAAGCAATTTCTTATAGACTGTCAAGATTTTGGGGTCTTGAGGTATTACTTTTATTAAAGGACATTATAGTATATGTGTTGATAGGGGACTGTATGGCAACAGTCTGTAGCTACCAATTGGGTCTTGGGATATGGCTACGGCTTGGCGGAGTCCTAAGGGTGTAGGAGAAGAAATACAGTTCTGCAGATAGACGGCGGTGCACTCTATCTGGATACAACTGACTACCAGGTGGCGGCTAGTAGTGATACTATAATTAGAGATCTTCAATCTCTAATCCAAGGGTGATATTTTTTCTGCTCAATCTCTAGTTAGGAGAGCACTTTATATTAGGGTGGATTGGCCCTCTTGCCAGATAGTTATCTGACGCATCTAACTCTTACTAGTCAGTCTATCTGTTCCCCGACTTCTAGTTTCAGCCCCCAGAGCTAGGCAGCCATGCCTGTCTGGCATGGGACTTCAATAGATTACTGGGCCTCAGCTCACTTCACCAGCGTGTTGGCGGCATCTTGTTTACAGTTTATGCATGTGCGAGTTTAGTTACCCTGTCTATTGGGTTTTCACATCATGCATTATCCTTCAGAACAACCTTTCATATCAGTCATAGAATTTGAGGTATCTGGAGGTGCAAATGTTTGGTGTAAACCAACTTGCATTAATATTCTTGAGTATTTTATCTTATTGGCCATTAATTGTTCTGTGATTGTGGCCTAGGGATCAAGTTTGTTTGTTCAGGTTGAGTCCAATTGGTGGACCATTTTTTGGATCAGGATCAATCTTTGGGTTAATAATCAGTGTATCAATTGGCCAAATCCAAGGTATAGTATAAGTTTATGCTTTTACAATCAAGCCAGCTAAATGGCAATTGACCGTCTAACCAATCAACAAAGGGGAATAATGGTCAAGTTTATTACATTATTCCAGAGGCTTGACATAGACTAACTGCTTTAAACCACAACCCCTTATTATATATTCTTTTAAAAAGTAAAACAACTTTCTTATTTTAAAATAATTATAAATGGCTTTAAAAGGAATATAATTAAAATGGTTTTTTCTTTGCAGCAGTGCTTGTGCTTAAGAAATGATACTTAAAAGTTAAATTATATAATCCAGAATCATTATTATAATCTTGATAGATGACAAGAAGTCAGATTTAAATTGTGCTTTTTGCTAATTTTCCATAATTCTGACCATATATAAATACCAAATGTGGATTACCTGATTATATGAAATATTTAGATATGCCTGATGTTCCAAACTTTAATATCTGCCTTTTAAACATATATATCTTTTAAATGTATTATTAGGAAATATGACTTTTACTTTATTGTATTGACTTTGATAATCAATAATTTTATATTTAGTATATGGATTAACAATTTAATAAATTTTAACTCTTATTTCAAGGAAAACATGTATAATTATTGATTTCTATATAAATAATGTCTTTAAAATATGATATCTTTAATTAAATTAAACAAAAGTTAGTCTTATAATATAAAATATAGAAAATCAGATTATTTTACTTTTTTAATGTTTGAGTGCATAAAGGCTGTATCACAGACATATAGACATAAAGTTAATGGCCAAGCCAACATCTTGAATTAGCTTATTATTTAGATACAGTAGTTTTCAAAGCTATGGCACTAAGTGAAATCAACTCATCTGAAAGAAAGATGAACTTAGATAAAAAATCAAAAATGAACTTTAATCTATTGTTAATCAATATTTTCATTGGGTTTTTTGCATCTGAGTTGGTTTTGTTTACTTCTGAGTTATTTTCACTTACAGATGAGTTTTTTTGCTTATAATCATAGCTTTAAAAACTACTATACTAGACCAAGACAAAATCAGTTCAGTCCAGAACAAAAGCACAATGGCTCTATTTGAAGGACAATTATACACAAAAAATCAATACTCAACCAGGTATATGATTGTAAAAATAGTCAAGAATGTAGAAAAAATTAATACTTAATCTCAAACTTATGACAGTCAGTAAAAGAAAATCAAATTCAAACTAAAATAGAATGTGCCATATTTTGGACATTATTTAATTCAAATGATATGCTGGTCAGTCAATAAACACACTATAATTAAAGAAAAAAATTAGATCAATCAAAAAGGGATAATTTCACACATAAAACAACACATTTTCTGACAATCCAGATTTTTTAATGGTTCAAAATAGAAATAAAGTCTTTTTAGAGTGAATTTACCAAAAACTTTTCAGGAAACAATATCATTATTTTCAATTTTTGTGCTTTAAATTTAGCTGCTTAGGTCTAGGAGAATATGAAAAATATTAACACAAAATTCAGTAAATTTAATACCATATAAATATTTAATTTATATATTTTAAATATAATTTTAATTGCATTTTTGTTTACAATGAGTTTTACAAGTGAAGATAACTTTGATATTGTTGAGAAGCAGTGCCAGAAGAAATTCCAAGCTCAGGCTGCTGATCAAAGGACAACAACTTCTATGGCCCTTGTGTACACCCAATTTAACTTAAGCTGTGAGGAGGCTGAGTTGTATGTGTCACCAGGCACAGCACTGGATGGCTTTTCTGACAGCCAATATGCTGAAACCCAAGACTAGGCTCAACCTGAGCCTGTACCACACTTCAGAGACAGGGAAAATGTGGCCCTATCCAACCCAATCCAACCATCACTTGATAATTTGGGCCAATAAAATCAAGCCCTACCTAATCTGGATACCAGTATGCCCAGTGGGCCTCATAAACAACAACTAGTAACCAATGAGATTACCAAGGAGATAATGAGCCTAAAACAAAGTGGCATGGTATTTGCAGAAATTGCCACTTGCCTACAATTCACCAAGGCACTAGTAAGATGTGAATTATGAGCTCTCTTGAAGAGAGGTGGTGTCAAGCTGGCCAAGAAGCCAAAGAAGCAGGTTGACTCCAAGATCAAGGAGGCATATCACATCATGCTTGACCTTCTCCAAAGGGACCCATACTTTCAAATGACTGAAGTCTGTTGCCTACTTGGGCTCAACGGCATATTCATTGCCTACTGCACTGCACAGCTCTGGATGTATGGGCTTGCTGTTAGTGTTTTGGTTCTGATCAATTGGCTGGCTGATGAGTTGGATGGTGGCTCTGATTTGCCCTACAGTACCATTATTGGTGCCACAATCACCCACTGCCTGTCCAGTATCACAGATAATGTCATATTTATATCTTACTATAAATTGGCATTATATGTTCAAGATTATGAGACATTTGGGAAAAAAGAACACCCCAAAGGTAAAAAAGAAAAAGCAGGATACCTTCATTAGTGTATTCCTGGCAGCTTTCTCAAAAAGGACTTTATTCTATTAAGCCATGTCCAGTTACACAAATGGATACATGTACAGGAAATTCCTATTGGATATACTCACTATATGGAGCCCAGGAAATTCCAAATACCAAATATTCCTGAGCCATCAAATTGAATATAGTGAAGAGGCATTATAGAGGTAGATGTAGTAAAAAACTGTTGCCTTCTTAGGGCCTTCTATTGTGAACGTTTGGCTGTGAGCCCTATCACTACAAAGAACAGCATAAACAAGGAGATGTGGCCTGTTTAGGCATGGCTGTTGAGTGCCAAGAAAAAGGGGATGTTGCCTGTTTAGGTGAGGCTGTTTTATGCCAATAAAAATGGAGGTGATGGTTATTAAGGTGTTAGCAGATTTCTCTGGAGTGACATCATAAATGGGATGGCAGTGCCCCAGTAAAATGGGAATTTATTTTCTCAAGGGTGGTCTCTTTGAGCTGCCTTACACCTTTGGGCTAGGTTTTTGTGTGTTGGCCTAACCACACTAACTGAAATGAAAAGATAGTTCCAGGCTGTCTGAGGTCAAGCACTGGATCCCACACGGGTGGAATCAGATCCTGGGGCAACTGAGGCCTCAAATGCAGTATCAGCAATGGTATTCCTTGTCAATTGGGGAAGCCCTGTATGACGCTGAACTCAGAGCAGTGGGTCCAATTCCTGGCAACAGCACCCATGTTGACACTTTGTCAACATGGCCACTGTCAACTCAAAACTCTAAATCTCCTATGTTTTTTGCTAGTTGCACTAGCTTAATTCTTTTTAAAGCGTTCAGAGGTGCAAACCCAGAAAACACAACAAAATTGTGGCCATCTTGACACAATTTAATATTAAGCTTAATAAAAACCTCAATTTAACCAGATTTTTCCTTTACTTTTACTAATAAAAATTAGTTTATTTTTTATTTGTTTTCACAACATAAAGGTTCAATGTTAACAATTTTTAAGCCAAACTTGATTTTAATAACAAAACTGAAACATCTATAGTAAAAAAATAAGTGCAAATTTAAAAATATTTTTTATTGAATTATTACATTGAAAAGGACATTGCACATACATTTGATTGTTGGAATTTTCATGTTATAAATATATATGGCACTTATTCCAGCTTTAATATATTAAATTGATTGGTGGCTAACAGCAATTCAATAATTTAAGTGTGAGTCACTATGTAAGTTACTATAGAATTTATTATTAAAAATAATGTCAAAAGTTGTAACTGTTGTTTATTTACTTGTGATTATCCCCTGGGGTGGATTTAAGCAAATTAGAGTGGTGTGATTAAGCCTAGATTAATATGTCACCTCATATAAAGAATGTTGTAAGTGGCATTGTTGATACTTTACCCTTTTCAATACTAAATACAACTTTCTTCAAAGCTTCACATATACACAATGGTAAATATCATATTCCCACCCCCAAAATATAATTTTCAATTAAATAATAAAGAACCTTGATACTTTTTTTACTTATTTTTATATGTTTTTATTTATTTTTATATGTGAACAAAAATACACAGAAAGCAGTTAATTTTTGCTAGCCTGCATAAATTTAATTAAGTTTACTATGAAAAAACATATTAAATTTTTAAAAAAATGTTGACAGTGATAATGTTGTCAAAAATAATGTCTACAATTTTTTTAATTGACAGTGAGAATTCAGCTTTTTTTACTAATCATCACTCACAATGTCAACACTTTTCAGTTCTCACATATAAAACTATATGTTTTACATAATAAAAATTTCTCATTTTTTGATATGTTGTATTTTTGACTTTTTTTTCATATTTTTTAATTTTTAAAATAAAATCTATATCTAAATATAATACTTTTGAATATTTCTCTTAACTTTTAATTTTTTATTTAAAACTATAATAAATTAAAAACATACAAGTATTTTTTAACTTTTAAATGCCAATAAAAACCATCTAAGATTTACTTTTCTTTATTTTGCTTTTTAAGTTGTTTTGTTTGTTTTTTTACATACATTGCTTTATTTTAAACCCTTTTACTTATTGTTTTAGGACAAAAAACACTTCCAAACAGCCCAAAGGAACCAAGCGTCCTTCAAAACCAACCAAACCCACCAAAAAGAAGCCTGTCTCATCAAAGAAGGCCACTACAAAACCATCCTCAAAGCCCTCACCAAAGCCCTCCCCTGAGCTCTCCTGAGAAGAGCCCTGCTCACTCCACTGGGGGAGAGGAATCTGATGGCTTCCTTACAGAGCCCAGTTTTTACAACTTGACTTCTGACAAGGAGCCAACCAAGAAGAAGCACTCAGCCCAAAAGTCCCCACCCAAAAATAAGCCTCCTGCACATGAGGAGCACCACAATAAGCCCCCTTCTGCTTCCCCCCACCAAACTCCCCCCCTTCAAGCTCATCTGGAATTGATTCAAAGCCCTGCTCCAATTACTTCCCTGGCTTCTGCCATGCTCCTGCTGGTCCCTGGGACCCTCTGTTGTCCCACAGCATCTGCAATGTCAACAGCAAATTTAAGGTTCCCTCTTCCTTGCCCAAATACTTCCCAATCATGAGTGTAAAGGGTGGGTCAGCCATGGTGGCCAATGGGTATATTTTCTCTTGCAACAATGCCAACTGGGGCTTCAAGAGCTACCATTACACATGCAAGGACTGCTCCTGCCCAGTGCGGCTCAACACTGAGCACTGGGACTTGGTCCAAACCATCAAGGGCAAGCATACCTGCATCATGCCAAATACCACCATTGCCTGTCTCCTCAAGTGGTATCTTGTCCAGGTGATGCCCACCTCCAAAGATCTTTCTGCCACCCAGCTGGCCGTGCTTGCTTGCAAGTACCTCTCCCCAACCAACTTGAAGAGGGTGCCAACCCACAATCAGTTGGTCAAGTTTGTAAGTGATAGGCGTCAAGCCTCAAACCCCCTGACCAAGAGCACCACTAAAATTGAAGACCTAGTTCTCACAAATTCCCTCAAGAAGACAGAGGATGGTGAGATGTTCCTGCTCCATGACAAGGGGCAGGAAGTGGAGGATAGGATTATAGTCTACGCCATAACCCAAAACCTGGAGCAGCTGAACACTGCTACCTCCTGGCTGTGCAACAGCACATTTGCTACTTGCCCCTCTCTTTTCAAGCAGCTTTGGGTCCTGCATGGGCAGTTCAATGACCAGGTTATTCCCCTTGTCTTCTATCTCCTTCCTGGTGCCAAGACTGAAGTCTACACCAGAGCCTTCAAGATTTTCTGAGATGCTTTGAGCTCCCTTCCCACCAACCAGCTCCCCCTCCCACTCACGCCACAAGGGCAAATCTCTCCTCCACTGAGAAGGATGAGTTGACCCTAGCTGCTGAGCAGCTAGCTTATGCACGCTCACTTGGGCCAAAGGATATCATAATGGACTTTGAGAAAGCTCAGTTCAGAGCCTTCAAGGCCACCTTCAATGGAGAAGTCCAGGGCTGCTTCTTTCATTTTAGGCAGTGTGGGGTTCCTGTCCACCAGTCTCCAAGGTGTGTCCTGGATTGTAGCCAGGGACCAGCTGGTAGGAGTTGTCCTTCTCTAGTAAGGGGAAATGTATCTCAGAAATATGTATAGGGGTTGAAATGGGCTTTTATTCACTCTCAGAAGGAAGATCCCCTTAGAAACCTTCTGGTATATGGCCCGGGGGTCAAGCAAACCATATGGATTTGCCAATAGTTGGAGTCCCCCAACAATATCTTAGACTCCTTGTACTTGGTCTTGGACTCCTGCACCTTAGACTTGGACTCCTGCTCCTTAAACTTGGGCTCTGGAAGTCTGTTCTAGCTCTGGCTTCCTACTCTTGGTCTTTGGCTTCTTCTGTAGCTTTTGTGGCCTTTGTAATCCACTTCTCCCAGTCCCTGAAGAGTCTCAGATAGCTCTCCCTTTTATAGCCCCTTGTTTCAGACCAAAAACCTCTCTTAGAACTCTGGTCTTCAAAAGCTTAAACTATCCAGTTTTTCTCCTTCTATAATATATTAAACTTTACAACTTACTTCAGCTAATGAAAGCCCCGAATTTTCTGCTTCTGCCCCTCATTTTTAGACTTTAACTCTTAAGTTAAAGCCCTTAAAACACTGATTGAATAGACTCTGGCTTGCAGCCAATCATACACCTTGATTCAACGGTTTTTCCAAAAAGATTTCCCCAGATGACTTGTCTTGACCCTGGTTCATGTCTGAGGCTGTCTTTCTCCGGGTAAACAACTGCTCTGCATTTCAAACGGTTTTGCTGTGATTCCTGTCACGTTTCTCCGGCAAATCTCAAGCGCTTCCACATATGTTTTACTTAGGCAAATTTTGACCCCTCAACTTTACAACGTTTCTCTGTGTTTTTCTCAACGTTTTGCAACTTTGAACTTGCTTGCTTCTTGTCCTCTTGTCTCTCCTAGTTGTTCTTGACAAAATTTGCTCTTTTGTCCTCACAGTTTCTCTGTTCTATTTCTGGCCTCTTTCTAGCTCCCTTCTTACTCAATTCTCTTCTTTAAATAAATTTACAGTTCTAACAAAATGTATATTATTTTTCCTCCTCTTTCTTTTTCATTATATGATATGACATTCTTTTTTAATCATAATCAGGCAGTATTTAATTATTATTTAACTGCTTCTTTTTATCTATTTTCCTCTCAAAAGACACTAAAATCAGTTCTTCCAGCCTTTGTATCCAGTCTGGCTAGTTCCTTCAGGTTATCTCTTGGTCCTGCACTCACATCCTCTTAGCTCTTCAGTCCTGCACCACAATCTTCTGGTCCTTTGGCCATCCTTCATCATGATTAGCTAGTCCTGAATCATAATCTTCTGGTCCTTCAGCTTATCCTCAACCAGTTCCTCAACAAATCCTCACTAGGAGCCTCCTTAGTTCCCTCTGCACACTGAACTATATTGGTTCCCACAATTCAATATGAATTAACAGTTTATCAACTAGCCTTCACTGTGATCAAACAGTCCCTCTCACTAGTCTTCTCTGTTAATTCCATGAACCACCTTGGTTCTTTATCTCAGTCCCTGTTACCAGAACTTGTAGACCCAGGCATGAGTCTACATTGAACTGGCGTTTGACTGGGCCCTCACAAGTGGCACTCCACTTAGGCCATTAAACCATAGATCAATGTCTATGCATTGTCTTTACTTTCCCAGGTGATTAAGTCTAGGCTTTCAGTTGCAGAGTAATCAGCCCTACTTCCCAGAGGCCTGATCACACCAAGTTTTGCAGCTTGCTTCCCCAAGCAAACCGCCTTGGTGACACCTCTGAGTAAATCTATGCCCTCCAATGCTCACTTTGGGTTTCCTCCAAAGCTCCCATAGGGGCATAAACAAAGACACCCTACCAGTCTGTTAGGTAGGATGCTTGCTCACAGACCTCCTGTAAGCGTATCAGGGTATGTAGAGCCCTCAGAGATCTTCCCCTCCCTGGCAGCCTGCGTTACCCACCAGGGGTCCAAAACCTTCTCACCCCAGACAGACAAAGCTACCTGCTTGCTATCTCAGTCTTCACCCTTCTGCAGCCACAGTTCCCTGAAAGGTGAAGCACTATAGCCCAAAGCAGCCAATCTCTTCTGCTGGGTGGAGGCAACATCTGCCTCTGGTAGTCCTTTGTTATCTACCAGCCAGGCCTTACTTACCCCTAGTAGTCCTATGTTATCTACTAGGCCTCTACCTGCAACAAACAACCAAACTTTTTCTTGGCCAACATTAGTCCCGCCTGCAAACTACCAAACATGTGACCTGTCACAGGCAGGCCCTCATCAAGAATCTCAAGAGTGAGAAAGACCTTTTTAAGAAGTATCTTAATGATGGTAAGGGGAAGTGTCACTTTGCCTTGACTCAGTTTGCTGCCTTGGCTTTTGTGCGCCCAGAGCATACTGGGATTGGCTTTGAGGCCCTCCTGGAGGACGCTTACATCAAGAAGCACTCCACCATCTTCAAAGGTTACTTGGATTACTTTGAGCGCCAATGGGTGGACAAGAAGATGACTGCCTGGAGAGGTAAGAGCAGGGCCACTGCCCCTTGGAATTTCCAGGGCGCCTGCCTCAAGGGGAGATGAAGACCACCTCTAGCCTTGAGGTTTGGCACAAGCACCTGAAGGTGAAGTTTGGGTCCAACCCCAAATATAACAAGTTTTTCCAGAAGCTGCAGGAGGAGCAGGCCCAGACTGTCTCCAAGTTTCTCAACCTGGCCAACTGGGTGGCCCCCAAGAAGCAAAAGTCCAAGGAGCAGGACTACCAGGAAGACATTCAGAAGGTGGTAAAGAAAAAGTACAAGGTGGCGGAGATTAAGAAGTACCTTGAGGACGTTGCCACTGCTCTTGCTGGTGGCTTTAATTAGCTTAAAAACCTTGCTTTTCCTGTATATTTTTTACTTTTAAACTTTTAATTTTTTAATTTATTTATAGCTTACTAATCTTTTTAGGTATAAATGGTAAGTTTCAGATACAAATTTAATGTGGTTTAGTAAGAAATATCTTCTATTTTGTTAATTTATCTTTAAGGTATGCAATTTTTTCAGTTATGCTTATATGAAGTATAGTAAATTTTAATTCAAATTTTCTTATATTTTGTAGTTATTATGATTCATAAAATATCTTTATTTTTTATTGGAATTTTAATTTTTATGGGAATAAAAATAATTTTATAATAAATAGTGTAATTTACATAGTAAACTGAAAAATAGTTGCTTATATCTCATTATTCTTATTACTTATAATAATTTTCATATTGCAGTTTTGAACTCTCTGGGGTCATTTTTGGTATAATAAAATATTTTAAAATAAATTTTTTATATTAAGAATGTTCAGGGTAAAGTGTTTTGTTAGTTAAAAAAGTGTCCACATACAGGAAACAACATTAAGTAAAACCAGGTCATCACCTTACTATAGTGTTGACATTAAAAGTGTCAACATGGCCACTGTCAACATTTTTAATGTCAACATGGGCGCTGTTGACACTTTTAATGTCAACACTATAGTAAGGTGATGACCTGGTTTTACTTAATGTTGTTTCCTGTATGTGGACACTTTTTTAATTAACAAAACACTTTACCCTGAACATTCTTAATATAAAAAAATATTTAAAAATAATTTATTATACTAAAATGATCCCAGAGAGTTCAAAACTGCAATATGAAAATTATTATAAGTAATAAGAATAATGAGATATAAGCAACTATTTTTCAGTTTACTATGTAAATTACACTATTTATTATAAAATTATTTTTATTCCCATAAAAATTAAAATTCCAATAAAAAATAAAGATATTTTATGAATCATAATAACTACAAAATATAAGAAAATTTGAATTAAAATTTACTATACTTCATATAAGCATAACTGAAAAAATTGCATACCTTAAAGATAAATTAACAAAATAGAAGATATTTCTTACTAAACCACATTAAATTTGTATCTGAAACTTACCATTTATACCTAAAAAGATTAGTAAGCTATAAATAAATTAAAAAATTAAAAGTTTAAAAGTAAAAAATATACAGGAAAAGCAAGGTTTTTAAGCTAATTAAAGCCACCAGCAAGAGCAGTGGCAACGTCCTCAAGGTACTTCTTAATCTCCGCCACCTTGTACTTTTTCTTTACCACCTTCTGAATGTCTTCCTGGTAGTCCTGCTCCTTGGACTTTTGCTTCTTGGGGGCCACCCAGTTGGCCAGGTTGAGAAACTTGGAGACAGTCTGGGCCTGCTCCTCCTGCAGCTTCTGGAAAAACTTGTTATATTTGGGGTTGGACCCAAACTTCACCTTCAGGTGCTTGTGCCAAACCTCAAGGCTAGAGGTGGTCTTCATCTCCCCCTTGAGGCAGGCGCCCTGGAAATTCCAAGGGGCAGTGGCCCTGCTCTTACCTCTCCAGGCAGTCATCTTCTTGTCCACCCATTGGCGCTCAAAGTAATCCAAGTAACCTTTGAAGATGGTGGAGTGCTTCTTGATGTAAGCGTCCTCCAGGAGGGCCTCAAAGCCAATCCCAGTATGCTCTGGGCGCACAAAAGCCAAGGCAGCAAACTGAGTCAAGGCAAAGTGACACTTCCCCTTACCATCATTAAGATACTTCTCAAAAAGGACCTTCTCACTCTTGAGATTCTTGATGAGGGCCTGCCTAAAATGGAAGAAGCAGCCCTAGACTTAGCCATTGAGGGTGGCCTTGAAGGCTCTGAAATGAGCTTTCTCAAAGTCCATTATGATACCCTTTGGCCCAAGTGAGAGCGCATGAGCTAGCTGCTCAGCAGCTAGGGTCAACTCATCCTTCTCAGCGGAGGAGGGATTTTCCCTTGTGGCATGAGTGGGAGGGGGGTGCTGGTTAGTGGGAAGAGAGCTCAAAGCATGCTGGACAATCTTGAAGGCTCTGGTGTAGACTTCAGTATTGGCACCAGGAAGGAGAAAGAAGACAAGGGGAATAACCTGGTCATTGAACTGCCCATGCAGGACCCAAAGCTTCTTGAAGAGAGAGGGGCAAGTAGCAAATGTGCCATCACATAGCCAGGTGTTAGCAGTGTTCAGCTGCTCCAGTTTTTGGATTGTGGCGTAGGCTATAATCCTATCCTTCACTTCCTGCCCCTTGTCATGGAGCAGGAACATCTCACCATCCTCTGTCTTCTTGAGGGCATTTGTGAGGACCAGGTCTTTAATTTTAGTGGCGCTCTTGGCCAGGGGGTTTGAGGCTTGACGCCTATCACTTACAAACTTGACCAACTGATTGTGGGTTGGCACCCTCTTCAAGTTGGTTAGGGAGAGGTACTTGCAAGCAAGCACGGCTAGCTGGGTGGCAGAAAATTTTTTGGAGGTGGGCATCACCTGGACAAGATACCACTTGAGGAGACAGGCAATGGTGGTATTTGGCATGATGCAGGTATGCTTGTCCTTGATGGTTTGGACCAAGTCCTAGTGCTCAGTGTTGAGCTGCACTGGGCAGGAGCAGTCCTTGCAGGTGTAATGGTAGCTCTTGAAGCCACAGTTGGCTTTGTTGCAAGAGAAAATACACCCATTGGCCACCATGGATGGCCCACTCTTTACACTCATGATTGGGAAGTATTTGGGCAAGGAAGAGGGAACCTTAAATTTGCTGTTGACATTGCAGATGCTGTGGGCCAACAGAGGGTCCCAGGGACCAGCAGGAGCATGGCAGAAGCCAGGGAAGTAATTGGAGCAGGGCTTTGAATCAATTCCAGATGAGCTTGAAGGGGGGGGTTTGGTGGGGGGAAGCAGAAGGGGGCTTATTGTGGTGCTCCTCATGTGCAGGAGACTTATCTTTGGATGGGGACTTTTGGGCTGAGCGTTTCTTCTTGGTTGGCTCCTTGTCAGAAGTCAAGTTGTAAAAACTGTGCTATGTAAGGAAGCCATCAGATTCCTCTCCCCCAGTGGAGTGAGCAGGGCTCTTCTCAGGAGAGGGCTCAGGGGAGGGCTTTGGGGATGGTTTTGGAGTGGCCTTCTTTGATGAGACAGGCTTTTTTTTTGATGGGTTTGGTTGGCTTTAAAGGACGCTTAGTTCCTTTGGGCTGTTTGGAAGTGTTTTTGTTCTAAAATAATAAGTAAAAAGGTTTAAAATAAAGCAATGTATGTAAAAAACAAAAAAAAACAACTTAAAAAGCATAATATATAAAAAGTAAGTCTTAGATGGTTTTTATTGGCATTTAAAAGTTAAAAATACTTGTATAGTTTTTATTTTATTATATTTTTAAATAACAAGTTAAAAGGTAAGAGATTTATGTAAATTACTATATTTAGATATAGATTTTAATTTAAAGATTAAAATATAAAAAGAAAAGTCAAAAATACAACATATCAAAAAATGAGAAGTTTTTATTATGTAAAACATAAAGTTTTTTATGTGAGAACTGAAAAGCACATCATTATGAGTGACAATTAGTAAAAAAGCTGAATTCTCACTGTCAATTATAAAAATTGTAGACATTATTTTTGACAACATTGTCACTGTCAACATTTTTTTTGAAAATTTATTATGTTTTTTCATAGTACACTTAATTAAATTTACGCAGGCTAGCAAAAATTAACTGTTTTCTGTGTATTTTTGTTCACACATAAAAATATAAAAAAACATATAAAAATAAGTAAAAAAGTATCAAGGTTCTTTATTCTTTTAACCAATTTTTTTTGGGTAGTGAAAATATGATATTTTACCATTGTGTATATGTGAAGATTTGAAGAAAGTTGTATTCAGTATTGAAAAGGGTAAAGTATCAACAATGCCACTTACAACATTCTTTATATGAGGTGACATATTAATCTAGGCTTAATCACACCACTCTACTTTTCTTAACTCCACCCCAGGGGATAATCACAAGCAAATAAACAACAGTTACAAGTGTTGACCTTATTTTTAATAATGAATTATATAGTAACTTACATAGTAACTCACACTTAAACTATTGAATTGCTGTTAGCCACCAATCCACTTAATATATTAAAGCCAGAATAAGTGTCACATATATATTTATAACATGAACATTCCAACAATCAAATGTATGCACAATTTTTTTTCAATATAATAATTAAATAAAAAAATATTTTAAATGTGCACTTATTTTTTTTACTGTAGATGTTTCAGTTTTGTTATTAAAAATAAGTTTGGCTTAAAAAGTGTCAACATTAAAACTTTTACATTGTGAAAGCAAATAAAAAATAGACTAATTTTTATTAGTAAAAGTAAAGGAAAAATCTGGTTAAATTGAGGTTTTTATTAAGCTTAATATTAAATTGTGTCAAGATGGCCACAATTTTGTTGTGTTTTCTTGGTTTGCACCCCTGAACACTTTAAAAAAAAGAATTAAGCTAGAGCAACTAGCAAAAAACATAGGAGATTTAGAGTTTTGAGTTGACAGTGGCCATGTCAACAAAGTGTCAACATGGGCACTGTTGACATTATTATTGTTTACATGGGCGCTATTGCCGGACATGCCATCCCAAAAACAGCACTTTGATTTACGTCATCTCAAATTAAATTTGAGATGGAATTTTTTGCATTAGTGATTTTGAATCACAAAAGAATAAAATAAACAATAAAACATTTACAATTTACATATACTTTTATAATGCGGCACATCAAACTTACAGCATCTCAATTATGTCATTTCAAGTCAGATTAATTAGATTCTTATTTTGCTAACTTTATTTACATATGAAATCACTTAGTGTGGGGTGTGTTTATGCCATCCTAATTTTACTTCATTTGAATCACACTATTTATCTTTAAATAAAATAAGCTTATTCCTGAACTAAAATAAAGCCTGTTCTATAGTTCCAGAAGATGTTCCATAGTATTAATCCAAGACACTTATACTAAGAACAACTCAAAATAATGCCACTATAGTTGTGGTGCAGAGCGCTGCCTGTAGATATTACCATATTGAGATAAATACCATATAAGGAAAAGTATAGGGGAACTTCTGCCCTTTCTTGTATTTTTGATTGGAGAGTTACCCATTGAATCATAAAGATTGATTTCTGATTAGCCACTAATTGACATACCTGCGGCTAACCACAGATGCATAGGAGAGCAACCCATTGTGGTGACTTTTATTGAGGCAATTAGTGACAAATCTATGCATCTGCAGCTAGCCGCAGATGCATTGGAGACTGACCTATTGTCATGACTTTTATTGAGGCAATTGGTAGCTCATCAATTTCTTCAATTTTTAATTTGGTATAGAGACCTTCTGTCACTTATCAAAAAGCATGACCCCCCAGATGAACATTCTGAAATCCTGTTCTAGACCTAGTTCCCAAAAATTGGCCCTACTTTTGCTGCAACCACCTGACCCAGAGATCACATGTTTAGATGTTCACATCCCACCCAATCTAAGCCCTTTCTCTCTGAATATTCTCCAAAATTTTTAAGCCCTTCAAGAATAGCTTAATTCCTGCCCAGTCCAGACTTCACTAAAGATGACTCACCATTTCTTTCCCCCCACTTCCAACTATATAAGGCCTTCAGATAACCCCAATAAAACATCATTTAATAGAACATAACAACCAACTTAACATTTTTTAGATTACTTGCAGAGCTCAAATAGAGATTTTCTGTTGTTTAAGGAAATAATAGTCCTGCTGTGTCCCCCTAGTTGCTCCTCAGCTACTCCCACCTTACCCTTAGAATTCTTGAGAACTACAATGGTAGTCCTACTAGTGATTGTCATTGCTGGGTAAAAACAAGTTTTTCTATATGTAATTTATAACTTATCTATACATGGATACATTGATAGGAGTTTCTTAATAAAATATTTTAATAGTGATTTTAACATAAAAGAAGGTGAATATGCCATTTTGATTTATGTCACTTTGAATTCCACTGGCTTTCATATCACCCAATTGATTCAATACACACAATGGATAGGAAAAAACAAGGAAAAATTAAATATGACGCCATGCTACGCTATATTGATTCCCCAGTTGCAATTATTGATTTCTACTTTTTTAGAGTACCTTTTTACATCAAAAACCACCTAAGTAAAAAAATGTAAGAAAACTTATGAAACCTTGCAAATATGTATTTTTTGGCCTTCTCTAAACAACTGGGTACATTTTAGCCCCAGTTGTATAAGCTAGTGTTTTGTGAAATTCAAGTTTTACTCTTTGGCCTGATTGAGGTAGATTTACTGCAGATTTCTTAATTTAATATAAAAAATGGACAAAATCTATATGTTTTTGAGCTACAGCATCTCAATTACGTCATCTCAAAAACACCATTTTGACTGCAAAATTTTAGTCAAAACTCAAAGTTTTGCCTACTTGCGCTGCTAATAAAAAATATTTTACAGGATAAAAAACTTTTAAATTTTGATAATATATATTTTAAGACTTTTTCTAAACATAAATGTAAAAAAATTTTACCTTATTTTTAAAACATTACCTTTTTCTCTTTGAAAAATTCCCCTAAAACATCCATATTTTGATACTAATTCACTTTTAGATGCCTCCCAAGCCTACCATCAAAGCTGCGCCCAAGGCATCTGAGGCCTCCAAGGGCAAGAACACTCCTCCCAAGACCAAAAAGGCAAAGATAACCCCAAAGAAGCAGCCTTCTAAGGCTAAAGCTCCCCCAAGACCCCCACTCCATCACCTAAACCAGATGAAAACAGTCCTACCCCTCCTCACTCTCCATTTGTTTACTTTCCCTCTGATCCACAAGATAAGTTATTCAGCTTCAATTGCCACTCTGACCCCACTTCAGAGCCTGAGGAGAATCAGGAGCCTGATTCTGGTGATCCTGCAGATGAGAAAATTGAGCTCTGGGATCTTAACACTGTCCACAATATCTGCAATCAAAATGGCTCCTTTGCTTTGCCAACCACATACCCTGCCAGCTACCCCATAATGACCAAGAAGGGGAGTGTTGGTTTTTTACAAGGGATACAGCTTCAGCTGTAACAACAAGAAGCAATCAATCCACCAACATCACTATAAATGTGATAACATTGGCTTTCCTGCAAGGCTCACTACATATGGGTTCACCAGATTCAAGGCCCTAACTATTGGTCTTGACTGTACCAAGCCTTTTGATCCCTTGTACCAACTGATCCGTTGGCATCTTTTCTAGGTTATCCCAATCACCAAAGACCAAACTGCCAATGAGGTGATCAATAATGCCCTACTCAATTTAAACAACACCCAACTTGCCACTGTTGGTGGTACCACTAAATTGAAGAGATACCTTACCAATCAGAGGTATGCTCTGAGCACTGAACCCATCAGTGCTACATCAATTGATTAGTTGATCCTAACTGAGGAGCAGAAACTTTCACACCATGAAGAGAGATTCCTCCTCCATGATGGCCAACATGCACATGAAAGAATTACTTGCTTTGCTACCTCACAGGATCTTTGCAACCTTCTCAAACGCAAGACCTGGCTTGCAGATGGAACTTTCTCCACCTGCCCAAAGCTATTTAGCCAGCTTTGAAACATTCACAGGCAGGTGGGAAATTTAGTTCTTCCCCTGGTATTCTTTTTCCTACAAAATAAGAAAGAATCTTATTGTGTGTAACTGTGCTGTTTTAGCAGAGTTAAAAGGGGGGAAATATTTGGAAACTATATAAATATCTTTATTGAGAGATAGGGATTATATAGTCATAGTGAATCAATGGATAGCAGGAATAAGATTTTTGATCACATAGTTGGATGGAAGAAGGGGATGGCTTATCCTGGTAATGAGTCAAGCGCCAAAACAAGGTATCTACCATAAAAGATCATCATTTGTTCATGTTGATGGATTTGGTAATTCAAGTTGACTTCCTGGTTTGGCTACGGGTCACTGGGAAGTCAGATTGCGGATCACAAACCTGCTTGGTTGGAACCTTGCTGGCGGGTTGATCCTGAGCTTTTGACATTATGTCTAAGATCTTTCAATTTTAAAGGTCAAGTTGGATGAGATCTTCCCAACCATTGAAGAGGAGCCAAAGGAAACCAGAGGGCCAAGAAGAAGGCCCAGTCCCAGTAAGAGGAAGCCACCCCAACCAGGAAGCAGCCAGAAAGCCTTCCCTACCACAAATATTTGGTAGTGGATTTTGAATAGGCTCAGGTTAATGCTTTTGTTAGAGTCTTCAAGAGCTCTCCCCAGGGATGCTACTTCCACTTCTGGCAGGCACTCTGCTGCCGCCTCCAAAAGTGCTCTGATCTTCATGAGCTGGTCAACTCTGAAGGCACTAAAGAAGACAAGGACGTGTTCAACTGCTTTGCTGCCCTTACCCTTGTGAGAAAGGAGGAGACCAATGCCTTTTATGACGCCCTCCTCTGCCATCCTTATATCCTTGTCAACCAGGCAGCCTTTGCTCTGTTCATTGAGTATTTTGAAACTCAATGGGTTGGTATTTTTCAAGGAGCACACCACATCAGAAAAAGTAGTGACTCAATCCAGTGGAACTTCTATAAGCAGGTAAAATATGGTTTGATCAAGACCACCTCTTCCCTTGAAGGATGGCATAGACAATTTGCAAAAAGAGTCCAGGTTCAGAAGCCCAAATTCAATAATATCATCATCCTTTTAAAAACCCAACAAGCCATCTCTTCCTGGCTCTTCAAGACTGGCTGAAGTCCAAGGGCAACCCCCCAAGAAAACAAAGGAATTGAAGAAATATACTGAGATTAGCAAGGTGGTCCTTGCCTACTATCCCAAGGATAGAAAGCTTGAGCATCTTCAGGCCATCTCTGTTGCTCTTTCAACCAATTTTTGAGCCCTTTTCTAATAAACAATACTTTATATTTTCTCTCCTTTCCTTTAATTTTATTTAGTATTTGGTACAGTTGTATTCTTATTTTAAAGTATGGTTCATGGTTATAATAGATGAAAATGGCTGTTTTTGTGTATATTTTAACTTTTGGGCTTTACACAGCCTTATTGCTACTAATTGACACAATTTTATTATCACAGTTTTGAAATTCTGAGATTTTTTAAGCCAAGAAATGTTTTTTAAACTTTATTTTTTTTTGGATTTTTTTGGAGTTGAAAAAATCTAAATTTTGAAACCCCATTTTTCTTAGTTGCAATGCTGTAAATTGAAATGGCATTTTTACTATAAAATTGAGATAGCTAAAAAATTGAGATAGTCTTTTTTGAGATGCTGTTTTCAAAATGGCATGTCCTACCAATATCTTCCTGCCCTGGAAAATTGCCAATATATTTACCAAACTAGCTCTTCACCTCACTAAGAGTAGCCAAAATTTAAGGATATCCAGTTGGCATCATGTGATTCCCCTGAATATTAGAAAATCAGAGTGATGCCCAAACGTTAGTCCAATGTAACGTATCACATATTTCTCCAGAACATCACAGCTATTCACACATCTCCAGTTCCTCCTGCTGCCACATTTCCCAGCTAATCTAATTAAAAAACCCAACTCAGTTAACCAGTTAGTATACTGTGTCTTCTATCCCCCTATCTATTGCCTTGAATAAGCCCATCCCACAAAAAAACTTATTTTTATATAATTATACAATACCTTTTTCTCTCTATTTTTAATTTTTAATTTTATGCTATATTAGATATAGATGAATACTTAATGATAATTTATTCTATTAATTTGGGCTATATACAGATGACTTAACATTAATTTTTTGTGCTAAATTAATTTTATTTAATGATAACATGAATGGATTTAAGAAATAAAAGTAAAAAGAAACAGACAATTATAATACACCTTAGCTCTCTATTTTCATTGGAAATTGTATCAGGAAAGACCCACCTATCAGTTTATTACAAATACTTTAAATTTTTAAATTTAGCCTGTTGATCAAAATATGCTGTTATTTGTGATCACCACTGGCATACCAATCTGTATAAAATATAGCACTGGAGAAGCCAGTGGTTAAGTGATATATTGACCACAGGTTGGTGTGCCAATTGAATCACAAAGAACAAACTTTTATTCAATAAGCATAACTTACTAATTTAAAATGAACATAATAAACCAAATATATGATTTGTTTCAGACAATTGTCAATAACAATAAAAAATAAGAGTTATATGATTGGATGTTACTTTTTAATTGTATTTTCTTGATTACATTTGGTTGTACATCCAACTGAAAGAAAAAAATAGTAAAGTAATTTACTGCAAAAATGGGTAATCTCAAGCACTTCAAATACACATTCACACATACAAATGATATTATCCACACAAAAAATATGTTGGCAGTAAAGACAAAGGCAACATTGAAAATCAAAAAATGAAAAATTAAAACTAATAATAGTATTAAAGAAAAAACAAATGAATAAACAAACAACAAGAGAATATACTTTAAATTCAGAACCTAAACATAAAAATGCAGGATTGTCAAATCCTTGGTACAAATTTCAAATCACATTTGCAGGCAACTCAGCTGAGTGAAAAATAAAATATTTAATGAAATAACTCATTTAATTTGACTTTTTTGATTTATTTAAATTGGCAAATATTGAATCCCTTGGGCAGACAACTCAACTAACTTAAGAGAAAAACATCAAGTAAATGTGGGATATATGAAGCAGAAATGCAGGATTATAATGTACAGTTTGAGATTTCCTGTAAGTCTAACAAATCATAGACAACATGAAATTAGTAACAAATCTGAAATTGTGGGATTTTCAAATCCAAGAACTAAATTTCAAATCAAAAATGAGGTGAATTTTAAATAAATATAATATATTGATGTCCTAAAAAGGATGTCAAAGGATCTAGAGTGGATCTGTGCTAATTCTTTTGAGAATCATAGGCATTCCCAAAAATTGCCCTATTCCAGTTTAAGACGGCTAAAATTTAGATCCTATTATTTACCAATTTAACATACTTAACAATAAAATTGACTAAAACATATACTCCTCTTTTTGAGTTTAATTTTTTAATAAAAATTTATTTTGTCTTCTTTCAATAACAACCAAGTAAACAAGATTTCCCTGGCCTTGACAAAACAGTGGGATACACTATCTAGAAAGACGCCATATAGAAAACCCTATCTAGAAAACACCATCTAGAAAGATGCCATCTAGATAATGTGTCCTAAAACGCCATCTAGAAAATGCCATCTAGAATCCCTATGTCAAATTTCTGACAGAACTGTGCCAAATAACTTAAAAATTAATAAAAACCCAAAAAATTTCAAAACAATAAGAAAAACATATGACTGGACTCAAATAATCCAAAGATTCCAAATATGCAATAATAATGTGGGTTCAGCCAGTACTAACTATAGTGCGCCAAGCTCCAAAGTCAACACACCCCAAAACTGTGACATTTTCATATTGAAATTTGCTCCTATGTTTGTATTAATGTACTAAAAATTTAGTAAAAGATAAATGTTTGAAAGTAAAGTATTTAATGGAAGAGTAACTTGATCAGGATTCAGTCCCAAGAGTCTTTGCAATGCCTTTGGGATGGGTAAGGTGGCCTTCTCTGGTGTAATAGGCCAAAAACTCATTAGTAACACTTGCTAACTTGACCTGCTTCTCTGAATGCTTGGATAAAACAGTTTTGCTTTTGATGGCCTGAGGGTAAAGCTGGTCCCCATGGATATACCAGATCTTCAGCTTGTTGATAATAACAATGAATATGGGCTTCTTTATCTTAACCAGGCAAGAAAATTGATTGTACCAACCTTCAAGTGATGAAGTGGTCTTAGTTACACTTTCCTTAACCTGATTATTACAGTTCCAGTTAATGGAGACACTACCCTTGCATATATAAAATCATTAATGAAACATTTCAAAGCTGAAAACCAAATATTACAGATCCTTTTATTATAAGGAATAAAACCAGCATATCAAAAGTGTTTTTTAATGGCTGTGTTACAGGGAGATAGTACTATCAAAGTTGAGTTAATTTGAGTTGATATACTATATGTGGTTATAAATTAATATCATACTTTATTCCCAGTTAATAAGGAAAAGGCTTGGATTTATCACATAAAAGTATAATTTATTATTTGATTACAGATGCCGTCTTCCTAGATGCTGTATTTCTAGATGGCGTATTTTAGGGTATTTATTAAGTGTTTTTATATTCAAAAAATCTTATTTGGATAACACTCTTTTTATTTCAATTTGTGATAGCGTTTTCTAGATGCCGTTTTTCTAGAGGGCGTATTAGAAACCAATATGTAAAAAATAACTATTTAATTATTTTTTAATTTTTTTTAATTTTGCTGATGTAAATCCTGACTCTATTGTAAATTTTTTTCTAGATGGCGTCTTTCTAGATGGCCTTTTTTAGACAATGTATTGCACCAATAAAATCACACAGGGCTACACTGGGTCTTCCAATAGTGAAGCCTCTGTCTATGGTCACTCCCAACCTGTAGGCCCTTCCCCAAACACTACTCAGGAGTGTGTTCTTTCTCCTGTGTCTTCCAGCAAGGCCCTGTTTGCACACCATACACAGGCAGCTGCTAATCCAAATCACACATTAACAATGACATCTGGAACCAGCTAATTTAGCTGAGGGGTCACCCAGGGAAGCCAGAATCTAGAAACAGCTAATCAGATGGTACTATCTGATTCCCAAGACAGACAAATCACACCCTCAAGCAATCAGCCTGTAAGAAGAAGAAGAAAGTTGATCAACCAAAAATTGTTCTTGAAATGGTCAAAACACAAGGGATGCTTATGTCCCTGGGGAAATTGCGGCTACAATGGGTTTTGAAAAGTCCACTGTGGCTGCAACCCTGAAAGCCCACGCCAACTGTGGCACCCTCCCAAGAAGACCCCAACTGGAGCCTGTACGTCAAATGATAGTGAAAAAGCCCATCCCCTTATGATGGCCATCATGGAACGTGCCCCGCGGATGCCCCTGGTCCAGGTGCGTCTCCAACTGGGACTCCATGGTATTTTTACCAATAAGAGAACAGTAAATTTGTGAATACACAGAGTAGTGGTTGCTACTAGAATCTTGGCCAAGCAAGTTCTCAGTGGTCCAAGTTTGGTGGATACCAAACCTAAAACTCTACCATCATTAATTCTAACAAAGGGAGAGCAATGAGGACACATAATGACATAATCTTCTTGTCATATGCCACAATTTCTGCAAGAATCTAAGATTATGGAGAAAAGTGTATTCAATCTGACGTTTACAAGCATGGCCCAATTTTGTATTAATTTTTCAGGGTTGTGCTGGTAGTTTCCCCATTGGGTATCAATTATTACTCTGTGTTGTCAAACACTGCAGATGAGTATACCCACCAGAAAGAGCTCAAGGCAATGCTGGAGGAGTGTGTGAGAGAGGGGGGCTAAACCAACTAAGTTTGGCTCCCATCCCAGTGGAACAAACCACTAGGATATCATCCAGTGAGATACTGGAATTGCTGCTCTGAAAGGGGACCACAAAGAGGACACAGGAGATAGCTGAGGGAAGTAGGCATTTAGTCCCATCCACATCAGGTCAACAAGCAACCAAGGGTGCCAAAGAGGGACTGGGGTCCTTTCTATTCTGATGGGGAGGAGAAGGAACCAAAAGTTCCCCAATTGAAGAGGTTTTCAGATTGAGACCAGGGGAATATAAAACCAGATCATCACACATGTGGCTTTTGACAAGAGTCTCCCCAGAGGAGAGGAGGGTCTTTGAAAAGTGGAGGATTATAGAGGGTTCATTGTTCATAACACATGCTAAAGAAGAAATATGGGTCCAGAGGTTAGGGGAAGTGATCCAGATTAACAACAGAGATGGGGCCAAAGAGAACACCACAAACTTAGCAAATGGGAGTATCATTTTAAGATTATCAAGAAGATTTGGGGCTATTTAGTGGGTTTACAGTACTGAAATTTATAAGTTTTTTTCTCAAACAGAGGTTGCAACAAGAAAAAAGCAACTTAAGGGGCTTATTAAACTGAGAATACTTGAGAAGACTCTTGGATGTCTTTAACCACTATAGGAAAGAAGGTGGGTTCAAATTCAAACAAAAACAGAAGAAATTTGAAATTTAAGTAGTTATTTATAGTGATTACTAACTTAAACTTAGAGTTTAAAGAGGATTTTTGAAAGCAATATGTAATTATATAGCACTTATACGCCAACACTTTTCTAGGTGATTTTGGGAAGACTGCCAGGCTCAAAAGGGCCAAGGGAAAGGTAAGAAGTTTAAAAATCTTTATTAAAACTTCTACTGATTTTAGACAACTCAAACAAGAGTTCCAAAAGCCAAAAATAAAGTGTTGGGTTCAAATTCCAAAGTTTATTGAATTGGTGTAAAAGAATGAGCAGGCAGGAGACCAGAAGTCTCCTGTCTTGTTTTAAGGGAAGGAACTTGAATTTGAAGGGTCACCTGACCCAGGTGGTGAATCTAATTGGCTAGGAGAGAAATTTTGCAGGGGAATCCCAGGGGGATTGGAGGGGTTTCCATTAATTTATGGTTTAGCTTCTGATTGGATGCCAACTAAAGAATGCTTCAGGCGGACGTTAACTCCAGCTGGATTGGATTTTTTGGTTTGGAAAAACTGTGTCCTGATTGATTACTATACACTTGCTTCAAATGGGGACAAAACTAGACCAGAAAGTAATCCAAATTAATCAGGGATTCTTCCCAGGTTGGAACAGAAATCAGGGAGTTAACAAATGCCACCTGAGAGGGTTAATGTGGGGTTCCTGGTTGCCAGTCCCCAAAGTGTGTCCTGGATCATAGCCAGGGACTGGCTTGGAGGAGTTGTCATTTACTAGTAGAGGGTGTTGGCTAGCTAGAAGTTTATACCAAGCCTGCATCAATGCAAACTCTTCCAATACTTTTCCTATTACTAGGCAGGCATCCCCGCCATGCACTTGTACTTCAGCTGGTGCTAGAACTTGTGTAGGCCTGTACCAGTCTTTTAACAACCTAGTAAACTCATTACCAATGAACTCTTGCCCACTATTTGTCATCTCAAGGGGTCTAGTCAACCTTTCTCACTCTTCCTGAGAGGTTTTAATATTGGCAAACCTTCTACAACTTTGACAATAGGTATCCTCTTCTCCTGGTTAAGGTAAAAGATGTGGGGTAATTCACTCATGGTGGTTATCTGTACTACTTGGAACTTTGGGCAGGGGTTGTAATGGCTTTTATTCACAGTCATAAGTAAGATCCTCCTAGAAACCTTCTGATATATTGCCTGGGGGTCTAGGAAACAATAGGGATTTTTCAATATATTGGAGTCCTCCAACAATATCTTGGACTTCTTGTACTTAGACTTGTGCTCCTTCTCCTTGGTCTTGGACTCCTTATCTTGAGTCTTGGGCTCCTGCACTTTGCTTCAGCTCCAAATCCTTATCTCCAGCTCCAGCTCCTTTGTCTTAGGCTCCTGCACCTGTGTCTTGGGCTTCTGAACCTTTGTCTTATGCTTAAGGCTTCTGTGTAGTCCTTGTGGCCTTTGTAATCCACTTGTGTCAGTCCCTGAAAAGCCTCAGATAGCTTCCCTTTTTATATTTCCTTGTTTCAGTCCTGATTCTCTCTCAGAACTCTTTTTTTCCAAAGATTAAACTATTCAAGTTTTCTCTCTACAATATATTTAACTTTATATCTTACTTCAGCCAATGAAAACCCTGAGTTTTCTGCTTCATTTCCTCATATTTTATGCTTTAACTCTTCAGTTAAAGTCTTCAAAACATTGATCAAACAGGCTTTGAACTGAAGCCAATAAGAAACTTGGATTCAATGGTTTTGCCAAACAGTTCACTAAAGGACTGGCTTTTGACCATGGTTCAAACCTGGTGCTGTCTTTCTTCAGATAAACAACTGCTCCACGTTTTGAATGGTTTTGCTGATATTTCTGTCACATTTCTCCACCAAAACTTGAGCGCTTTTGCCTATGTTTTACTTAGGGGATTTGCAAAACCTTAATTCTTCAACATTTCTCCAAGTTTCCCTGCATTTTTTCCAACATTTTAACACTTTGAACTTGCCTGTTGCTTGCTTTTTGCCTTTCCCAATCATTTTGGCAAAATTCCAATACTTGCTCTCACAGTTTCTCTGTCCTGTTTCCAGCCTTTTTCCAGCTCTAGTTTACTCAATTAGCTCTGAATAAATTTACATTTCAAAACACTGTAAATGATTCCTTCTCCTCCTTATTTTATATAATAATTAATTCAATCTTTATATCATATCTTTTTGTAGTATTAATTCTTTTTAACTGCTTTTTCCTTATCATATCCTCTTTCAAGAATCCAAAACCAGCATCTAGATTATGTGTTCATCTCATCTAGTTCTTTTTAGCCGTTTTCAGTTCCTCAGCTAGTCCTGCACCATGATCTTCTGGTTCTTCAGCTAGTCATTCACTATCATCTTCTGGTCCTTCAGCTAGTCCTTCACCATGATCTTCTGGTCCTTCCCAGTCTAGTCATCAGGTCTTTCTAGTCAGCAAACATTCATTTCCAGGATATTCACCAGTCCTCACCATGAATCACCTAGGTTTCAATCCTCACAATGAACCATCTTGATTCCAAACCTCATCATGAACCATCTTAGTTCCAATCCTCACAATGATCTTCCAGTCCCTCAACTAGTCTTCACTGTGATCATACAGTCCATCTTACTAGTCTTCACTGTAGATCCTGCACCGTAAACCACTGTGGTTCCAATGTCAGTCCCTGTTATCAATACCTCAGACTCAGGAAATAAGTCTACAAGGCTACTGGTGTTTGAATGGGCCCTGGTAAGTATCCTTCACTTAAGCCATTCAACCACAGATAATCCTCATATCTGTGAAGTTGTCTTTACTCACTCAGGTAATTAATTCTGAGCTTTCAGTTGCAAAGTAATCAACTTTACTTCCCAGAGGCCTGATCATACCAAGTTCTGTAGCTGCTTCCCTGAGCAAAACCCTGGTAACACCCCTGAGCATATCCATGACCCCAATGGTAGATTTAGGACCTCCTCAAAGCCCCCAAGGAAACACAGAAAAGGATAACCTACAAGTCTGTTAGGTAAGGGCCCCACTTACAGACCTCCTTCAAGTGTCAAGGGATTGTGGAGCTACCTCAGCTCCTCCCTTCCCTAGCATCCTTTATTACCTACTAGGTTCAGACACCATCCAACACTCTAGCAGCCAATGTTACCTTCTAGGCTGGTACCTCCTCTACCCCTAGTATTAATTTGTTACCTACTAGGTTTAGACCTCCAAACTAACACCCAAGTAGCCAATGTTACCTTCATAGTTCCTAAATTCCCCACCACTAGTAGCATATGTTACCTAATGGATAGAGACATCTAACCAGCACCCTAGCAGCAAATGTTAACTGCTAGTCTGGTTAATTCACTACCCTAGTAGCCAATGTTACCTACTAGGTCTCTACCTGTCCCAAAACCACTACACTTTGCCAACTTTCAGCATAGAGTTCTTTTTGTGACAAAATCAGCCCTTGCCTGCACAAAAGCTTCCATGTGGACCGTCACAATTAATCTAAGAAAAATCTCTAATGAATTGTTTGTGCTAAATTATTTAGAAAATTCAGGGGTTTAGAAGGAATTTAGAGGTTTTCTTGGTGTGGTGGGGAAACATTTTCCTATCCAAGGCCAAAGGGGGAAGTGACTTTACAAAGTGGGCTTCACAAGAAGCTGTGTATACTGTTTTACTGAGTGCAGAGATGGAGCAGAGTGGATGGGCTGCCAAAGAAATTACAGCGCAGGGCATACCTGTTGGACCTACTCCACCAACCATGCTAACATACATCTTGCAGATGTATGTTGTTACAATTTTGGCTCAGCTCTCAAGCACTAAAAACCTGCCACCTACAATAAACTGTGTACCCAAATTGGGAAGGGGTTTGAGCTTTTCCCATCCATCTTTATAAAGGACTTATTTGATCTCATCATCTTCTTTGCAAGTCATAGTGATAGTTCAGAAAGGACTGCCGCCTCACCCATGCCCATCCATTTGGTTTTTCAAGCCCGCATATGTGCAGAAGAAGAATTCAAGCAATTGAAGCAATCAGCTCTTGCCAACGCTTCCCTTCAACAAACCCTGACTCACTGTGAGATTAGGCTGATTGACCACAAATGATCAGGCTAATCATTGCATGCAGATCTTAACCAGTTACACGCTGTATTATCACTTGGTTATCATTTAATCAAGTGTAGTAATTATACGCTGTATAATCATTAGTTTATTATAATAGATATGGCAGTTACACGCCATGTAATTGTTAGTTTATTATAATAGATGTTGCAATTATACATTGTATTATCACTGATCATCATTCCAATGTGTACTGATTATACACTGTATATTACTTGCTTTATTATAATTGATGTAACAATTATACACCATATAAACGTTAGCCAAATAGCAATTATCATTGATTCTACGCCATATAACCTAAAGATCATCAATCACTCACCTCCCAATCCACCCTACTGGACGTTGTATCAACCCAGCCCCACACTGCCCAATGAGCATATATGCTTATATCAAACAAGTGATATGCAAAAGATCAGGAAATACCAAGTTCAGGTCAGAGCTACACAACATATAATCAGGTTCCTTATTGGTTTGAGTCAGCTTTACACAGCAGATAATCCACAAGTCAATACTAGATCAAGTCTGCTATTATACGCCATATAATCCCTAATTTGACCTGTTGCATTAATAAGCAGAAGACTTGCCAGCCAGAAAAGGATCACTGATTAAGCCCTACAAATGAAATACCAGAATTCCACCTTCCAATGTTGGAAGACAGATTAAGGACCATTTATAAGCGTCAACTAAATATGGTGTAGTTTCCCAGCGCAATAATAGGCGTGTAAGATACATCCAATCAATAAATGACAGTAGGCTAGCTCAATAGAAGATATAGGCTGTAGCTGAAGTGCCATGCACACCTGAAAAGGCCAGTAGCAACACATGCGCCAAGGAAAGCCAATCAGGATAGGCACAGCCAGCAAAGATGGACCTATTGCAAAGGTAGCCACCGAGAACTGTCTGAAAAGACAAGAACAGGGGTTGTTGCAGAATATATTGATACAGACTCTTGAAAGGAAAAAGGGGAAGTTCTTAGTTACACCTGGATAGATTGCAGCTGCTGGCTAGATTGTACTCCAGTTTCAATAAACATAATTATCTTCAAAGTTCTATTCTATTGTAGTCTTTAGTGCTCTTGCATAGGATTAGGTAGAGTACATTGGCAAGGCTAACATCTATATGTAGCTTTGAACATACCAGCAATACCACAAGTTGCACAAAATTGGTGCTCACTCAAAATTGAGCCTCTGTCAATGCCCCAGGAAACTGCCCCTACCTGTCAAGGATTGTCCTTGGCTCCGCCTCTGCCCAGCTTTATTGACAATCATGGGTACAAGATAGAATCATCAGACAGTGAGAGTGCTCCTGTCTTTTCCATGAGCAACCCTGTGGTTGTTCATCCTCCCACAACTGTCCCCTTGGTTGTGGCCCCATTGCCCTCTGTTCCTGAGGGTCCCGCCTTGGTTGGTTCCTACAATCACTCAGATTGTCAAGCTGGCCAAGACTTTACTTTGTGGGTTCTGCCTCCATCCCTCTGATTGCCCTGACCATAATCTAAGCATATTCTTCCACTAATGGGACCAGGAAACTTGCTGGCAACTTTACTGGCTCTACCATAACACATAATTCCAAGCTCTTCAGGAGCGCCTTGCTGGTGGAGACACGACGTGGAGTACCTTGCTGGCTTTTTCCAGCCCTCTGTGAAACAACTCCAGCTAGTTGCTGCCCGCCAGAATCTTGAGCTTTTGTCCCTGGGCAACACCCTCCTCTCCTGTTGCCACAACTGGGCTGAGCTATGGGCCACGGCCAACGCCTCCTTTTTGGAGATGTGTGCCGTGGTCCTGGCTAATCTGTCCATGGGGGGAATGCACATGCACGTATTGATGAACTGATTGACATCTTAAACACAAAGTTCAGGGCCATGGTACACAAAGCAATGGATGCTTGTGGAGCTTCTTTTTCATGGCCACAGGACGTGTACAAGTTCTGTGCTGAGTCAGACAAGTTCAGCATGAGAATGGCAGACAACATAGCCACCATGGACCAGAACGTGATTGCCCTGGACAAGGAGGTAGAGCAGCTTTGCTCACAGCTTCACCAGTTCAAAAAATACGTTCTGGACAACTTCCAGAGGCTAGAAGCAAAAGTCAACAGCCAAGTGAAGATATCCCGCTCATCCACGCCAAAGCCGCTACCTTGCCTGTACAGTGCAAAGATTATAACACTAGAGACCAGAGTAGCAACCTTGGAGAGCACAATCAATGGATACAAAGAGGAGTTTGCCAGAGCCCACAAAACCATAATGACCCTACAATCAGAACAAGTGACCATGAAGAGCGCTGTTTTACGCTAGTTCAAAACCACACTGGGTGTAGAGTCTGAGCTTGCTATAAAAGCCTGCATATGGGCAACAGCAATTTTCACAACCTCCTGGCTAGAATGAAAGCTCAGATCAAGCTACTAGAAACAAAAGGCTGCAAATGCATCTCAAGCAGCCAGCAAACATCATCCTCAATGCAAACACCACTATGAAGACGCCGCTGACACCTCTGAGGAGGAAGGGGAACAACCAAATAGGGGGATTCCCAAGGTATTCACAACCCTTCCCTCTAGAGAGCCTTTCACGCCAAAGGCCACACCTAGGGATAGGTGTAGCTATACGGCAGATAGGTAGTCAACTGCCTCCCCCCGCCAGCCCACCAAGCCTGCAGCTGTGAACAAACGGCTCAAACCTCTGAACCTCCCAAAATTTGATAAACAAGGGAACATACATTCCTTTCTGAGACTCTTTGAGACGGCAATGAGGGGCGCTAGCAACCACCAAAAGGCAACCACAATCATCACCACACTAGATGCAATCAGCGTCAAGTTAGTGATGCCACGCCTAACTACAACTGACTGGACGTACCAAGAGGCTAGACAGGCTGTGCTGGAGGAGTTTGGTGGAGAGGATATCCTCTTCACCAGGAAGTCCAAGTTTGGCGCCATAAAGTTTGCTCCAGGCAAAACTCTACAGGAATTTGCAGAACAATTCTACCATAATGGGCTGGTGCTCCTTGGCTCCAGTACAGTCTCCACCTTTGATATCTGCGCTGCAATGAAGCAGGCCACTCACCTGTAAAAAGAGCTCCACAGAGCAATGGTCCCTGCCTATGCCAAAGGCAAGAACATATCGGAAATTGTGGACTGCCTCTGTAGTCATGCCAAAAAGTTTGGTCCTCCCAACTGACCCAAGTCCAAGCAGCCTAAGCCAACCTACAAGAAACCACACTTTCAGAAAGAGGACCCCACAAAGTCCTCTACACACCCTCTTGACGTGAAGAGTCCTTACTGCATTACCTGTAACACAGCAGGACACTAGAAGTCAAAGTGTCCAACCAACTCCAAGAAGGTGCATGCGGTACAATCCCACTCTGCTAGCACAACCAAGGGAAAAGCCAAGGCAGAGTAGAAGAGGGAAATTCTACCTCTGCCAAATCCCTCAACATTCCCATTGAACCTGGCCCCAAAGACCACTGTCCTGATGAGCTACACAAAGACATAATCCATATAGTTGTAGCCAACAACCTGTATGCAGTGACTACCCAATCCCAAAGCAAAGTCAAGCAAGAAGAGGCCACCCTGGCTGAATTCTCAAAGCCATATGCAGCCCAGTTACAGGATGTCAGGGAAAATTGTTGCTCACCATGCTCCAACAACACCCCAAACTTAAAGTCAATCCAAGTAGCTTTCCCCCTGGAGGAGCTTAAGTCTGCATACCCCAATGTCTGTAAAAGTTTGCTCTGCACCTTGGAGAGAAATGAGGAGAATGGTATACACACATTAAAAAGCCTCAATGACTCTTATATTGATTGTACCTACATTTCATATTGGTTAACAAACTCATTTAAAAGCCATAGTGGATAGTGGCGCTCCATTTAATATCATCTCCACTAAGATGGTGAAGAAATTGGGTATAGCCCCAGATGTGAACTATAGATCACCCTTTGGTACAGCTAGCAAGGAACCCACGTACTCTGTGGGAGCATACAGCACACTACCTATGCAATTTGGCTCCATTGCAGTGTCTGCCCCCGCAGTTGTTTTTCCAAACAACACCTAAAATTTACTTGTAGGCATCTCCTTCCTGGTGAAATATGGTGCCCTGACACATTGAGGTCTTTCTACCTTCAAAATCCTTGGTCAGACCTTACCCTTGTTATTCAGTAAGGAAGGTCAAGACACCGCTCCCAGGCCCTGCAAATTTGTCAATCTGGCTTACAACAACAGAATTGTTCCTGTATAATACAAACTTACCAGAAAAAACAGGCGTAAACCTCCTAAAAAGATCCTGGAAAATAAGGGTATTATGCTGAGGACAAGATATGCCTTTTACCTGGATCCTGGACACCAGAAGATTGCAGAGACTGGGTTATCTGTGGTTATCCCTGAAGGGCTATATGTGGAGGTCATCAAACCCTGGGGTGGTTCTTGCTTCAAGCTGTGCATTGCGCCGGGCATTGTTACCCCAGGCCAGCAGGAGATACACGGCCTCTTGGCTAACCTCACAAAGAAGACACTTTCTATCAAGAAAGATCAAGTGATAGGCTTCTTACACTTCTACCCCACAGAGGAACTATCTGAGGTTAAGGGATTTGATACACTCAAAAAAATGGGTATACCAGACAAACCTGGACCAGCAGTCTATCTGACTACCCCCTTAGCTGACCTTTCCTCCCTTGGTCCTGAGGAGCAAGCTCAGGCATCTTTGCTGTTCAAAAAGCACCGCTCAATCTTCATAGAAAGCAATCATGATCTGGGTTGTGCTGAAGGAGTAACCCATCACATCAATACAGGAACCACTCCTCCAATATGCATGCGCTCCATACAACAATCAAAAGCAAACAAAGAAGTTGTCTCAGAAGAAGTCAGCAAACTGCTGAAACAAGGCATGTTGGTTCCATCCAAAAGTCCTTGGGCATCTCCTATCCTTATTCTCAAGAAGAAAGATGGCTCTAACCAAGTTGTCATCAACTATTGAAGCCTCAACAAGGTCACCAAAAAGGACTCATACCTCTTACCTTGCATAGATGACACATTAGACCGCCTCGGGGGTGCCAAGTACTTCTCTGCCATGAACCTCATATTGGGCTACTGGCAGGTTGAACTACCCCCTGAATAACAAGAAAAATGCACCATCATAACCTCACAAGGACTATTCCAACAAAAGAGGATGCCACAAGGGCTGTGCAATGCTCCTGAAACCTTTTAGTGTGCAATGAACACCATCCTTGGCAACCTTAAACTCTCCTGTGTCCTAGTATACTTGGACAACATCAATGTTTTCTCCAGGACCTTCACTGAGCATCTAGCTCACCTGGAAGAAGTCTTCAAGAGGCTAGCCGCCAATCTTAAGATAAAGCTGTGCAAATGCCAGTTCTTCAAGGACCAGTTGAAATACTTGGGCTTTGTTATAGATAGCCACGGCCTGCGTCCCCAACCCTCAAAAACCAAAGCCATATCTAAGATGAAGCAACCTGAGTCAAAACATGACGTACAAGTATTTTTAGGGATAGTTGGTTATTATCAACGTTTCATCCCCTGCTTTGCAGCAATTGGAGAACCTCTCTTCCACTTGCTGAAATTCGGAGTTGACTTTGTATGGAGTAAACAATACCAAGGAGCCTTTGACAAGTTACGCTTGTCCTTGTCAAGTGACCCTGTTCTGATGTACCCAGACTTTGACAGACCATTTTTGATCCATACCAACACCTCACTTACTGCAGTTGGGGCTGTACTATCCCAACTTGACAACAAGGGACTTGAACACCCTGTAGCCTACGCCAGTAGGACACTAAATGTCCACAAACACAACTATACAGTGACAGAGCGCAAATGCCTGGCAGTCATCTTTGCATGCAAACAATTTTGGGTCTACATTCATGGTGTACGGTTCACAGTGGTCACAGACCACACGTCCCTAGCTTGGCTCCAGAGCCTCAAGGAACCAGAAGGCCAACTTTCTCAATGGGCGTTGAAACTACAGGCCTTGGACTACAAGATTCTTCACTGCCCTGGAAGCAAGTACCAGAACACAGACTGCCTATCCTGTTTACCCACTGTGGCCCTGGTGAGCCCATTAGCGGATCAGCTGTACCAGAAAATGATGACTGGGAAGTTTAGCAACAAGCCCAAGAAAGTACAGCATATCCTACAGGACCTTCAGAAGGATAAGGCATTATGCAATGGTGTGCTGTACAAGCTAGTGGATGGTAAGGAACACATATTCTCTCCTCCCTCCAAAAGGACTAGCATTGTTACAGCTGCTCATAAGGCAACAGGTCATGGTGCCTTTTGGAAGACCAAAGAGATCCTGTCTTGCACCTACTTCTGGGAGGCAATGAATTTTGACATTCAGGAGACAATCAACTGTGCATCAAGTGCCAAGGGAATAAGCCACTACAAAAAAGCACAACTTATCAAATGGTGCAACCCCATTTTGCCTGGCATACTGTGTTGATGGATGTAGTGAGACCACTCCCACGTAGCAGCCCTGGCTTTTGTTATGTGATGGTGGCTATAGATCATCTAACTAAGTGGGTGGAAGCCTGGCCTCTAAAGAAAGTAGATGCCCCTTCTACTGCAAAATTTGTCTTGTATGCCATTATACTTTGCCATGGCTGCCCCCAGTTCCTACTCTCAGATAACGGGACCAACTTTACAGCCTCAGTAATATTGAGAGTGAACAACCTCATGGGAGTCCGCGGAGTACTCTCCACTTCATACCACCCTGAAACCAATGGGATGGTGGAACACGCCAATGATACCCTAACCCAGATCCTCTGGAAATTAGCTTCATTGCGTACATCCTCTTGGGAAACAAACTTAGGAGCAGGAGTGTTTGTGTACAACATTTTGCTGCATTCCACCACTGGTGCGTCCCCTTTTCAACTGATGTATGGTTGACACCCTGACATTCTGCCGGTCTTATACTTGGCCACAGGCAATCCTGGGAAACTTTTCTACAATCAGTACCTAGGACAACTGGCTAACACTCTCATCAAATTGCAGGCATCTGCTTTTAGCAACACAGCTATCAAGACCAAAGACAGATTTGAAAGGGAATCCACTAGTAGAGCCCCATTACCTCTTTTGAGGTAGGGGAGGGGGTTGCATACTGCAACACCAGAGGAGCAGGTAGATCCCACAAACTAGACAAGCTCTGGGTAGGCCCCTTTGAGATCATAGAGAAAACCTCACCTGACGCCTACACCATCAAGGATAAGGATAGTGGACGCATATTCAACTGTGTACACGCAAAGTTTCTATGCCTATTCTGCACCCCAAAGGAAGGGCCTAATTAAACACTATCTGAACTTATCATGAAAGAAAATAACAATAAGGAATATAAACACATCATGTAATCCATACAAGAAAAAATATTAAAGGATATAAAATATAAAAAGATATTAAATATATAAAAGATATATAAATAACAAAAATAAAGAAAGTGCATTATATTGAAGAAGGACATAGTCCTAGGAAAATTTATTACTGAGTGCCCTCCTCAGGCTCCTCAGGGACATGGTGTGTGGTAGCCTCCACATAGTCATCAAAAGCGTGGGTGACTACCACCTGGTAAAGAACAACAACGTTTCAAAGCCACATACGTTGCACCTCAGGGGACAGCCTTTCCCAGTGCATAATGGGTGCACTCAAGACCAGCTCCCCATCTGCCAGGCGACTCAGTCCACACTTGATAGGGAAGCACGCCCCCAACACCAAGCACTCCACAATGAACCCCTCTGAGGGATAATCAACCAGAAGAACCTGCTGACAGCGCAACACTTCACAACAGTAATACTCCAAGATGGCCTGCATTTGACCCAAGGAACCACAAGGAAGCAAAGGCTTTGGAACCAGGAAAAGATTGCCTAACAAAGCCATATGAGGGGGATACTGGGGAAGATCCCCAGTCTCCAATCTCTCCAAGGTAATGTTAATGACATTAGCCAGCCAGTTGTGCTTGTTGTAAGCTTGGCAAAGTCCCCACTGCCAAGTGGAATTGGGACTAGGCCCCCACACACAAGACCAGACCCACACCACTGCATGGTTGAAGTCAATTACCCATGCAAATTTTGGCATACAAAGCCACATTAGAGCGCAACAGCTCTACCAAGACCCCCTCTAGAGGCCAAGCCAGCTCACAGAGGGCAACATAACAAACACCAGGAGGGTGATATTGCTCTAAATGGCAAAGACAGGAGTGAACATCCACTCCTTGCTTGCAGGATAGGAGGACAAAGAGGAACTCACTAAGGAACTCATACCCCTGGAAGAGGCTGTTGACCTCAAAGTCTGCGTGATCAGGGTCGTACAAAAGGATAACACTACCCAACAGAGTAGGGTCAGGAGCATACAGCACAACAGGCAACCAAGGTACCACAGCCTGGGCCTGCCAATCAACTGGGTCTACCAAAAAAGCCCCCACCACCAAAGGAGGATGAATATCTTGAACAACTTCCTGCTCCAAGATGGGGCTGTGGGGACGCTGAAAGGGATTGATCACCACAGTGGTGGCCAAGGATAACTCTGAGCAAGTATCATTCTTGTGAGCCTGTAGTGAACGCCAACTCTAGAGCTGGAGACAACGTGCAATCTTACTCTGGCAATTGAAATCCTGACAACGCTCCTCTGACATGGTTGCCAGGAACTCCTGGTACTCCTCCTTGGTGCTAAGATAGGAAGATGCTGTTGAGAAAGCCATATGCCTGATTCTCTTCTTACCCTCCCTATTTATGGTCAAGAGGGGAGAAATGTGAGATTAGGCTGATTGACCACAAATGATCAGGCTAATCATTGCACACAGATCTTAATCAGTTACACGCCGTATTATCACTTGGTTATCATTTAATCAAGCGTAGTAATTATACGTTGTATAATCATTAGTTTATTATAATAGATATGGCAGTTACACGCCATGTAATTGTTAGTTTATTATAATAGATGCTGCAATTATACGCTGTATTATCACTGATCATCATTCCAATGTGTACTGATGATACACTGTATATTACTTGCTTTATTATAATTGATGTAACAATTATACGCCGTATAAACGTTAGCTAACACAGCAATTATCATTGATTCTACGCCATATAACCTAAAGATCATCAATCACTCACCTCCCAATCCACCCTACTGGACGTTGTATCAACCCAGTTACACACTGCCCAATGGGAATATATGCTCATATCAAACAAGTGATATGCAAAAGATCAGGAAATACCAAGTTCAGGTCAGAGCTACACAACATATAATCAGGTTCCTTATTGGTTTGAGTCAGCTTTACACAGAAGATAATCCACGAGTCAATACTAGATCAAGTCTGCTATTATACGCCATATAATCCCTAATTGATCTTTTACATTAATAAGCAGAAGACTTGCCAGCCAGAAAAGGATCACTGATTAAGCCCTACAAATGGAATACCAGAATTCCACCTTCCAATGTTGGAAGACAGATTAAGGACCATTTATAAGCGTCAACTAAACATGGTGTAGTTTCCTAGCGCAATAATAGGCGTGTAAGATACATCCAATCAATAAATGACAGTAGGCTAGCTCAATAAGAGCATAGGCTGTAGCTGAAGTGCCATGCACACCTGAAAAGGCCAGTAGCAACACATGCGCCAAGGAAAGCCAATCAGGATAGGCACAGCCAGCAAAGATGGACCTATTGCAAAGGTAGCCACCGAGAACTGTCTGAAAAGACAAGAACAGGGGTTGTTGCAGAATATATTGATACAGACTCTTGAAAGGAAAAAGGGGAAGTTCTTAGTTACACCTGGATAGATTGCAGCTGCTGGCTAGATTGTACTCCAGTTTCAATAAACATAATTATCTTCAAAGTTCTATTCTATTGTAGTCTGTAGTGCTCTTGCATAAGATTAGGTAGAGTACATTGGAAAGGCTAACATCTATATGTAGCTTTGAACATAACAGCAATACCACAAGTTGCTCAACACTCACCAACTACTCCATCAATATCAAGCCATCTGCCTTCCAACCCTTACTCTCAAGCCACCACTCATTTTCTCCCCACTACATCTGATGCTGTCCCTTTTACAGGCGCAGATGATGGTAATGTACATTCTGCCCATTTTATCCCCTACTTGTTCCTTGATGAGTAAAATAAAGCATTTCTCTTTGAGAATTTATTAAAATTGATATTCTTTTTTTAAATTCATAATCAATAAAACATTATTTTTACATTACTGTAGATTCAGAACCTGTTGGGAAAAATGCAGGATTGTCAAATTCTTTTGCATGAACTCATTAAATTAATGGAGTAATTTTTATCCCAGAACTACTTAATTTTTTATGTAAAATGATGATAAATATTCCAGTAAGTTGGTGAGTTTACACAAAAGAAATTTGACAATCCCACATTTTTCCCAACAGGTTCTGAATCTACAGTATTAGCATTCCCCCTATTTTAAAAAAATTGTCAGTTGATATGGCAATGTATAGTTGTTTGCATGGATATTTTCATTATCAATAATAAATTAAGTACCAACAAATGTAAATGTTACATAAGAACATTGCAGCTAGACATTAAATCTTGATATGTAAATATTATGTGCATAACACAATGAATTTTGTTTAATAAAATTCATTGTAAACTTGGCATTTTTCATTGTGATTTTTAATTGAACTGTGTCTATGTCAGTGAGCCATTAACACTTTAAAAAAATATTTATACAGAGTGCATTTTACAGAATCATTAACAATAGGTAAATAATAACTTTAAATGCACTCTGTATAAATATTTGTAATAAGTGCTAATGGCTCCCTGATATAGACACAGTTCAATTAAAAAATCACAATGAAAAATGCCAAGTTTACAATGAATTTTATTAAACAAAATGCATTGTGTTATGCACATAATGCAGAATTGACATGGTTAGTAATAAGACCTAACATAGTTAATATTCAATAAAACATTCAAATTTAATGTGAGATATCAATAGAATGTATTCACTATTTAGAATTTCCTGATTAACATTGATGGTAGTGATATAATTTTTTTTATTTGGGATGCAATTAAGCCAACATATCAAATATTTACAGCCTTGTGTTGAGTTCATACCTCTGGGAAGTATAATAAACAAAAAAAGGGGAAGATTTAAGAAGAGAATGATACTTTACTGTATATGAATATAAGGATATATATAGTATCATAATAAGCCACATACTGTCCATGTACGTCATGGGGGTCATGAGGCTTATCTGAGTAGTGTTCCTCTTAGTTCACAAGGCTTATTCAAGTTGCGTTCCATTTGGGATCTAGATTAGGTGATCCCTGTAATAGATGGCTGTCTGAGTGTGGTGCCACCAATTCACTGGCTGTACAGTGAACCATTTGGTGAGGCATTTGGGGATTTACTCAGGGCTCCAATTCCCTGAGAGGGATTAATTGAAGATGTTGAAACACTTGTAAAAAATTAAAAGAAAAGCTTCTTAAGGTTATTGAAATTGAACAAAATATTAGGGAAATAGTGGCAGTAAAGATAGGAAATGGGGGGCATACAACAATCCAATCAAGTGAAGTTGCCCTAACTAATTTGAGAACTATAATAAATGAATATAATAAAGAAACATGTTGTGTTCTGAGATGTGGCACAAACACACAAAAGGTAATCCTAACCTTAGGATTGGATTCATACTAAGTCTTTGTTAGATGGCAGGGAAGGCTATGCAATTACCTTGAGGTCCTGGATGAATAATCTCTAATAGTTGTGGCTAGAGAGAGGCGCCAAAGTACTTGGAGACACAAAGACAAGGATGCAAATAGAGCTTAATTTTTATTGGTAAAAATGAAGTGTAATATATAGTGGTTGGCAATACCACAAAACAGTACCAGGACGGTAGGATCACTTGCCATAATCATGAGTGGGGTTAGTGAGTTGTGAAAAATCAGGAAACCAAACAATTGAATTCCCTAGTCTGGAATCAGACTCATTTCAAAGGGAAAAAGAAAAAGAGAGCAATTTTTCTTTGAAATAACCTAACAAAGGAAAAATCAAAACACTGTGAATGGCGGCATTCACAACATTGCCCCCTTCTAGATTGGCCTTAGGGGGTAGTACTTGCAGAGGAACTTGGCATGCACTTGGGCAAACAAACAGCCACTGGAGAGGAGTTTCACAGTGTACTCTGACCCTCATTTGAAGGTGACTTCCAGAGGCCCAACCCACAACATATCTAGCTTGTGAGCATGTCCTCTTACTCTATGCTTATAGTAGAGAACGCGGTCCCCAATGTTGAACTCAGGCAAAGGAGAGCACCCGGTATTGTCAGGAGAGAGCTCAAGCATCTTGATCTTATACAAAGAGGTATAAGCAGTGGACTGTATGTAAATTATGCAATTGATTAAGTCTTTGATGTGGTCATCAGGGTCCATTGGCTTTTCAGAGGAGAGTAGGGGGCCATCCAAGAGAGAGGGAGTGGTGGCCTTGCACCCATACAGCATAGCAAAAGGGGAATGCCCAGTGATACAATTCTTGTTGAGGCAATAGGAAAAGAGAGCAGCAGGTAAGTATAGATCCCAGTTTGCAGCATCAGAGTAGGTGAGTTTTTGCATGATGAAAACCAAGGTTGAATTAGCACGCTCAACCACCCAATTTTGGAGGGGTTATAGGGAGCTGAGAAAGATTGACAAGACCCTAAAGCCTTGACAACAGACGTCACCAGCTTGGCATTGCAGTTAGTCCCGTTGTCTGACAACAACACCTGAGGGAAGCCATGGCACTGGAATACATCCTGTAGCAGGAAGGCGGCAGTTGCCTTAGCAGTGATATTCTTAGTAGGGAAAGCTTACAACCACTTGCTGAAATGATTAACAGCAATCAGGATATAGCGGCAACCTGAGCAAGAGCAAGGTAAGGGCCCTACAGAGTTAATACTGACAGTATGGAAGGCCTGCTTTGGAGGGACTAGCTTGAACTTGTGAGAGGCAGCTCTAGGTTGTTGGAGTTGATAGTCATGTCAACTAGCAATGACATCTAGGATCAACAGACAGAGGTTCTCCCAGACGTAGTTTGTCTGGAGCCAGTCATAGGTCTTGGCAATGCCTCCATATCCAGTCTTCTTATGAGCTTGAAGCATCAGCAAGAGGCAAAGGCTAGGGCGCACATAGGATAGGTATTGAGCTGACACATTTTTGAAAAGCTGGTTGTTGCAAATGAGTGCGTCTTTTGATAGTTTGGACAGGGAAATTTGAACTTCTTCTGTCTTGTTCTCCCAAGAAGAGAGATACCAAATCAGTTCATATAGTTGATCTGCTTCAGAAGGGTGTAGAGCAAGGAAAGGCATCTGGGACAATCCATCAGCATTTTGGTGTTGAATCCTGGGACAATGTAGTACAGTGAAGTCATAGCCTTGCAGGTGGAGGGCCCATCTAGCTAGTTGACCCTCTGGTTCTTTGAATTAATTGCATCTACTTGAGTGAGGCGTGATCAGTGACCACAGTGAAGTGGGTATCATAAATATAATGCTATAATTGTTTAACCACATGTAGTACAGCAAGGCATTCCTTCTCTGTGACACTATAGATCTTCTCATGTTTGTTGATGACACATGAAGTATAAGTTATATAGGATGATCAACTCCTTCCACATTCTAGTTGGGCCAGGATGGCTCCAATAGATAAGTCATTAGCATCTGTTTAAAGAAAAACTACTTATCATAATCAGGATACACCAAGATGGGAGCCTCTTTGAGTTTTTCTTGAGAGTCTCAAAGCCTGTTGTTGACTGGCGGTCCATTCAAAGGGGAAATTGCATAACATCTGAACCAAAGGTTTGCTAGTGTCATAAAAGTCAGAGATAAACTGCCTGTGGTAACCCATCATACCCAGAAAAACTCGGACTTATTGCAGATTGGTAGGTGGAGCATTTTTTCAATAGCCTCAACCTTCTTGGTCATTGGACAAATCCCGGTCTGGGTCACCTCATGGCCAAGAATTCAAGGCATTCCTTGAAGAAAGCACACTCCAATGGCTTTAGTTTAAGACCAGCTTCTTGAATTTTTTTTAGAAACACCTCTTTGAGATGGGCCAGGTAATCAGTAAAGGTAGCACTGAAGACTGTTATGTCATCCAAATACACCAGAACACAAGAGAGCTTCAAGTTGCGGAGAATGGTGCCCATGGCCCGTTGGAAGGTAGAAGGGGCATTGCATAGTCCCTGAGGCATGCAGGTAGGCTCAAACTGTTCTTCAGAAGTGATAAGCACAGCTTTTTTCCTATCTTCAAGAGAGAGGCCCACTTTCCAGTAACCAGAAGCCAAGTCTATGGCTGAAAAGAACTTGAAGCCTCCAAGGCGGCAGAGAGCATCATCAATATGTGGTAAGGGGTAAGAATACTTCTTGGTTAAGAAATTTAAACGTCAATAATTAATCACAATACAGTGACCTCCATCTTTCTTCTTCAGTATGAGCAGAGGGGAGGCCCATAGACTTTGGGAAGGAGCAAGTAAATCAGCGTCTAGTAGTTGCTTGAGTTCCTTAGACACCAAAGTGTCTTCTACTTGACTAAAGCAGTAAGGTTTAGCGCAAAAGGGGGAGCATCACCAGTATCCATTTAATGAATAACTTCTTTAGCTAGACAATAATCAGTGCTATTCTTAGCACAGATATCTGAGAACTGATCTAACAGGTCAAGCACCTCTTTCTGTTAGACTGGTGACAGTTGTGTGAAGTCCTGAAAGTAAACAGAGACAGGACCTGTGGCTTGTCTTCAGGTAAATTGAAGTACTGAAAGGTACCAAAGGGATGTAGAAATAGCACATCAGAAGCCTTAAGCAACTTGTCATAGCCAACAACCTGGGCTCTAGACACATTTATGAGAAGAGCGGTTAAGTTGGCTACCACCAACTGAACAGGATCTTTGTGAGAGACATCCAAGATCTCTGGGCAGAGGTAGGGTTCATTTTGACCTAGCAAAGAAGGAGAATACAGCTCTAAGAATATGCATTCAGGAAACCCATATGATATCTGAGAGTCCAGGATGGCTTGAGAGCCAGGAAAAATGATCACAGAAGAGGTGGCCAGGAGCAGAATTCCTTCAGACGCAAGACAGGCTATGGGAGGACACATCATGTTGGAAAAGTGGGTACAGTACTTTAGAGTGAAGACCTCAGTAGGGTACTCTAAGGCACACATCTTGAGGTACTTCCCAGGAACTTTGACAGGCTCTTTAAAGATTAAGAGGACTTCATACCCTAGGATAGAGACATAGCCTTCTTTCAAGTTGATGATACCATTGTCCTCTCTAAGGAATTAGGTACTAACTAAAAAATTGTAGCTCTTGTTCTCCAGGACTACAGCAGGTGCAGCTAAGAGAAGCTTGAGAAACTACATAGGGAGAGCAGAATAGTCTTCAATAGTGAAAGTCATGTACAACCTAGCCATACCATAAGACTGGTAATAGTTAAGGTCAGATGTAAGTTTAAGCTTCTTGACAAGCTTTGAGGAAACAACATTCATAGGAGATCCAGTATCTAAGACAGCCTTGATCTTTTCCTTTTGGATGGATATCTCTACCCAAGTTGTAGTACAACCAAAGGGGAGGAGGACAGCCAGAATGTCTTGGGCTTCTGCTAGTTCTTTATCCCATTTTTTGATCATGCATCTTGAATCTGGAAACTTCTTATAGACTGTCTGAAGAGGAAGCAAGTTTGAAATGTTCCAGAAAACAGCATAAGCTACTTCAGCTGCTTCTTTGGAAGTGATAAGGAGCGCCTTTTGGGAAAGATTCAAATATGGAATTAGGAGAGAAGAGTAGTATATTTTATTGGATGATACTTTAGACTTATATAGACTTGACTGTGGCGGGATTTAATTGGATCAAACCTAGGGATTGGTCATGTGCTAGATGGGTTCAAGCCACTGGGTACTTGTACGGTCAGGTGATATTGCTTGGTTACCATTCTTGGTATGTCAAATGGTATATTGAAAGGGTATCAAATCAGGCAATGGCTGGATGTTAAGCAGGTTGGCGGTAGCCAGAATGGCTGTACATCCAGACCCTTGACACACACCCTCTTAAGGGGTTACTCTGGTGCATCAGGAGGGGGCTTTGTCTTAATGGCTGCCGCCTGATGCTCCTGGAGCTGTTTGCTAGTTGGAACCAGTCTGGTTGAGTGTTCTCCTTTACTGAAGCGGAACAGGTTCTGTGGTATTTCTTGATAATTGGGTTTTTGGCACTTTGGAATTTTACTAGGTAAGTGTTGTGCTCTGGTCTGTATTTGATGACTCTTCCTGGTCCTCTGCGTACTGAGTCTAGTTTCTTTCTGTTGCCAGCTAGAATCCAGACAGGGGGATTGATGGGGAGTGGTTCCTCTGTGGAGATTACCTTTTGTATTTTGAGCTTTTTGATTTCTGTAATTTTAGCTTTGAGGTAGATGTGTTATAGATTTGGCACTTGTTCTACTGTGGGGGTTTCCCCAGGGGGATCTTTATGTATGGTTGCTTGTTGCAGGTAATTATTTCTGGTTTGTACCTGTAGGTTAGCTCAAACAGTGATTAGCCTGTTCCTTGATTGGTGCAGACTCAGGATACTAGTAATGTATGTTTCATGTATAGTGGCCATGTGTCTTTGGCTTTGCCATCCATTATTTTCTCTAGGGTCCTGATAAGACTGCTGTTGAGGTGTTCCACTCTGCCGTTGACCTGTGGCCTATATGGAGAGGTTGTGGAATGTTTAATGTTTTTGGATTTTAAGTTAGTGTTTACTACGTGACCTGATAACTTGGTTGCTCCATCAGTTATGATGTAGTCTGGAGTGCCGTAGTTGGCTATAATTGCTTTGTTAATGAATCAGTTGATGGTTTCTGATTTATGGTCCTTTGTTACCCAACAGATGGGCCAGTGTATAGCAAAGTCAATAGCTACAATAAAGAAATGTTGGTTTGTTTTTGTTTCTGGGAAGGGGCCCACTATGTCTAGCCCCCAGACCTTGAATGGTTCAGGGTCTGGTACTGGGTTAAATGTTGGATTTGGAGCCTTGGTGCTGGAATATTTCTCACACACTGTGCACTTTTTCATAACATCAACTATATCCTGATTGAGGTTGGGCCACCATACTATCTCTCTTAATGTGAGGTATAGGTTGTTAGCCTTTGTATGTCCTAGTAGGCAGTGATCTCTTAATATGGTATCAACTCTTTGTGCAAGTGGGATGTACAGGACATGTTTGTTGTTGATGATTTGGTATACAGTGCCATTTGATACATGTAAATAGTTTTTGTTCCTTACTAATGTATTATGGGTCAGTTAATGTGTTGAGGGGTCTTTCCCTTTGTTTTTATACTCAGTGTTGTACAGGTTAGGCCAGTCAGGGTCCAGGTGGTCAGGGTGATCCTCTCTAGGCTGACATAGTCTAGAGAGAGCATCAGATGTGACCAGCTTTGCCCCTTTTTTATTGGATGCCAAATTAAGCTATTCCAGCAGGGACATACATTTGTCTTGTCACCATGCAAGTGCGTTCTGAGTTTTAAAATATTTTAAGGATTTATGGTCAGTTAGCACTTGGACGTTTAAATGTACTTCTAGATAACATCTCTATTTTTTGCATGTGTGATATATTGCTAGCAATTCCTTATTGTGTTTGGGTATTTCTGCTCAGTGTTGGTTAGTTTTCTGCTTTCATAACATACTGGCTGGCAGATGCGCAGGACTGCACCAATGGCAGTGTCACTGGCATCCAACTTGAGCTTGTAGCAGCAGTTGTTATTAGGTTATTGCAAGATTGGTATTTCAATCAAAGCTTGTTTTAATAATAGGAAATTCTTGTCACATTCTGGTGTCCAGATGAATTTCTTTTTGGTATTACCCTTGGTTAAGTCATTCATTGGTGTGGTTAGTTTCCCGCAGTCTTTGATGTACTTCTTTAGGTAAGCTATCATATTGAGAAAGCATCTAACTTGTTTATCAGAGATGGGGTTTGCATGTTATTTATTGATTTTATTTTGTCTGGATCTGCTTTGATATCACTGTCAGAGACAATGTAGCCTGAAAAACAGGAGTTCTTTTTCCATAAATTGGCACTTGGTTTTGCATAAAGTTTGTGCTTTGCAAGTCAATTGAGTGTCTTGCAGACATGCGTGAGATGTTTTCTTTTGTTTTTGAGAATATGATGATATTTTCAAGGTAGCATAATGTGTTTGAGAGGCCATTTAGCGCTTTGTTCATCATGGTGACAAACGTTGAAGGAGCGTTGATCATCCCAAAGTTCATTACTCTACATTCAAAGGATCCAAATTTTGTACAGAACATCATCTTTGGTATGTTCTTTTCCTTTACTTCAACCTGGTTATAAACTGAGGTGAGGTCAATCTTGGAGAAAAATTTGGCTCCTGAGAGTCTTAAAAAAAGATCCTCTATAAGTGGAAAAGGGTATTTTTTTACTGTGCTTGCATTGAGAGCTCTATATTCAGTTACTAGACGTAGAGTGCCTTCCTTTTTCTTTACAAAGAATACTGCTGCCCCCATGAGGATTCAGAAGGGCGGATGAAGCCTTTAGCTAAGTTATCCTCAATGTGTGTTTTGAGAGTTTATGCCTCAATGTGAGAGAGTCTGTAGAGAGGTGCAGGTTCAGGCATGGCTTTACATAGGTTGATGTCGTGTTTGACATCTTGTTGGGGGGGGTAACTCAGTGAGTTCTTCTTTGAATACATGGGCGTATTCATTTAGCAGTGCCTCAAGTTCTGGGCATTGGATCTTGGTTGTTTGCATGTTATTGAATTCAGTTTATCTCATTATGTGAAGGGTACTATCTTTAGTTAGAAGTTCTGAGCCGTCTTGGTTTATGGACTGGACAAATAATGTGTCTCCTAGAATGAGGTTGGGTGGTTCTTTAAGGTTGTTAAAATTGACTCTGTTGCATTTGACGGTCATGGTTTTTGTTTTCCAACATACGCTGGGGTTCACTTGGGTGAACCAGTCCATGCCTGCTACAATGTCATAGTTTATGTTGTTCATGACAAGTCCTTTGATGAACGTTTGTATGCCTTGGAGGTCAATTCTGAAGGGAGTTGTTTTGCCTTTGAGTAGAACCTTTGATTTATCTGCCAATCTGGCGTATTTGAAGTTGGATTTAACAACTGGTATTTTGTACTTGGTTACAAAAGGTTTGCTAACCATAGTGTTTTTTTCACCAGAGTCAAATAAAATTACATTTGTATGAGATCTGTAAGTGCATGGTTAGACAAGAAGTTGTGAGCAATCTTTAATTTTTACATTCATAAAAATAAAGGATTGTGGGACACATGGGATGTGAGCAGCAAAGTTTGTGCCTTGGTTCAGTTTCTTGTCAAGGTAGGAAGGACAGGGGCACTTAAGCCTGTCCCCCCTCCTCTTTTCCCTGTTCCTCTGTTTTGAGACCTTCAAGGTCAGCAAATGTGGGGTCAGATTCATAGTGGGTTGCTATTTCAGCATTGTTTACTTTGGTGGTGTCCTCTTTCTTGGGATGGGAGCAGTTTGCGCTTTGGCTGCAATTGTCATTGTTGTAATTGGAGTTGCTGTTGCTATGATTGATGTTTTGGCATTTGTTGCCATTGGAGTTTTCTCTGCCATTACCATTTGAGGAGCAATTGCCGTTGCATGCAGCATATTCCATGTTTGCGCGTTTTTCTGCACGCTTGGCTTTTGCAATGAGCGCAGGCATGGAGGTATTAGCCTCTGGACAGATGAGGGCAGCAACAGAGGGCTTCATTCTGTTGATTAATGAGGCTCTGGTGTGTACATTGTCAGATTGTGCTGGGTTTTGGATTTTGCGGTGTATTTTCTCAAATTCATTGGCGTAAGCTGTGATAGTAGTCTTCTGAGGAAGATCACTGACCTGTATTGCAATGTATTGAAGGATTCAGTAACACAGAAGTTGTGGATGATGTCTGCTTTGAACTCTTCCCAGTTGTCAAGCTGGCTGTCAGTTTGTGAGCCAACCCAGCTAGCAAACCAGTTAGCTGTGGCCTTGTACAGGCGCTTGCTGGCTTCCTGGACCCATTTCTCATGGGGGATGCAGCTGTTGCGGAGTTTAGTGGCTGAGTGGTCTAGCCAGTTGATGACATTTTCTTTGTTTTTACCAAAGAACTTGTTGATACCAATGTATTTGGTGTCAGTAAAACACCTGTGATAGGTGGTTGTGCGTTTGTTTGTGGTTGAAGAGAGCAACTGTATTGAATTATCTTGGTGCATGCTTTGGGCATGACCAGACCTTCAAATACAGTGCATCCACTAGGTATATCTTTGTCATTGTAGTGGGCGCAGAAGTATGTTTTCCAGGTCTCCTGGATGTGGCCTGGTTGAGTACGTGAGTGAAGGTGGGCGGGTTTTGGTCAGTCATTTTCTCTTTCATGGGCGTGGTCAAAAACCTGTAGCTGCTACCAGTGATAAGGAGCGCCTTTTAGGAAAGCTTCAAATATGGAATTAGGAGAGAAGAGAAGTATCTTTTATTTGATAATATTTTAGACTTATATAGATTGGGCTGTGGTAGAGATTTAGTTGGATTGAACATAGGGGTTGGTCATGAGCAGGATGGGTTTGAGCCACTGGATACTTGGATTGTCATGTGATATTGCTTAGTTACTATTCTTGGTATATCAAACAGTATATTGGAAGGGCACCAAATTAGGCAATAACTGGATGTTAATAAGGTTGGCAGTAGCCAGAATACCTGTACATCCAGACCCTTGACAGAAGATTCCATATTTACAGGAGACCTTTTAGCCTGTGTGAGGTATGAACAAGAGACAACCTCCTTGGCTTTGGGTGGAGGCTTGGCAGTTGTTGTAGTCTTCCCAGAGCGTATTTTGTAAGGACCTGCAATGGTATTAGGAACTGCAAAAAATGAATAGCCATAGGTGTCAGAATTGTCAATATCAGAATGATCCATGTCATAATTTTCAGGGATATTATGGAACAGCAGAAGAATGGGGGGGGAGCCTCAGTGTCAGCGGGCTCAGAGTCTGATATGGATGGGGGAATTGGAGGAGACTGGGAAGGATTGTCAACCAAGAGTGTCTCTGCATCTAGGTTGACTGTTCTTTTCCCGCTGCTCCTTGGGATAAGCTTCTTCAACTTGTGGGTTGTACAGATTTGAGAGTGGTGCCCAATCTGGCCACAGTTATGGCAACTTTGACATCTAGGAGGATTCTGGGAGCTCATATTGAGTATGCAAGGGCCACAGGAAGAAGAACCAGAGTTAGAGGCATATTAATTCTCACATATGACAGCTCCAGAGTGGGTCACGTGCATATCCTGCAGCAACGTCTTTATGCTCTTCATTGAGGAGAGCATGGCTTTGTGGCTTTGAAATGGAGGCACATAAGTTGATTAACTTTGAGATCTTGAGCGGAAGCCATGTAAGTCTCATGCGCTATCAACTATCTACTAGTTATCAATTACTTTCTTCCCATATAGAAAATTTCTTTAAACTTGGCCAACATCTCTTTTTTGTTTGAAAGCAATGTGCAAAAAAGCATTCTTTTTCACTTCCAAACTAAGTTCAACACAAACTTGTTGATCAAAAGCTGTTTCATCTCTTCCCAAGTCTCAATTGTGGGTAGTTATGGCACTACCACCTCTGGCAGTCTTGTAGATGATCAGGAACACCACAATGATGGACGGTTTGGGATTGAAGACTTGCTTGAAGGTAAGTTTGAAATGGGCCTCAGGATTGGGACCGCCATTGTTACTATCAAGCACATTTATATGTGGGGAGAATTCAGCTTCCAATTACAAGGAGAGCTGTCACGCCCATAATTGACAGACACTCTCTTCAATAGTGGTCAAAGTCTCAGAAGTGCAGGCACCTGCCTGGTTGACAAGATCAGTCTGTTTTTCAGTAACATCTAAGCGTTGCTATGCATAGTTACTACAGTAGAAAGCTCAGCCAGTCAGGAGATCAGAGAATGTCCCGCCAATAGGCAAGGGGCAAATCTGTTATTTACTGAGTCAATTAACTCACCAATTTATTGGAAATCCTTGTCAATACTGGAGTGATCCTGCTTCAGGTGGTCTATTTCATTGGCTAGAGAAATTAAATCTCTAGCACAATGACCTTGGGGATTTCTGGGCAGGCCAGGGCATCAGCCATCTTCATTGATGACCTCAACTGGACTAGCGGCAGTTGTTACAACCCCACTTAGGACGGCAACTTCTTGCTGTAGCTCAACAAACTGAGTTGTCAAGGCAAGCACCTACAGGTCTGGCTGAAGTGGCCCTGTTGGGCGTCCCTGACTGCATATAGACACATGTAACTCTTGAATGGCATCCCATAGTTTCTTTTCTCTATCCATTAGGTCATCAGATGGGGGAAAGGGGAACATCTGGCTTGGTTGTAGACGGCAACTGTGGTAAGTTTAACTTCCTGGTACTCGACACTTTTTCAAGTACCAGGGACTCAAGTGCCGCATATGTGAATCTATTAGTATTTTTGGCTTAACCAATTTTAAGCTAATTTTTACTAGTAATTTAGGGGTTTGAAACCAAAAACCAAGGTTAAATTTACTTGAAATTAAATCTGTTTAATAATTTGGTTAGCTAAAATACCAATTTAAGGGGCAATTTATAAGTAAATTTACCAATAGAAATGAAAAAACCTGTGTTCAACACTCTAAAACAAAAAGTGACCAGTTCAACACTTTTTAAGCCAAATTTTAATTTTATTAATAAAATACATATGCGCTTATATAAAATTTGTTGTTTACTATTATATTTATATTATTAGTGTCCATAGTTGTTGATTAGGCTCCCAAGTATCCTTATACTGGATTTAGTGGCATAGACAATAATCAATACCCCACTTGTTTTACATTATGTCATTCCCGGGTTTTTTTATTTTAGTGGTGCCACATAAATTAAGCCCAATTTATTAAGAGTTTTCATATGTAATTTATAAAAAACTGAAACTTGAAATCTTCTTTGTTTGACTCTATCCACTTGACACCCAATTGGTTTTGGATTTAACTAATCAAAGGCTCAGAATTAAGGCTAAATTAATGTGACACAATATGAACGCCACTTGACACTCATCCACTTGACACTTAAACTTGGGGATTAGTACTGTAAATTCAGAACCTGAACGTAAAAATGCGGGGTTGTCAAATCCTTGGTCCAAAATTAAAATCACTTTTGTGGGCAACTCAGCTGAGTGAAAAATAAAATATTTAATAAAATCAAACATTTAATTTCACTTTTTTTGATTTATTTAAATTGGCAAATTTTGAATCTCTTGAGCAGATAACTCAACTAACAAAAGACAAAAACCAGCAAAAAATGCGGGATACATGAATCAGAAATGCAGGATTCTAATGTACAATTTGAGATTTCCTGTATTTCAAAAAAATCATAGACATCATGTAAAACTTAAAAAATCTGAAATTGCGGGATTGTCAAATCCAAGAACCAAGTTTCAAATCATAATTATAAGGAATTTGAAATAAACATAATTTATGGGTGTCTCAAAAAGGATGTTAAAGAATCTAGAGTGGATTTGTGCTAATTCTTTTAGGAATCATAGGCATTCTCAAAAATCACCCTATTCCAATTTAGGACAGCTAAAATTTAGATCATAATATTCACAAAATTAACATAAATAACAATAAAATTGACTAAAATATACATTCCTGTTCTTGAGTGTAAAATTTTAATAAAAACTTATTATGTCTTCTTTCAATAACAACCAAGTCAACAAGCTGTTCCCTGGCCTTGACAAAATTATGCAGGGCTATGCTGGGTCTTATAATAGTGAAGCCTCTGTCTATGTCCACTCCCAACCCACAGGCCCCTCTGCAAGCACTACCCAGGAGTCTGTTCTTTCTCCTGCGCCCTCAAGCATGGCCCTGTTTGCCCATCATGCACAGGCAGCTGCTAACCCAAATCCCTTATCAGCAATGGCATCCAGAACCAGTCATTTTAGCCATGGGGTCACCCAGAGAGCACAGGACCCCAAAACAGCCAATCAGATGATATTGACCAGTTCCCAAGATGAACACATCCCTCCCCCAGCCAATCAGCCTTTAAAGCGCAGAAGAAAACTAATCACTCCAGAGATTGTTCTTGAAATGGTTGAAAAGCAAGTGAAGCTTATGTCCCTTGGGGGAATTGCAGCCACAATGGGGTTTTCAAAGTCCACTGTGGCTGCAACCCTGCAAGCCCACATCTACTGTGGCCTCCTACCAAGAAGACCCTGACTGGTGCCTGTACTTCAACCAAAGGTGATAAAGCCCATCCCTTTATGATGGCCATTATGGAACGTGAACCGCGGATCCCCTGGTCCAGGTACGTCTCCAGTTTGGACTCCACAGCATCTTTACCAACAAAAGAACAGTGATTTTGTGGATGCAAAGAGTTGTGGTTGCTGCTAGAATCTTGTCCAATCAAGTTTTCAGTGGCCCCATTTTAAGTGACACTGACCCCTACAATTCAACTATTAATAATTTTATCAAAGGGAGGGCAATGAGGGCCTGTAATGACGTAATCTTCCTGTTGTATGCTAAGATATCTGCAAGTATCCAACACTTTAGATAAGAGTGTATCCAGTCTGACGTGTACAAGTGCGGCCTAATATTGTATCAGTTTGTTGGGGGTTTATTGGCAGTTTCCCAATGGGTGTCAATTATTACTCAGCAATATTGAACACCACAGATGGGTATGCCTACCAGACAGAGCTCAAGGCCATGCTGGAGGAGTGGGCCACACAAAACACTGTGCACAAAGTTGTACTGAGTGCAGAGATGGAGCAGCGGGAATGGGCAACCACAGGAATCAGGGCTACAGAGCATACCTGCTGGTCCTACCCCATCAACTACGCGGACATGTATCTTGAAGATGTATGTCTCTACAATTTCAGTTCTTCCCTCAGGCACTTAAAGCCTGCCACCTACAACAAACTATGCACCTGAATTGATAAGGGGTATGAGCTTTTCCCTTCTGCGTCCGTCCAGGATTTATTTGATCTCACAATCTTCTATGCAAGTAATAGTGATAAGTCCAGAATGGACCCACGTCTCCCCCCACGCCAGTCCATCTGTTTTGTCAAGCCAGTATATGTGACAGAAGAAGAATTCAAGAAATTGAAGCAATCAGCTCTTGCTGCCCCTTCCCATTCAACAAACCCTGCCTCCCCAACCCCCCATCAAGCCACCTGCCTTCCAAACATGACTCCCAAACCACCACCCATTCCCTCCCCACTATCTCTGATGCTGCCTCTTTCACAGGCGCAGATGAAGGCAATGTTCATTCTGCCCATTCCCTCCCCTTCCTGTCCTTTGATTAGTAAATAAATCTTTTCTTTGTGACAACTTAAAAATTGATATTTTTCTTTCAATTCATAATTAATAATATTTTCTTTTTACATTATTTACATTCCCATAATCAATAAATTTTTTTCCATTTTACAAACAACTTAGAATTATGAGCATACATATTTTTCATCATTATTAATAAATTAAAGACAATAAACGTAAATATTGCATTAGAATATTGTAATTAGACGTCAACTCTTGATATTTTGATATTATGTGCATAACTCAATGCATTTTGTTTAATAAAATCTATTGTAAACTTGGCCTTTTCCATTATAATTCAATGAAATGGACTGTGGATATTAGGGCCATTAACACTTAGTACAAATATTGATACATAGTGCATTTTACAGCCTGTATATTTACCTATTGGTAATAATTCTGTAAACTTTTAAGTCAGATTTTACAAGGTAATAATGGAATGTGTTAATAGATTACTGTTTATTGTCATTAATTGGCTGATTTTCTTTGCCACAGCAAAGAAAATCAGCCAATTAATGACAATAAACAGTAATCTATTAACACATTCCATTATTACCTTGTAAAATCTGACTTAAAAGTTTACAGAATTATTACCAATAGGTAAATATACAGGCTGTAAAATGCACTATGTATCAATATTTGTACTAAGTGTTAATGGCCCTAATATCCACAGTCCATTTCATTGAATTATAATGGAAAAGGCCAAGTTTACAATAGATTTTATTAAACAAAATGCATTGAGTTATGCACATAATATCAAAATATCAAGAGTTGACGTCTAATTACAATATTCTAATGCAATATTTACGTTTATTGTCTTTAATTTATTAATAATGATGAAAAATATGTCTGCATTAAAGATAGTACTATAAAAACCAGTTTTTTGATGGAATTCAAACAAAATGTCAACAATCTATAACTTGATCAACAAATTAGAAGCACACCTGCAAAAGGTTGTTGAAATAGAAAAAAAAATATCAGGGAAATAGTGACAGGAAAGCTGGGTAACAAGGGCCAGCCACTAATCCAGTCAAAAGAAGATGCTCTGGATAAATTGGGAAATATTATAGATGAAAAGAACAAAGAAGCATTACTTAATCTACAGGAAACAATTTTATCAAGTTTGAAGTTCAACAACACAGCCTACAATTTGTGGGAGTTCTGGCAGGGGGCCAAAGAAAATAATAAGATCAAACTAATTGAAGGAACAGAAATTCAAAAGGAAATTAACACCAATGAAGAGGAAAACAATCAAATGGAAACAGATGAAAATGAAACACAATCAATAAGCAGAAGCGCTTCAAGAAATACAGAAACTTTATCAAATGAAATCTAATAAGAAACACAAGTTGCAAGAAAGATAAGAAAAATTCAGCCTAGAAAAATTAATGAAGAGCATCCAACGCTCATGAAGTTTGCTGAAGTGGCGCCTGTAGCTGAGGGGGCCACAAGGGAAACAATTAGTAAGTCTTTTTATGGTTTACTTATATTTTTTAGTCATCACTAGGAATGAGGATGAAGTTGCGGAAGTGGTGGCCTATACACCGGGTTGGTTTTATAGGGGTTATCAGTCACTGGTGGCCCCTGTAAAATAAATAAATAAAAACCAAATAAAAAAATAATTCAACAGAATATGAATAATTTTTCAAACATCAAAGCTAAAGATAGGGAATATTCACCACATGCGGGGTGCTTGCCAGGGATAAGGGAAGCATATGAACTAGGATCAGATATCAAAATCAAAGAAATGAATGAAATTTACAGGGATATCAAACTGAACTTTGATGAATAAATATACAAAAGCATTCAAAGATTCTCCTTCACAAACATCAACAAATATGAAAAGAATCTAATAAAAACCATTTTTCTAATAGGAAATGAATATTTTGAAATCTGCTATTTTTAATGAAGTATTTAAGGCACTATCAAATAAAGTCAGGGATGCAGTCCTTGTGAATAATTTTAAACCTTTATTAATATTGTTTGCCAAGGCCTGGGGGGCTGATTCAAGCCAGGCGCCCCCGGAACCCTCTTCAAGTTCAATCAAACATCCTATATTAATAGGTTCTTCAAACTTTCAAAAAATTATGCATGTTCTTGGAAAAGTATACCTTGCAGTGAATCCACGTTGCAGTATACCTGGGAATCCTCCTACACTGCATATTAAAAACCAACGTCAAAAAGTTGGAGGATGTACCTATTCACATGGATATTTGCTGTGTAGCCCTTGGCTGCCAGAAGACACCACAAGAATATAGGACAGTTGAGCACATCCTGTATGACTTATTTGCATTGGCAACACTATACAGGTACTACGTGCCCCCCCAAAAAACCTACTAGTCAATATACTCACCTACCTGCCTTTTATCAAACAATCAACGACCACTGGGGTACAGGGCGCCACCCCTCTAGCAACCACATCCAGGGTTGTTCACCACGTACAGAAGCGTACATGGATCCAATTAGATGCTTTAGCCAAAAACTTAATATCAGGGTATAATTCCCTGGAATAATCACATTCCCTTTGCAATCAACATCCCCCAATAAATATTTTCCCCTTGAAAATTAATTTTTTTACTTTTTATATTTTAATGCTAATTTTTTTAATATTGAAATGTGTAATATTAAAAATTTTACTATAAATTTTTTAATATTACATATTTAAATATTAAAAAATTTAGTATATAAAAGTTAATATTAAAATTTTAATAATACATATTACAATATTAAAATTTTTAATATCAAATATTTTGATATTGAATAAATCACAATTTAATAAAATTGTTATATTTTGATTATTTAAACTTTAATATTTAACTTTTACAGTTTATAATTTATAATTTTACTTTTAATATTTTAATTTAAATTTTAAATTTTAGAATGTAAATTATAATATTAATATATCTAAATATATTACAAGACATTAGTTAAAGTTACAACCACATCAAACATTAAAATTAAGTTAAACATGTTTTTATTTACTAGCTGTTTGAGTACGGGTTTATTTATCACATAGATAAACATTGATAATTGAATTTATCTGTATCATGCGGCCCGCTCTACTATTGTTCTAAACAAATGATTGTTATGAACTCCAATTACCTTTTCCTTGTAATGTGATTTGATAAACATATTTGATATACTTGACCCACATCCTAAGTACTAATTAGTAAGCAATACATAAAAATCATTGGTTGCTGTGTTGTGTGGTTATAGTGGCACTGAAATAACAAGGATCAGATGATGACATGCAAGGTCCAATTTGTGGGTAAAAAAAGCCAAAGTACCATCAAGGATTCACAATTATTTAAATAAACTAATTTATTTCTATCTTTTTTAATTTATTTATTTGTTAGTGCAAAAGCCAATAATAATATTCAGTGTGTTATAATAAAAATATATTCCTCATACCTAGTATAATTAATTTTACTTACCTTTTCTACGTATTCTTATATGTCTATAATACATTCAAATGTCACATTATTTATATAAATAATAATTATTGAGTCCTAATAAAAATAAACTAAATAAAATTAAAACTAAATAAAACCCAGAGTGCCCATTTATCTGATTGGCTCAGAGGCCAGGGCTTTAGGGAGAAGGGATTCTGAAAGCTCATAGAAAGCTGCCACCACATTGGGTGGCATTGAAAATTGGCTGATCTCAAGAATGTTGAAGAGATCCTCTGTGTCCTGAGGGAGGCCTTGTTTCATCTTATTCTTGATCCAACCAAACAACTCCTCAATTGGATTCAGAAATTGAGAATAAGACAGAAGGAAGAGGAGTCTCATTGGGCAGTCTGCAAGGCAGTGGCTGGCATAATGGCTGTTTTTGTTGATGGGGGGAAATTCAGACACAACCAGATCCACTTTGTGGAGCCCAACATTATCAAGCACAACAACATTGGTTGTGCTGCTATAATTTACCCAAAGGTACTCCTTGACGGCTCAGAGAAAATTGAGAAAGGTCCTGCTGTTATGGGAGCCTTTAATCATCTGATACTGGTCCAACCCACAAGGACCAAGAAGTGCAACCATGGAATAGGTCTGTTAACAGAAAGCTGCACAATGGACTACACTGTCCTTGGACCCCTTCTTGACCCACCCATGCCTAGATCTGAGTGAGGAGGAAAACAATAATTTGTCAATATAAAAGAACAGGGCATTCCCAGTCTCCTTTAGTGCCAGATATGTCTTGGCATAAATACGTCAATCCTCAACGGTCTTTTCACTGTTCCTATTATATGGAGAAACTCTGAGCACCTTCCACAAGAAGCCCAAATCAACCATTGCTTTGTAAACAAGGGTTTTAGAAGCAGAAAGCCCTGACTCTGTGGCAAGCATTGATTGGACAGCAAGTGTGTCCAGGTGGCAATCCTTGGCTACTCACTGCTTGATTGCATCAATATGAATGGGCTGAAGGAGTTTGGGCTGCCGCTTAGCCTTGGTGGATTTGGCAACTTGCCCGGTGTTGCCATACTTGGTGTTGATGTTGGCAATGTATCTGGCCGTGACACCAAATTGGAACACAATATCCTGAACTTCCATTCCCCCATTCAATCAGTTGAGAAGAGCTTCACACTCACTATCTGTCAACCAACGCCGGCTCTTGGCAGGTACCACGGCATCCTGGCTACCAGGCCCAACACAGGGGATGGGGACCTTCATGTAGAAGGTGGGATCACGCTTTCTTGCAGTGGCGCTGTCAATGGTTGAATACACAATAAGCGCAGATGGTTCCTCAGTTGTGGCCAACGGCTGATAGGAGGTGTCAAAGACGCAGGGGCAGGAAGTAGTAACTCTTGGGTCAAGAGTGTGGGGCCAGGTGACAACTGGGTATACAGTGGAGGTGTAAGTAACCTCAGTGTTACCAGTGACCCTGGTGTAGGAGACTTTTGTGGCAGGCCTTGAGAGTGACTTCTGTCTGGGATTCAGGCTGGTTGATTGGTCTTGGGATGCAGGAGGTAGTTGGCTGGCGCTGGCATTTTGGGAGGCCTGTGTATTGGCATGACTCCCCTCAAGTTGGGTTCTGGGTCCATTCTTGGACCCTCCGGGATGCACTTGTGGACAGGCTTCCCCACGGGCTGGTGCAGGAGTGGGTTGAGAATGCGATTGACAGTCCATAAAATAAAAAATATTTTTTAGATTAAATATGTATTTATTTGTAGTAATTTGTTTAGTTGTGGGTAGTTATTTTCTCTTGAGTTAGCCTTGAATAGTAACAGAATTTCTATATCTGTGATTTGAAGTGAATAATATTGAATACTTTCCGGGTTTGGATGATTTTAAAGTTTAATAACTTTTTATGTCCAATTATAGTTATTGAGATTGAATTTTTAGTTTGATTTCAGTTGTGGTGGAGCTTCTTTATTTGGGTATGTGTTTCCTAGTGTGCTTAGTGTACATTAAATTTGGATTCCAGTTCCTGCTATTATCTGAGTTTACTAGTGGCATTCAAAAGTGATTTGAAATTTGGTTCATGGATTTGACAATCCTGAAATTTCAAAAAACATAGTAAACTTAATGAAAATGGCTGATGGATTTAAACTCTTCAAATCTGATTCCAGTTATTTTATTTTGTCAATTGGAAATATGCAGTTTAACTTGAACTTTGCAAAGTGTCTATGAGTTCCTACATTTTCAAATATTCAAATAAATACTCAAAAAATCAATTTAATTAAAAAAGGCCATCCTGCAAAAGTGATTTGAAATTTGGACCAAGGATTTGACAATCCCGCATTTTTATGTTCAGGTTCTGAATTTACAGTACAGAGAGCTTCTTAACGTTTTAACAACCCTATGGTAAATAAGTCACTCCCAGCTCCTCACAGCATAATACTTCACTAATAAATACCTTCCTACTCATTTACTTTTTTAACTTGTGTTGTATTTTTATTTTTGAGCATATGAAACTGCCTTGCTTTTGGGTTAACTTTCAAACCTGTTTAAATTTAAGCAAGTTTTATATGTAAAAAACATAGTAAATTTGATTTTTCTGCTCCACTCTGGCATACTTGACAGTGAGAATTCAGCTTTTCCCAGCTGATCAGCAGTGCCATACTCAACACTTTACTATGTTTTGATTTTTCAACTCACAATAAAAAAATTCCACATATTATTTTTTTAATTTTTTGTAATTAAAATCTACTACTTTTTCTGCTGCTCTCCATATAATTTTCATATATTTTTTTATTTATAATTGTACTTTTACATTGATTTAGCACTGAGATGTTATGCTAAACCTAACATCTTTGATGCTTCATCATAAATCCACTTATTTTCTGTTTTAACCTTTATATCTATACTTTGAGTTTCTATTTTGCTTCTATTTACTTTGTTATGTTTTTTCTTGATAAATAAAACTTTTTTTTGCATAATTTTCATTTATTTTTTACTTTGCTTTACCTCTGTGTTTCATATCTTTTACACTATTTTAATTACAAAACTAAAATTTTCTTTAGACAAGATTAAATAAGAACAGCCCAAGCGCCAAGCCTCATAGGGCTCCAAAGAAACTGCCTCCACTCCCAAGTGTGCCAAGAAGCCTGCAAAGGCAAAGTCTCTAACCCCATCTCCCCCCATCTCCTCCCACTCCATCTCCTCCTACTCCTCCCCCCTCATCTCCCACATCCTCTTCACCTTCCCCCAAAAATTCCTCCCCCCAATAAATCTGATGGTGATCTTACTGACCACTCCTTTTACCACTTAGAGGCTGACTCCAAGCCCACCAAGGAGCGCTGTACCAAGAAGTCAAAGGCTGCCAAGAAGCCCACCTCTTCTTCTGGTAAGAAAAAGGAGAATCCAAGCAGGCGTCAAAGAACCCTTCCCCCTCCTGATGGCTCTTCCCCCCTCCCTCATCTGATCCCCAAGATGAGCTGGAGGAGTACTCCAAGAAGTTCAAAGCTTCTGGTCATGTGGCTTGGGATCCACTGGCCATCCACAATATCTTTAATGTGGATGGAGAGTTTAAATTCCCCAAGTGCTTCCCCTGTTTTTCCCCAATTATGCCTGTAAAGGGCGGCCCTGGCTACGTAGCTGATAATTACATTTTTAATTGTAACAATCAAAAGCGTCAAACCAAGAGCAAGCACTTTGTCTGTGAGGATCAGACATGTGGGCCCTGGCTAAACACTGAGGGCTGGGAGCAAGTAACTGCAGAGAAGGGAGTGCACTCTTGTGAGCCCCCAATCATCTTATAACCTGGATATTAAAATGATACCTGGTCCTGGTGATCCCAACATCCTCTCACCTCTGGGCATCTGATCTGGCTATTAAAGCCCTGCAGCACTTTAAACCCAACAATCTCAAGTTGGTGCCAACTCAAGAGCAGTTGGTTAAGTTAATAAGCAATAAACGTATTGCCGCCAATCCCCCTTCCCCCAAGGCTTCAGACGTCTTCTTGGAACTTACACTCACTAAAAAGCTCAAGCAGCTTCTGAGTGGGGAGTGCTTCCTCCTCCATGACATTGGGCCTGCCATCAAAGACCGCATAATCTGCTACTCAACTCAGCAGAACCTGATGGAGTTGAAAAGGGCTTTAATCTAACTAGTTGATGGTACCTTTGTCACTTGCCCCCAGATGTTCAAGCAGCTCTGGATGATCCATACCCAGATGACATCCAGGTGATTCCAATATCTTTTTTATTCTTCCTGGGGCCACTGAGGCCATTTACACCCGCGCTTTTACCATCCTCTGCAAAACACTTTCCCTCCTTCCTGACAACAACAATGCCAAGAAGACCCCCCCTACACCTGCGCCAACCCTCCTGCCTCTGACAAAGACCAGGCCACCCTGGACTTGGAGGAAAAGATAAGGCTGAGAGCTCTTGGGCCTGCCATGTGCATTATGGACTTTGAGCCTGCTCAGTTCAATGCATTTGAGCAGCTGTTCAGCAGGGAGGTGCAGGGGTGCCACAACCACTACTGCCAAGCAGTTTCTTGGAATGTGCAGGCTCATGCTGAGCTAAGTAGATTGAGCCATAGGGATACTTCAGACACCTGAAAATTTGTGCTGACACAATTTAGTGGCTTGGCTTTTTTAAAGCCAGAGCACAATTTGCAGGGGTTCAAGGTTCTCTCAAAGGATCCTTACGTAGTTAAGCACTTGGAGTTTAAGCCTTTCCTTGAGTACTTTGAGCCCCAGTGGATTGGGAAGGTTGTCACGCAGAGGCAAGGCAATGCCTGTGCCAAGGCCAGTTGGAATGTTTACCAGGCAGTTGTCAGCAGGGAGCTCAAGACCACCTCAGCGCTAGAGGCTTATCATAAACACCTCAAGGACAACTTTGGGCTCCACCCAAAATTCAATAAGATTTTCTCCCTTCTGCAGCACAAGCAGGAGAAAACCATCTCCAAGCTGCGTGACTTGGCAAACCGCGTCCCCCCACCAAGACCACAACCCTTTCCACCCTATTCACTAAGGCCATTCAAATGTAGCCAAGCATGAATACAAGGCCTCAGAGATCAAGTAGCAGCTTGAGCTCATTGCAACTGCCCTCCTAGAAGGGGCCAAAATGAAGAAGGGGAAAAATGGGGAGGAATAAACTTGCTGTTTTGCTTCTATGGTTTTAATTTTTACTTTCTTAGTTTTGATCAAATAGTTTTAAGTTTAATTTTTCTATTTTTTGATTTAATAAGATATTACTTATTATTTTATGTATACATGGTAAGTTTGAGATGAATAGTTATAGTTGAAAGTTAATGAAATATCTTGATTTTTGTTAATTTCCTAATAAAACAAAAGAAATCCACATTTATACTTATATGAATTATATCAAATAAATATTAATATTTCTTCATATTTTTCATAACTTCTATTTTTGTGTTTTTGATTGTTTTTTGTCTCATTGGAATTTTAATTTTTATGGTAATCAAAAATATTTTTATAATAAAGAGTGTAAATTACATAGTAAAATGAGAAATAGTTGCTTATTTCTCCTTATTCTCATTAGTTAAATTACAGTTTTTATTGCTTTTGATTTTTTAAGTCACTTTAGTATACCATAGTTATATAGATTCATTTTTTATATTAAAATTTTTCAGTACATCAAGATATGATAATTAAAAAAGTGTTCATTTTCTGTTTTCAATCAGGAAAAAAGCTGAATTCTCACTTTACCATAGTGTTGAGCACCAGGGAGCCAATCACCAGGGAGTCAAAATTACCACAGTTGCTGGGTAGAAAGCTCATTCACTTGCGTTTGGAGCTTGTCAATGGCGGCAACTGTAGTAGCTCTTTCTTGATCAAACTCTTTGGTGAGCTTGCTGAGGCCTCTAGCAGCAAGGTTTGCTACTTGTTGTAATTGATTGTAGGAGTAAGCACTGAATGCATTGAGCTGTTGTACAAGTTTTTTGAAGAAGGAAAGGTAGGCATTAAAGGTGGAGTCTACTTGAGTTTACCAGGGCTGTTCTAACTGGTGAAACATAAGCAAAAACTCCCTGATGTACTCAGAGATAGACTGGCACATTTGCCCTATATAAGTAAACAAGCAAGTTTAGGAAGTAACATTGTTGCATTGATTATTGATATCCAAGGAAAACAGGGAATGAACCATCTGCTGGTAAGAAGCAAAATGATCCCAGTGATTAGTGACAGCTGCTTGCAGAGACAAAATTTCTTGGATGTGAAGCCCCAGCACCATCTGGTGATGGGCTAAGACAGGCTGCACAAAGGAGGACAACAGATGTTCAGCAGAGCCAGCCGCTGAGAGAAAAGATGAGGGAATTGTGGAGCCAAAATCAGCTTATAGAATTCCGCTTAATTGAATTGTACTTGAAGGCAAGGGATGGCCCCTTCCTGAGCTATCCCAAGGGCTACTGTCATGACTTATTCTAAGTCAGGGGTACCCAGGGGGTAGGCTACTAGATGGGGACCATTTCTGAGGTTCAATAAAGTGGGGACAATAGGTGGGTCTGCAATGTCTTCCTCAATAGAAGGACTGATGATTTCAGGTGAAGTCAGCTCTTGTATAGGCAGAGGCAAGGGACCTGAAAGCGTAGTTTCAAAAGGGATAACCAAGGGGCTTTAAGCCCCTGTAGTGAGAACTATTTTTGTTGTGTTCTGAGGCGCAGCACAGACACACAACAGGAAAAACTAACCTTAGGATTGCTTTTGTACTAAGTCTTGGTTAGATGGCAGGGAAGGCTATGCAATTACCTTGAGGCCCTGGGTGAATAATCTCTACTAGTTGTGGCTAGAGAGAGGCACCAAAGTACTTGGAGACACAGAGACAAGGATGTGAATAGAACCTAATTTTTATTGTTAAAAATAAAATGGTATATATAGTGGTAGGCAATACCACAAAACAGTACCAGGACAGTAGGATCACTTGCTACAATCATGAGTGGGGTGAGTGAGTTGCGCAGAATCAGGAAACCAAACAATTGAATTCCTTAGTCTGGAATAAGACTCATTTTGAAGGGAGAAAAAAAGAGAGCAATTTGTCTTCAAAATAACTCAACAAAGGCAAAATTGAAACATTGTGAATGGCAGCATTCACAACAAAACATTACTTAATATTCAGGGAAAAAGATTAGAAAAGTTGAATTTTCAAGATGCAGCATACAATTGTTTCAAATTCTGTCAAACTACCAGATAAAATACTAAAAACAATCAAACTGATAGAAAGAAATGAAGCAGAAAATGAAATGAACAGGAATGAAGATGAAGCAATTCAAGTTGAAGGAAATGAAAATATTAAAATGGAAACAGAAATGAATGCAGGAAATGAAGAAGCACTATCAAGAGGCAGAAGTTCTTCAAGAATGGAAGAAGCTTTATCAAATGAAGTGAGTCAAAGGGAAGAAGGAATTGAAAAAAAGCAAAGGAAGATTAAACCTAGGAAAATTATTGAAGAGCACCCGACACTCATGAAATTTGCTTAAGGGGTGCCTGTGGCTGAAGGGGCTGCAGGGGAAAGAATTGGTAAGTACATTTATCTTTTACTTTACTTTTTCAGTTACTATAAAGAATGGAGAAGAAGTTTTTGAAGTGAAAATATATACATCAAGTGGTGTATATGGGGGCTATCAAAAACTGATAGCCCCTATCATTAAAAAAGACCCACAGAAATCAATAGAAAAATTCAAATGAATATGAATATATAATTAAAAACATACACAATGAATATTTATTATCAAGCAACTGTGGTGTGTTCAACTCAAGTGAGGGAATAATATAAAGTTGGAGCAACAATCAATTTTTGATCAAATGAATGAAATCTCAAAAAATTTCAAATGAATTTCAATGAATATATCTATAAATGCATTGAAAGATTTCCTTTTTCTAACATGAACATTTATGAATCAAATGTGAACAAGATTGAAGTCAAAATTAGAAAAAAATTATAAAATCAGCAATTTTTAATTAATTTTCAAGTTATTATCAAATAAAGTTGGGACAAAAACCTTGTAATATACTAAAACCTTTTTTGATTTCTTTTTCCAAAACATGGGGGCAAACTCAAGCGGGGCACCTGAGGGAACCTTTTTCAAAATTTCAAATACCAGTTACAATGTCATGAATGCCGCCATTCACAATGATTTGATTTTTCCTTTGTTGGGTTATTTAAAAGACAAATTGCTCTCTTTTGCTTTTGCCCTTTGAAATGAGTCTGATTCTAGACTAGGGAATTTAATTGTTTGGTTTCCTGATTCTGCGCAACTCACTCACCCCACTCATGATTGTAGCAAGTGATCCTACTGTCCTGGTACTGTTTTGTGGTATTGCCTACCACTATATATACCATTTTATTTTTAACAATAAAAATTAGGTTCTATTCACATCCTTGTCTCTGTGTCTCCAAGTACTTTGGTGCCTCTCTCTAGCCACAACTAGTAGAGATTATTCACCCAGGGCCTCAAGGTAATTGCATAGCCTTCCCTGCCATCTAACCAAGACTTAGTACAAAAGCAATCCTAAGGTTAGTTTTTCCTGTTGTGTGTCTGTGCTGCGCCTCAGAACACAACAAAAATAGTGCTCACTACAGGGGCTTAAAGCCCCTTGGTTATCCCTTTTGAAACTACGCTTTCAGGTCCCTTGCCTCTGCCTATACAAGAGCTGACTTCACCTGAAATCATCAGTCCTTCTATTGAGGAAGACATTGCAGACCCACCTATTGTCCCCACTTTATTGAACCTCAGAAATGGTCCCCATCTAGTAGCCTACCCCCTGGGTACCCCTGACTTAGAACAAGTCATGACAGTAGCCCTTGGGATAGCTCAGGAAGGGGCCATCCCTTGCCTTCAAGTACAATTCAATTAAGCGGAATTCTATAAGCTGATTTTGGCTCCTTAATTACCTCATCTTTTCTCTCAGCGGCTGGCTCTGCTGAACATCTGTTGTCCTCCTTTGTGCAACCTGTCTTAGCCCATCACCAGATGGTGCTGGGGCTTCACGTCCAAGAAATTTTGTCTCTGCAAGCAGCTGTCACTAATCACTGGGATCATTTTGCTTCTTACCAGCAGATGGTTCATTCCCTGTTTTCCTTGGATATCAATAATCAATGCAACAATGTTACTTCCTAAACTTGCTTGTTTAATTATATAGGGCAAATGTGCCAGTCTATCTCTGAGTAAATCAGGGAGTTTTTGCATATGTTTCACCAGTTAGAACAGCCCTGGTAAACTCAAGTAGACTCCACCTTTAATGCCTACCTTTCCTTCTTCAAAAAACTTGTACAACAGATCAATGCATTCAGTGCTTACTCCAATAACCAATTATAACAAGTGACAAATTTGCCACTAGAGGCCTTAGCAAGCTAACTGAAGAGTTTGATTGAGAAAGGGCTACTATAGTTGTTGCCATTGTCAATCTCCAAACTCAGATAAAAAAATTGTCTACACCCAAGCCAAATGTTCCTCTATCTTCCCCATCTGATGATCAGATGGAAAGAGGACATAAATTGTGGGACGCCATTTGAGAGTTACATGCATCCACTTGCAGTCAGGGACACCCAGAAGAGCCACCCCAGCCAGACCCTCAGGTGCTTGCCTTGATGACACATGTGGTGCTCAAGGGTTGTAGGGATAAGTTGAGTGTAGCTGAGCAACTGAAAACACAACAAGACTAAATTCTTCTTACTCAACAGAACCTCAAATTTTGGGCTCTGCAAGTAGTCTAAGATTTGTAAGTCAATTGTTATGTTGATATGGTGAATGATTCTGTTTATTGGGGTCCTCTTGGGGTCTTTTTATACTTGGAGGAAGAGAAGGGAAAAGAAAAAGTGAGTCATGCTGACTAGGGTCTAGACTGTCAGGTAATGAGCCTATTCTTAGAGGGCTGAAACATTTTAGAGAATATTCAGAGGGAAAGGGGTTAGATTGGGCAAGAAGGGAAAATTTAGGCATGCATCAGGGGTCAGGTGGTTGCAGCAATAGTAGGGCTGTCTTTGGGGAATTGAGTGTAGAATAGGGTTTCAGACTACTCTTTTTGAAGTTCACATTTTGGCAGAAAGAAGGGCAGAAGATCAAATAACTGATTTACATAGTGGGATGAACAATGGCTCAATCATTGATGTATCTGCAGCTAGCGCAGATGCTCCAATTGGTCACTAATTGCAATATGAAAACTCACTCCAATGGGTCACTCTCCAACGCATCTGCGGCTAGCCTCAGGTGCGTCAATTGGTCTATTATTGGAAAGGACGCTATGTAATTCAGAGAGCTACTCTCCAGGATAGATTACAAAAAAGGGCAGCAGTTCCCTTTATACTTTTCCAAATAGGGAGCCAGTCCAGATAAGGCAATACTAGGGAGTGGCATCCTGCACCATAACACAGGTTGTCAAGCTACAGCAGGAGGTCACCACTTTACTTGAGATTGTGGCAACTGCCACTAGACCTGTTAAGCCTTTCAGCAAAAATAGCTATTGCCTTGGAATGCCGGGAAACCCCTGAATTCAATGTGCTAGAGAATTGATTGCTCTAGCCAACAAGGTGGACCATCTGAAACAAGACCACTTCAGCTTTGACAAGAATGTGCAAGAAAAGAGTGAACTAGTTGACTTGATAAACAACAGGTTTGCCCCCTTGCCTCTCTGTGAGACCCTCTTTAACCTCATGGTTGGAAGAGCTTTCTACTGTGGTAACCACACATGGCCAACACTTAGATGTTACCAAAAGAAAGGCCAACCTGACCAACAATGTGTGTGATTGCACTTATGAGACCTTGACCACTCTGGAAGAAAGTGTTGCCAGCTGTGGGCTCCACAGCCTTCTTCTGAGTCTTATACTGAATTCTCTCCGTGTATAAATATCCTCAATAGCAACAATGGCAGCCCTAATCCTAAAGCACACTTCAAACCTACCTTTAAACAAGTCTTTTACCATAAAACATCCACCATTGCAGCATTCCTGACCATCTACAAAACTGCTATGCAAAGAGCCTCTGATGAGGTTAAGAAGGAACACATTCTAGCCTTCCTGCACCTGGCCTACTAGGAGGTAGTATAATCAGAACTTCTCACAATTGAGACTTGGAAAGATATGAAACAGCTTCTGATCAACAAGTTTGGTGTTGAACTTAGTTTGGAAGTGAAAAAGAATGCTTTTTTGTACATTGCTTTCAAACCAAAAGAGACTTTGGCCAAGTTTGAAGAAAGGTTCTATATGGAAGGATAGTAATTGATAACTAGTAGATAGTTGACAGCGCATGAGGCTTACATGGCTTCTGCTCAAGATCTCAAAGTTAATCAACTTATGTGCCTCCATTTCAAAGCCACAAAGCCATGCTCTCCTCAATGAAGAGCATAAAGACGTTGCTGCAGGATATGCACGTGACCCACTCTGGAGCTGTCATATGTGAGAATTAATATGCCTCTAACTCTGGTTCTTCTTCCTGTGGCCCTTGCATACTCACTATGAGCTCCCAGAATCCTCCTAGATGTCAAAGTTGCCATAACTGTGGCCAGATTGGGCACCACTCTCAAATCTGTACAACCCACAAGTTGAAGGAGCTTATCCCAAGGAGCAGCGGGAAAAGAACAGTCAACCTAGATGCAGAGACACTCTTGGTTGACAATCCTTCCCAGTCTCCTCCAATTCCCCCATCCATATCAGACTCTGAGCCCGCTGACACTGAGGCTCCCCCCATTCTTCTGCTGTTCCATAATATCCCTGAAAATTATGACATGGATCATTCTGATATTGACAATTCTGACACCTATGGCTATTCATTTTTTGCAGTTCCCAATACCATTGCAGGTCCTTACAAAATACGCTCTGGGAAGACTACAACAACTGCCAAGCCTCCACCCAAAGCCAAGGAGGTTGTCTCTTGTTCATACCTCACACAGGCTAAAAGGTTTCTGTAAATGTGGAATATTCCAAAGAAGCAGAAGAAGTAGCTGATGCTGTTTTCTGGAACTTTTTAGTCTTACTTTCTCTTCAGACTGTCTACAAGAAGTTTCCTGATTCAATATGCATGATAAAAAAGGGGCAAAGAACTAGCAGAAGCCCAAGACATTCTGGCTGTCCTCCTCCCCTTTGATTGTACTACAACTTGGGTAGAGATATCCATCCAAAAGGAAAAGATCAAGGATGTCTTGGATACTGGATCTCCTGTGAATGTTGTTTCCTCAAAGCTTTTCAAGAAGCTTAAACTCACCCCTGACCTTAACTACTACCAGTCTTATGGTACGGCTAGGTTGTACATGACTTGCACTATTGAAGATCTTTCTGCTCTCCTTATGTAGTTTGGCAAGCTTCTCTTAGCTGCACCTGCTGTAGTCCTGGAGAACAAGAGTTACAATATTTTAGTTGGTACCCAATTCCTTAGAGAGTATAATGGGATCATCTCTTGAAAGAAGGCTATGTCTCTATCATAGGGTATGAAGTCCTCTTGATCTTCAAAGAGCCTGTCAAAGTTTCTGGGAAGTGCCTCAAGACGTGTGCCTTAGAGTACCCTACTGGGGTCTTCACTCTAAAGTACTGTACCCACTTGTCCAACATGAAGTGTCCTCCCATAGCCTGTCTTGCGTCTGAAGGAATTCCGCTCCTGGCCACCTCTTCTGTGACCATTCTTCCTGGCTCTCAAGCCATCCTGGACTCTCAGATATCATATGGGTTTCCTGAATGCATATTCTTAGAGTTGTATTCTCCTTCTTTGCTAGGTCAAAATGAACCTTACCTCTGCCCAGAGATCTTGGATGTCTCTCACAAAGATCCTGTACATTTGGTGGTAGCTAACTTAATTGCTCTTCCCATAAATGTCTCTAGAGGTTAGTTTTTTGGCTACTGCAAGTTGCTTAATGCACCTGATATGCTACATATACATCCTTTGATACCTTCCAGGATTTTAATTTACCTGAAGACAAGCCTTAAGTCCTATCCTTGTTCACTTTTGCAAGATTTCCCGCAGCTATACTTCAGTCCAACAGAAGGAATGCTTGAGTTGCTAGATCAGTTTTCAGATATCATTGCTAAAGATAGCACTGATTATGGTCTAGCCAAAGGAGTTATATATCATATTGATACTAGTGACGCCCCCCTTCCGCACTAAACCATATTGCTGCAGTTGTGTAGAGGACAATCAGGTGTCTAAAGAGCTCAATCAACTTTTAGACACCAGGCTACTGGCTCCTTCCTAAAGTCTGTGGGCCTCCTCCTTGCTTATACTGAAGAAGAAGGATGGAGGTCATTGTATTGTGATGGACTATAGATAATTTAACTCCTTAACCAAAAAGGATTCTTACAGCAACAGCGCCCATGTTGACAATAATAATGTTGACAGTGGCCATGTTAACACTTTTAATGTCAAAACTATAGTAAAGTGACGACCCAGTTTTAATGTTGTTTCCTGGATGTCAACACTTTTTTAATTAACAAAACATTTTCCTGAACATTTTTAATATAAAAAAATATTTTTAAAATACATTATTATACTAAAAATGACCCCAGAAGATTCAAAATTGCAATAAAAATTACTATAAAGTAATAATAATAAGGAGATATAAGCAACTATTTTTCAGTTTACTATGTAAATTACACTCTTTATTATAAATTATTTTTTATTCCCATAAAAATTAAAATTCTAATGAACCAAAAAAAAGATATTTAATATATCATAATAAATAAAAAAATAAAAAACTAATTTATTTAATTTAGCATACTTTTTATAAGCACAGCTGAAAATATCTCATAGCTTAAAGATAAATTAACAAAATATAAGATATTTCTTACTAAATCACATTTAAACTGTATCTGAAACTTACCATTTATACCTAAAAGGATTAGTAGTATGTAAATAAAGTAAAAAACAAAAAGTTTAAAAGTAAAAAATATATAGGCAAAGCAAAGAAAATTTTATTTGGCTAATTAAAGCCACCAGCAAGTGCAGTAGCAACATCTTCAAGGTACTTCTCAATCTCTGCCACCTTGTACTTTTTCTTTACCACCTTCTGCACGTCCTCCTGGTAGTCCTTCTCCTTGGACTTTTGCTTCTTGGGGCCACCTGGTTGGCCAGGTTGCAGAACTTGGAGACAGTCTTGGCCTGCTCCTCCTGTAACTTAGAGAAGAACTTGTTGTATTTGGGATTTGACCCAAACTTCACCTTCAGGTGCTTATGCATAACCTCAAGGCTAGATGTGGTCTTTATCTCCCCCTTGAGGCAGGCACCTTGACAGTTCCAAGGGGCAGTGGCCCCGCTCTTACCTCTCTGGGCAGTCACCTTCTTGCCCAGCCATTGGCACTCAAAGTAATCCAGGTAGCCTTTGAAGATGATGGAGTGCTTCTTGATGTAAGCATCCTCCAGGAGAGCCTCAAAGATAATCCCAGTATGCTCCAGGTGCACAAAAGCCAAGGCAGCAAACTGAGTCAAGGCAAAACAGCACCTCCCCTTACCATTGTTAAGATACTTCTCAAAAAGGTCCTTCTCACTCTTGAGATTCTTGATGAGGGCCTGCCTAAAATGGAAGAAGCAGCCCTGGACTTCCCCATCAAAGGTGGCCTCAAAGGCTCTGAACTGAGCCTGCTCAAAGTCCATTATGATAACCTTTGGCCCAACTGAGCGCGCATGAGCTAGCTGCTCAGCAGCTATGGTGGACTCATCCTTCTCAGCAGAGGAGGGATTTGCCCTTGTGGCATGAATGGGAGGGGGAGCTGGCTGGTGGGAAGGGAGCTCAAAGCATCCCAGACAATCTTGAAGGCTCTGTTATAGAATTCAGTCTTGGCACCAGGAAGAAAGAAAACAAGGGGGATGGCCTAGTCATTAAACTGCCCATGCAGGACCCAAAGCTGCTTGAATAGGGAGGGGCAAGTAGCAAATGTGCCATCACATAGCCAGGTGGTAGCAGTGTTCAGCTGCTCCAGGTTTTGGGTTGTTGCGTAGGCTATAATCCTATCCTCCACTTTCTGCCATTCTCATGGAGCAGGAGCATCTCACCATCCTCCGTCTTCTCAAGGGCATCTGTGAGGATAAGGTCCTTGATGTTGGTGGCACTCTTGGCCATGGGGTTTGAGGCTTGACGCCTATCACTTACAAAATTGACCAACTGATTGTGGTTTGGCACCCTCTTCAAGTTGGTTGGGGAGAGGTACTTGCAAGCAAGCACAGCCATCTGGGTGGCAGAAAGATCTTTGGAGGTGGGCATCACCTGCACCAGATACCACTTGATGAGGCGGGCTATGGTGATGTTGGGCATGATACAGGTATGCTTGCCCTTGATGGTTTGGACCAGGTCCCAGCGCTCAGTGTTGAGCCGCACTGGGCAGGAGCAGTCCTTGCAGGTGTAATGCCGGCTCTTGAAGCCCTGGTTGGCATTGTTGCAGATGAATATATACCCATTGGCCACCATGGCTGGTCCACCCTTTACGCTCATTATTGGGAAGTATTTGGTCAAGGAAGAGGGAACCTTGAATTTGCCGCCAATGTTGCAAATGTTGTGGGTCAACAGAGGGTCCCAGGGCTAGCAGGAGCATGGCAGAAGCCAGGGAAGTAATTGGGGCGGGGCTTTGAATCATCTGCTGATGATCTTGAAGGGGGGAGTTTTGTGGGGGTGGGGAAGCAGAAGGGGGCTTATTGTGGTGCTCCTCATGTGAAGGAGACTTATCTTTGGGTGGGGTCTTTTTGCCTTGCTGCCGCTTCTTGGTTGGCTCCTTGTCAGAAGCTGAGTTGTAGAAACTGTGCTTTTTAAGAGAGCCATCAGATTCCTCTCCCCCAGTGGAGTGAGCAGGGCTCTTCTCAGGAGAGGGCTCATGGGAGGGCTTTGGGGATGGTTTTGGGATGGTTTGGGGGTGGCCTTCTTTGATGAGACAGGCTTCTTTTTGGTGGGTTTGGTTGGCTTTGAAGGACGCTTGGTTCCTTTGGACTGTTTGGAAGTGTTTTTTGTCTTAAAATGATAAGAAAAATTGTTTAAAATAAAGCAATGTATGTAAAAAAGAAACAAAACAACTTAAAAAGCATAATATATAAAAAGTAAATATAAGGTGGCTTTTCTTGGCATTTAAAAGGGAAAAAATACTTATATAGGTTTTATTTTATTCTAGTTTTAAATAGAAAATTAAAAGTTAAGAGAAATATTCAATCATATTATTTTAGATATAGATTTTATTTTAAAATTTAAAAAAATATGAAAGAGAAAAGTCAAAAATACAACATATCAAAAAATGAGAAGTTTTTATTATGTAAAACATAAAGGTTTATATGTGAGAACTGAAAAGCGTCAACATTATGAGTGACAATTAGTAAAAAAAGCTGAACTCTCACTGTCAATTACAAAAATTGTAGACATTATTTTTGACAACATTGTCACTGTCAACATTTTTTTAAAAATTTACTATGTTTTTTCATAGTACGCTTAAATAAATTTACGCAGGCTAGCAAAAATTAACCATTTTCTGTGTGTTTTGTTCACATATTAAAAATTAAAAAAACATATGAAAATAAGCTAAAAAAGTATCAAGGTTCTTTATTTCTTTATTAAAAATTATATTTTGGGGGTGGGAATATGATATTTTACCATTGTGCTTATATGAAGTTGTTAATAAGTTGTATTCAAGTATTGAAAAGAGTAAAGTGTCGACAACGTCACTTACAACATTCTTTATATGAGGTGACATATTAATCTAGGCTTAATTACACCACTCTAATTTGCTTAACTCCACCCCAAGGGATGATCATGAGCAAATAAACAACATTTACAGGTGTTGAAATCATTTTTAAATAATAAATTCTATAGTAACTTACATATTAACTTACGCTTAAATTATTGGATCACTGTTAGCCACCAATCCACTTAATCTATTAAAGCTGTAATAAGTGCCACATAAATATTTATAACATGAACATTCCAACAATCAGCTATATGCATGCTGTCTTTTTTGATATAATAATTCAACAAAAAAATATTTTTAAATGCACACTTATTTTTTTACTGTAGATGTTTCAGTTTTGTTATTAAAAATAAGTTCATCTTAAAAAGTGTCAACATTGACACTTTTACGTTGTGAAAACAAATAAAAAATAAACTAATTTTAATAGTAAACAAAAGGAAAAATCTGGTTAAATCAAATTTTATTAAGCTTAATATTAAACAATGTCAAGATGGCCACAATTTTGTTGTATTTTCTGGGTTTGCACCCCTGAACGCTTAAAAAAAGAATTAAGTTAGTGCAACTAGCAAAAAACATAGGAGATTTAGAGTTTCTAGTCAACAGTGGCCATGTTGACAAAGTGTCAACATGGGCGCTGTTGTCATTCCTACCCCTTGCCGTGTATTGATGATGCTCTCTGCTGCCTTGGAGGCTCTAAGTTCTTCTCTGCTATGGATCTAGCATCAGGGTACTGGCAAGTAGATCTCTCTCCCAAGGATAGACAGAAGCCTGTGCTCATCACTTTCAAAGGACTGTTTGAGCCTACACACATGCAACAAGGACTCTGCAATGCCCCAGTTACCTTCCAACAAGCCATGGATTCCATCCTCTGTGATTTAAGCTCTCGTGTGTCCTAGTGTACTTGGATGATATAACAGTCTTCAGCGCTACCTTTACAGATCACCTGGCTCACCCCAAAGAAGTGTTAGTAAAGATTTGAGAGGTTAGCCTTAAACTGAAACCATCTAAATGTGCTTTCTTCAAGGAACACCTTGAATTCTTGGGCCATGAGGTAACCAAGACAGGGATTTGCCCAATGATCAAGAAAGTTAAAGCCATTGAAAGAATGCTTCCACCCATCAACCTACAAGAAGTTCAAATCTTTCTGGGCATGATGGGGACTACAGACAGTTCACCGCAGACTTTGCCAATAATAGCAAACCTTTGGTCCAGCTGTTACGTAATATCCCTTTCAAATGAAATGCTAGTCAGCAACAAGCCTTTGAGACCCTTAAACAAAAACTCAAAGAGGCTCCCATCCTAGTGTATCCTGACTATGATAAGGAATTCATCCTTTACACTGATGCTAGCAACTTAGCTATTGGAGCCATCTTGGCTCAACTAGGCAATGAGGGTGTGAATTACCTTATGGCTTATACTTTTTGTGCCATAACAAACATGAAAAGAGTTACAGTGTCACAGAAAAAGAGTACCTCTCTGTGTTGAATGCAGTCAAACAGTTCTACCATTATGTGTATGGCACCTATTTCACTGTTGTCACTGACCACGCCTTGCTTAAGTGGTTACAACAGCTTAAGGAGCCAGAAGGACAACTAGCTAGATGGGCTCTCTGCCTGCAAGGTAACAATCTCACTGTGCTACATTATCCCAGGATTCAACACCAGAATGCTGATGGTTTATCCAGGATGCCCATCCTTGCTCTACACCATGATGAGGCTGATTGACTGTATGAACTAATTGAATATCCTTCCTCTTGGGAGAGCAAGACAGAAGAAGTTCAAATTTCCCTGTCCACACTATCAAAAGACACACTCATTTGTGACAACCAGATTTTCAAAAACGTGTCAGATCAATACCTACCCTATGTGCGCCCTAGCCTTTGCCTCTTGCTAATGCTTCAAGCTCATAAGGAGACCAGTCATGGAGGCATTGTCAAGACCTATGAATGGTTCCAGAAAAATTATTTCTGGGAAAACCTTTGCCTGCTGATTCCAGACAGCATAGCTAGTTGCCACTATTGCCAGCTCCAGCAACCTTGAGCTGCCTCTCACAAGTTCAAGCTAGTTCCCCCTCAACACGCATTTCACACTGTCAGAATTTACACTGTAGGGCCTTTTATCCCGCTCTTGCTCTGATTGCTGCTTTATCCTGATTGCTGTTGATCATTTCAGCAAGTGGTTGGAAGCTTGCCCTACTAAGGACATCACTGCCAAGACTTCTGCCACATTTCTGTTACAAGACGTATTCTTTCACCACAGCTTCCCTCAAGTGTTGTTATCTGACAATAGGACTAACTTCAACACCAAGTTGGTAACCTCTGTTGTTGAAGCCTTGGAGCCTCATCAATCCTTTTCAGCTCCCTATAACCCCTCCACAATTGGGGTGGTTGAGCATGCTAATTCAAACTTGGTTTTTATCATGCAAAAACCCACCTACTCTGACACTGCAAACTAGGATCTATACTTACCCGCTGCTCTCTTTGCCTATTGCCGCAGCAAGAATTGTATCACTGGACTTTACCCTATTGCTATGCTGTATGGGTGCAAGTCCACCACTCCCTCTCTCTTGGATGGCCCCCTACTCTTCTCTGAAAAGACAATGGACCCTGATGATCACATCAAAGATTTAGTCAACTGCATCATTGATATACAAGCTACTGCATACACATCTGCGTATAAGACCAAGATGATTGAGCTCTCTTCTGACAATACTGGGCTCTCTCCTTTGCCTGAGTTTAATATTGGGGACCACGTTCTCTACTATAAGCATAAAGTAGGAGGACGCGCTCACAATCTAGATACCTTGTGGATTGGACCTCTAGAAGTGACCTTCACACAAGGGTCAGAGTACACTGTGAAACTCTTATCCAGTGGCTGTCCATTTGCCCAAGTGCATGCCAAGTTCCTCCACAAGTACTTGCCCCTAAGGCCAATCTAGAAGGGGGTAATGTTGTGAATGCCGTCATTCACAGTGTTTTGATTTTTCCTTTGTTGGGTTATTTCAAAGACAAATTCCTATCTTTTGCTTTCTCTCTTCAAAATGAGGCTGGCTCCAAATTGGGAAATTCAATTTTTTGGTTTCCTGATTCTGCGCAACTCACTTGCCCCACTCATGATTGTGGCAAGTGATCCTACTGTACTGGTACTGTTTTGTGGTATTTCAACCACTATATATTCTATTTCTTATTTACAAATAAAAATTAAGTTCTATTCAGATTTTTGTCTTTGTGTCTCCCAGTACTTTGACGCCTCTCTAGCCACGTCTAGCAGATATTATTTAATCAGGACCACAAGATAATTACATAACCTTCCCTACTGTTCTAACCAAGACTTAGTATGAATCCAATCCTAAGGTTAGGATTCCTGTTGTGTATCTGTGCTGCACCTCAGAACACAACAAATGTATACTTTATTGATTGAACAAGTAGTAAGATGTAGCTTACCAGCATTATATAGCATGGTAACTAGAATATAATCTGGGGACAAAATTTGGAGATCTGGAGGAGAAACTGGGGATTTTGGGGCAGTTAGAACTTATACTAGAGTTTTTCTTGCAATTGAATTCATAATAATTACCTCAGAACATAAACAATATTAGTTTTAAAATAGTTGCCTACCATGTAGGACAAGCACTGTAAATGCCCTGATTTTCAACCACATGTAAGCTGAGCAACAGGAGAAGGACTGTCAACAGAACCAGGGTTTTTTAAACTAAGAATAGAGGAAACTGCGTCAAATACAGTGCAAATGTCATCATCAATGGTTTGGAAGGGGTTTGAAGTTAATTTTGAGGTAAATGATTGGCTGCAGCCTACCATTGAAGGTAAAAATTGGTCAATATTAAATTCAACACTAACATTTAAATCTAGTCAACTGACAAAGTCCAGGGCAGTTGCAGGTTTGATCCCTGTTCTTGAATTAATCAAACAATTAGTCTCATCAGGACTAGTATTCAAAGGTAATAACAAACAAAAGCTACTAACTAAATTAAATTTCTCAGCTTTTTCCAATGGACCTGGTTTGGAGAACCCATCCAAGCTTGGAATTTCAAATGAATTGTTGACAGGAAATTTCATCAGGAAGATTCCTGACAGCTTATCCATTGGACTGGGATGAAAAGCAGTGAGACAGCAGAGCTTGATCCCCAGAATCCCAGTGAAGGCTTCCCAGAACTGAGCAATAAATTGAGGTCCACAATCACTTACTATCTCCATTGATATGCCATGTAGTGAGAAGATCCTGTCTAAAAACAACTTTTCTGTCTCCATTGACATGATTGTGGCTGAGCAAGGGACAAAATGTGCTATTTTTGTAAAACAATCCACCATCACCATGATTGCATTAAACTCATTAGAGTCAGGGAGTTCTCCAATGAAATCTACAGATACCAAAGTACAGGGCCCTGAAGCTGGTTGTAACAAAACCAACAATCCAGTAGTCTTGTTTCTGCTTGCCTTTGACCAAACACATACCAAGCAATCTCAAATATGGGCTGCTACCTGCACCATCAGACCTATCCAAGAAAACTGTTGACAAATTAACTTAACCATCTTGTTTTTACCCAGGTGACCTGCCGTAGGGCAAGTGTGATGTGCTTCCATGATTTTGTCCCAGATAGTTCCTTCTGGGACCCATAGAAAGACCTGGTGATAAAACACTGACCCTATCCTGTGATATCCCTGTGATTGGCTAACTGGATGCTCATAGGCCAATTCCAATCATCTGCCATAATCCTTAGACAGTGGCTGTAAGAAATTGACCTTGGAATATAAGTATATATCTGCACCCTCCACTAAGGACATAGTGGCAAGTGTAGCAGGAAGAGTCAGCACAAAAGAGACCAAAGTCTCATCTGGGATCAGATTATGTGTGTTGAAATCAGAATTCAAACTTGTATTGGGGAGATGGGGAGAATTCCTGCTCAACACATCAGCCAAGTGGTTGTCAATTCCTTTGATGAAATTGTAACAGAACTTTTATTTTATCAAGTTGTTGATAAGGAGCGCCTTTTGGGGAAGCTTCAAATATAGAATTAAGAAAGAAGAGTAGTATATTTTATTGGATGATACTTTAGACTTATATAGACTTGACTGTGGCGGGATTTAATTGGATCAAACCTAGGGATTGGTCATGTGCTAGATGGGTTCAAGCCACTGGGTACTTGTACGGTCAGGTGATATTGCTTGGTTACCATTCTTGGTATGTCAAATGGTATATTGAAAGGGGACTAAATCAGCTATGGCTGGATGTTAAGTAGGTTGGTGGTAGCCAAAATGCTTTAGTACATCCAGACCCTTGACACACACACCCTTAAGGGGTTACTCTGGTGTATCAGGAGGGGGCTTTATCTTAATGACAGCCACCTGATGCTCCTGGAGCTGTTTGATAGTTGGAATCAGTCTGGTTGAGTGTTCTCCTTTACTGAAGCAGAGACAGGTTCTGTGGTATTTCTTGATAACTGGGTTTTTGGCACTTTGGAATTTTACTAGGTAAGTGTTGTGCTCTGGTCTGTATTTGATGACTCTTCCTGGTCCCCTGTGTACTGAGTCTAGTTTCTTTCTGTTGCCAGATAGAATCCAGACAGGGGAGTTGATGGGAAGTAGTTCCTCTGTGGAGGTTACATTTCATGTATTGAGCCTCTTCATTTCAGCAGTTTTTGCTTTGAGGCAGATGTGTTGTAGGTTTGGTGCTTGCTCTACTATGGGAGGTTTCCCCGGGGGGATCTTTATGTAGGGCTGTTTGTTGCAGGTGATTATTTCTGGTTTGTACCTGTAGGTTAGCTCAAACAGTGATTAGCCTGTTCCTTGATTGGTGCAGACTTAGGATACTAGTAATGTATGTTTCACGTATAGTGGCCATGTGTCTTTGGCTTCTCATCCATTATTTTCTCTAGGGTCCTGATAAGGCTGCTGTTTAGGCGTTCCACTCTACTGTTGGCCTGTGGCCTGTATGGATAGGTTGTGGAGTGTTTAATGTTTTTGGGTTTTAAGTTGTTGTTTACTACATGACCTGATAACTTGGTTGCTCCATTGGTTATGATGTAGTCTGGAGTGCCATAGTTGGCTATGATCACTTTGTTAATGAAACAGTTGATGGTTTCTGCTTTGTGGTCCTTTGTTGCCCAGCAGATGGTCCAGCGTGTGGCAAAGTTGATAGCTACAATTAAGAAACATTGATTTGTTTTTGTTTCTGGAAAGAGCCCCACTACGTCTAGCCCCCAAACCTTAAATGGTTCAGGGTCTGGTACTGGGTTGACCGTTGGCTGAGGAGCCTTTATACTGGTGTATTTCTTGCACACTGTGCACTTTTTCAGAACATCAACTATATCCTGATTGAGGTTGGGCCACCATACTATCTCTTTTAGTATGAGGTATAGGTTGTTAGCCTTTGTATGGCCTAGCAGGCGGTGATGTCTTAGTATGGTGTAAACTCTTTGTGCAAGTGGGATGTACAGGATTTGTTTGTCATTAATAATTCTGTATACTGTGCCATTTAATACATGGAAGTACTTTTTGTTTCTTACTAATGTGTTGTGGGTCAGTTGATGTGTTGAGGGGTCTTTGCCTTTGGTTTTATACTCAGTGTTGTACAGGTTTGGCCAGTCAGGGTCCAGGTGGTCAGGGTGATCCTCTCTAGGCTGACATAGTCTAGAGAGAGCATTGGACTTGACCAGCTCTGCCCCTTTTTTCAGTACTGGATGTCCAGCTTAAGCTGTTCCAGCAAGGACATCCATTTGGCTTGCCGCCGTGCAAGTGTGTTCTGAGTTTTGAAATAGATTAAGGATTTATGGTCAGTTAGTACTCAGACGTTTAAATGTCCTTCTAAGTGACATCTCCCTTTCTTGCAAGTGTGGTATATTGCTAGCAATTCCTTATCCTGTATTGGGTATCTTTGCTCAGTATTAGTTAGTCTTCTGCTTTTGTAACATACTGGCAGGAAGTCTTGCTACCCTGGCTGGCGGATGCGCAGGACTGCGCTAATGGCGGTGTCACTGATATCTGACTCAAGCTTGTAGCACCTGTTATATTTAGGGTATTGCAAGATTGGTGCTTCAATCAGAGCTTGTTTTAATAAATAGAAATTCTTGTCACATTCTGGAGTCCAGATGAATTTATTTTTGGCATTACCCTTGGTTAAGTCATTGATTGGTGTGGTTAGTTTTCTGCTGTCTTTGATGTATTTCCTTAGGTAAGCTACCATACCAAAAAAGCATCTAACTTGTTTAACAGAGGTGGGGCGTTGCATGTTATTTATGGCTTTTATTTTTTCTGGATCTGCTTTGATGCCACTGTCAGAGACAATGTGGCCCAAGAACAGGAGTTCCTTTTCCATAAATTGGCACTTGCTTGGTTTTGCGTAAAGTTTGTGCTTTGCAAGTTGATCAAGTGTCTTGCAGACATGCGTGAGGTGTTCCTCTTTGGTTTTTGAGAATATGATGATATTGTCAAGGTAGCATAATGTATTTGAGAGACTGTTTAGTGATTGGTTCATCATGGTGACAAGCATTGCAGGAGCGTTGGTCATCCCAAAGTTCATTACTCTACATTCAAAGGATCCAAATTGCGTACAGAACACAGTTTTTGGTATGTCCTTTTCCTTTACTTCAACCTGGTTGTACCCTGAGGTGAGGTCAATTTTAGAGAAAAATTTGGCACCTGAGAGTCTTGAAAACAGATCCTCTATAAGTGGCAGAGGGTATTTGTTTTTTACTGTGCTTGCATTGAGAGCTCTATAGTCAGTTACCAGATGTAGAGTGCCTTCCTTTTTCTTTACAAATAATATTGCTGCCCCCATGAGGATTCAGACAGGCGGATGAAGCCTTTAGCTAAGTTGTCCTTGATGTGTGTTTTGAGGTTTTGGGTCTCCATGGGAGAGATTCTGTGGAGAAGTGCAGGTTTGGGCATGGCTTTGCATAAGTTGATACCATGTTTGACCTCCTGTTTGGGGGGGGGGTAACTTGGTGAGTTCCTCTTTGAATATGTGAGTGCATTCATTTAGGAGTGCTGCAAGTTCTGGGCATTGGATCTTTTGAATTTGAATGTTATTGAACTCAGTGTACCTCAATATGTGGAGGGTACCATCTATGGTTAGATGTTCTGAGTCATCTTGGTTTATGACCTGGACAAATACTGTGTCTCTTAGGATGAGGTCATTGGGTTCTTTGAGGATGTTAAAATTGACTCTGTTGTGTTTTATGGTCATGGTTTTTTTTTCCAACATACACTGGGGTTCACTTGGGTGAATCAGTCCATGCCTTCTACAATGCTGTAGTTTATGTTGTTCTAGAAAAGTCTTTTGATGGATGTTTTTATGTCTTGGAGGTCAATTCTGAAGGGAGCTGCTTTGCTCTCAAGTAGAACCTTTGATTTTTCTGTCATTCTAGCGTATTTGAAGTTGGATTTGACAACTGGTATTTTGTACTTAGTTACAAAAGGTTTGCTAACCATAGTGTGTTGTGAATTAGAGTCAAATAAAATTTTATGTGTATGAGATTTGTAAGTGCATGGGTAGACAAGAAGTTGTGAGCAATCTTTAATTTTTACATTCATAAAAATAAAGGATTGTGGGACACGGGGGATGCAAGCAGCAAAGTTTGTGCCTTGGTACAATTTCTTCTCAAGTTGGGGGGAGATAGGGGCACTTAAGCCTGTTCCCCCTCCTCTTTTCCCTATTCCTCTGTTTCAAGACCTTTGAGGTCAGAGAATGTGGGGTCAGATTCATAGCAAGTTGCTACTTTAGCGTTGTTAACTTCAGAAGTGTCCTCTTTCTTGGGACAGGAGCAATTTGCGCTTTGGCTGCAATTGCCATTGTTGCAATTGGAGTTGCCGTTGCTATGGTTGGTGTTCTGGAGTTTATTGTCATTGGAGTTTTCTCTGCCATTGCTTTTTGAGGAGCAATTTCTGTTGCGTGCAGCATATTCCATGTTTGCGCGTTTTTTGGCACCCTTGGCTTCTGCAATAAGCACAGGCATGGAGGTATTTGCCTCTGGGCAGATGAGGGCAGCAACAGAGAGTTTCATTCTGTTGATGAATGATGCTCTGGTGTGTACGTTTTCAGCTTGCGCTGGGTTTTGGATCTTGTGACTTATTTCCTTGAATTTGTTGGCGTAAGCTGCAATAGTGGTCTTCTGAGGAAGATCACTGAGCTGTATTGCAATGTCTTGGAGGGATTTGGTGACGCAGAAATTGTGTGTGATGTCTGCTTTGAACTCTAATCAGTTGTCAAGCTGGTCATCAGTTTGTGAGCCAACCCAGGTGGCAAACCAGTTAGCTGCGGCCTTGCACAGGCCCTTGCTGGCTTCCTGGACCCATTTCTCATGGGGAATGCAGCTGGCGCGGAGTTTGGCAGCTGTGTGGTCTAGCCAGTTGATGACATTTTCTTTGCTTTTACCAAATAAATTGTCAATATCAATGTACTTGGTGTTGGTAGCTTCACCTGTGATAGGTGGTATTGTGTTTGTTTGTGGTTGAAGAGAGTGACTGTATTGAATGATCTTGGTGCATGCTTTGGGCATGACCAGTCCTTCAAATACAGTGCATCCACTAGGTATATCCTTATTGATGTTGTGGGCACAGAAGTACGTCTTCCAGGTATCCTGGGATGTGGCCTGGTTGAGTACATGAGCAAAGGTGGGTGGGTTTTGGTCAGTCATTTTCTCTTTCATGGGTGTGGTAAAAAAAACTGTAGCCGCTACCAGTGATAAAGAGCGCCTTTTGGGGAAGCTTCAAATATGGAATTAAGAAAGAAGAGAAGTATGTTAAATTGGATAATACTTTAGACTTATATAGACTTGACTGTGTTAGGGACTTAGTTGGATTGAAGCTAGGGGTTGGTCATGTGCTAGATGGGTTCAAGCCACTGGGTACTTGGAAAGTCAGGTGATATTGCTTGGTTACCATTCTTGGTATGTCAAATGGTATATTGGAAGGGGACTAAATTGGACAATGGCTGGATGTTAAGTAGGTTGGCAGTAGCCAGAATGCTTGTACATCCAGACCCTTGACATTGTCATGCCATCTAGATTGATAACCCAACAACCCCCTGGGTTGGCAATAATACAAGAGGGCCTTATGATAAGTTCTTACTGTAAATGAATGGCGTGCCAACATCAGATGATGATGATGCCAGTGCTTCAGATATTCTAAAAATACTAACAATTCCTTGCTGTAGATCATATAATTCTGTTCAAAAACCTTCATTTTCTTAGGGAAATTCCCCACAAGTCTCTCAATTCTTTCCCTAGTAGTTTGCAGCAACACTCCTGCCACAGCGTATTTAGAAGCGTCTATGGATACTACAAGCAGAAGCTACAGATCCACATGTTTTAATACAGGAGACAAAAACAGGAGAGCATTGACTGTCAAGAATGCTTTTGCACACTCAGGTGTCCAGACCAGAGTTGTCTTCCTACTGGCTGAATACAAGGAATATACTACTTCAGAAAGATGTGGGGGTAAACTTATTTAAGAAATTACAGGTACCCAAGAAGCTAAAAAGCTGAGATATAGTCACAGGAGTTGTTTACTCAATAACTGCTGCCTCTTTATCAGGGGCAATAGTGTGACCATCCTTAAAGATAATGTTCCCCAAAAAGGCAACCCTATATTTAAAAAATTCACACTTACTTTTCTTAACGTTTAAGCTATCCTGGAGGATACACTCCACCAACTCTGACAAGTGGGCCTTATGAGACTCCTCATACGGAGAAAACACCAAAATGTTGTCCATATAAGAAATGATATACTCCCCCAGTAGGTCTCCTAGAACCAAATATATCAACCACTGAATTCATACAGGGGTATTTTTTAACCCAAAAGGCATGAAACATAACTGAAAGATGCCTTTCTTGGTTCTGAACACAGTCAGCCACTCCATTTCTTCTGCTATCCTAATCTGATTGAATGCATTCAAAAGATCAAGTTTCAAGAAACCCTTAGCCTTTTCAACTCAGCAAGAGATTTGATCTTCTAGAGTTAAAAGGTAGGGATCCAGAATAGTGATGTTATTTAGATTTTCATAGTCCACACATGGCTGTAACAACCCATCTGACTTCTGAACAAACAACAATGTGGAACAGATTGACAAAGCTTTCTTAAAAATGTAATCTTTTGCCAACATATCCTGGGTCCTCTCCTCTAAACATTTATCCTCCTTCAGGATTAACATGTAAATAGGAGAAGCAATTTGGATGAGATCAACAGTAACCTTGGAGTCAAATTCATAATGAGTATGCTTAGGAAGGACCTTGCCCCTAGTGGTGTCAAAAGCCGCTGACCAAGGTTAAAGGCATACTGGCAAATTCAAACTTGCAGACATAGGAACAGGAACTGCCTGGATAGTCTTGGAAGAATTCTCTAACTTGGACATCCCTAGCAATGGAATGCAAACAGTAATACATAAAGAATGGTCAACCTGCAATATTTTTTCCTTGAGAAGAGTTAATACATTATGATTCTGCCACCACCCCATCCCCAAGATAATAGGGTACATGAGGGTAGTGCATATGTAGAATTGAGCCATAAAGGAATGACCTGTGCAGAAAAGTCACTGGCTTCTTCAATTGGAAAGACAGGAGTTTTTGGCAATTGCCCCTCTGACCAACATGTCAGGATGATACTTCAACTGCAAAAAATCTGCAGTCTCCACACTCATGAAGTTTTCTGAAGCACCAGTATCCAACAAAATTGCCAGACAGAAGATAGTTCAACCTTTATCAATGCTACCATAAAACAAGAAGTAACCATAAGTAGATTTATTTGCTGTGAACAAAGCAACCTCAGCAGGATCTTGCTTCTCTTTAGTTGTACAAACTGTGGCTAAGGAGGCAGGATGCTCCTGAAAGTAATGTTCAATCATTTATTGAATTGCCTTAGGAAGAACAGGGCCATAACAGTCTATAAGAACCATTGGTAACTCTCTCACTTCAACAACAGACAACTTAGTTGAAAGCACATGTTTACATAGCCAGGGAACTTTTGGAAGTTGCTACAGCAACTAAATCATCACCATCTGCTAGATTATTGAAGATTTCCAACTGAAGATGAGAAAATACACACAAGGTCCGCTATTTGACAGGACCAGGAGAAATCACAAGGGGACAGGAACTGGAAAACTATGAGCAAGCAACAGATTTGGCTTTGATTGCCAACACACCTTGTTTGGTAGCAGAAGGATTCAAGACCAGAGAAAGGATTTGGCTTACCAGGGCCTCAGTTGTGATTAACAGTGAATCCCAAAATGCTAAATCCTGTGCTGTTTGATCAGCTACTAACCACAACACTGAGAGCTTGTTTACTTCAGGAACATTGAAAGTTTGACAATGAGCCAAAAACTGAGGAAAGAATACCAACAGGGGACTAGTACCCTGATGAAAGGCATATAACTTTTGGTAGACTTTTAGCTCCTCAATTGATACATATACAGTATTTAACAAAGGGTACAAGGATGAACTCTCAGTTAGTACACATGGATTGCACTCCACTGCAGACAACAACCACTCACATTCAACCACCATAACCTTTGTCATAACATTATAAACATGAAACTCATGACTAAGGGTGGATCCAGAATAGGATGATAAAGCTGACACAACTTTGCAAGAAATTCTTTTTGGTGGATGGAGCAGAATAAAAGCCTGGGCGCCAAAATAACATGACACAACATAACCAGGAAGTAGCATAATCAATATTGATCACCACAACCGGAGAAGGAAACCACATATTAAAAAACAATCCACACCAAAAGCCCAAGAAGAAGCTTATAGAGCTGAACAAGGTAAACACAGATATCTCAATGGAACAGGAGAAGAGAAACACAATTTCATGACAAACTACTTCCAAAAGCTCAGATGTAGAAGAGTTGAGTAATGTGGCAGAAATTTTTGGATAGTAAAAAGAGGTCTTCATGTGGTGGGGAATCACCACCCAAATTCACAGAGTTGATTATTAACCACCAACAAAGCTTCAAATAATGTTTTTAAATTTTTTAAAAGATACACTGGGGTTTAACAAAATGATTAAACCCAACTAAAAGAGCCCTAGATAGATGACCTGAGAAAGGATTAAAGTGTACTCAGGGTAGAGCTCTTGACATTGAGAAATTTTAACTGTCTCAGTTTCAGATTTGGCAGGAAAGGTACCAAGATTCTGGGGCATTGGAGTAATGTTAGGAGGCGCTAACCACAAAGTACCCAAGGCAGGGCCCCATCTTCCCATAAAAATTTGACTTAATATCAAGTTATACAGGATGTAGCAGAGTAGATCAACTACTGGATGTATTGTTAAAATAATGTTGCAACCAAGTTTCCAAAATTTCCTGCCAACATATCTTACAATACACAGGGAGCACTCAATGAGTTTCCCCTTGATGTATCTAACAATATGGACCAATTTGATGGCAATGTTGAACTTTGGGAACTTTCTCCTAATTAGGAGCGCTAGCAATTCAACCTGCTGATCCCACAAAAGTTATTCCTTGGCTCCAAACCCTACATGGAACATGCCACCATGCCACCCCATGTGGCACGGTGGCTTTCCCCATATAGTATATTAATTGCAGTATTCTATAATAAACAGCACCTTATTCTTATTATTCCTGTCCTTTCTATTAGACTTCTGTCTTCCCCAATCCAAATACTGAATCCTCATTGGTTCAGTTGCAACAGTTGTAGCAGCAGTAGGTTCACAACCTACCTAAAGAGAAAATCCCCCAAGAAAGGACAGAGAACAGGCTATATGGCTACTCCCCACCAAGAAACCTTCCTGCCAATCCCCAAGGGGGACATCCCTGACAGGTACATCATTTATCAAGATCAACTGGTACTTAAGAGTGTGTACAACTGACTCTGCCTTGGGCAGCGCAACGCTAGTGTTGCCCCACCCTAGTCAGATCTGTCACAACGCATGCTCAACCTCCAGTTGGAAACCTTTGCAGGTGGCTTGGAAGGGGCTGACATTGTTAGTTGGCTCCACTCCACTGAAACCCTCCTCTGTGTATGTCAGGTACCTGAGCCTATGTGAGTTGCCACTGCTTCAGGCCGCCTTATGGGACCTGCTGAAGTTTGGTTCACTACCTGGGCCAATCAAGAGATAGAAATCACCTGGGCGTCATTCAGGGATGCTGCAAAGTCCTACTACAGCAAGACATTCTCACCTATTGTGGTAGGAACTCCCCTCCTGGCTATAAAACAAAATGGTTCTGTTCCTGAATATCTTGCTGCTGCCCCAGAAGCTGTGACTGACGGGAACACCATGCTCTTTACCTTGATAGTTAATGGGTTAAAATCAGATATCTGCAAATGGGTTCCTATGGGTTATTGAACCTCCATTGATGGCTGCTATAAAGCCATTGTGAAGGCTAATAATCAGGCTTCAATGGGTTTCTGCCACTCCAATGAGGCATCACCCCAACCTTGTCCCACACCTGGCAGTACTCACAACCAAGTAGGTTTCCACCAGCCACACCTACAGAAAAATGGGGTTAAGTGCCCCTGCAAGGGGGAACTCCAATTAGCACAAATTGAGGACCTGGGAAAAGCCTGGGGGTTTAGTTACAAGAGGTTCTACAACTCCACGTGACCCTCACTCTCAATCCCTCCTAGCAAAGAATCCCTGCAACTACAACATCCACAAAGTAGAAACCCTTGATGTCTTCCAAGTTCATAGCAACAAACCCATACTTCAATCCAGTCACTCTTCAAATAAAGTAACTTGCTTGGTCTATTCCTTTTTTTTTTGTGGGAACACCCACAAACTACTGGTAAATACTGGGGCCAATCATACTATAGTTGACCAGATGTTTGCAGACTCTCAACAACTAAACCAAGTGCCAAGCAGGTTCAAGGCAGTACAAGTGGCTGATTCCCAAAGAGTGGCAATTACCCATGAGATGGTACCCTTCTCCGGGAGAATGGGGAACATCCAGGTTAAGCTCTCTGGACCAATCATGGCAGGGCTCAGCCACAATGTCATTGCTGGCCTTGACTGTCTTTGCCACAACTGGCCCTATATCAACTGGGATACATCTGTGATCACCCTCAATAGGAATGGGGTGGGTTTTCAGATATACCCCGTTGAAATGAGCAAGTTGCTTCACAATACCATGTTTTTTAGAATAACAGAAACAGGCTCATACAATTTCAATGTGGGATACTAGACTTCAATCAATGTTCAGTCAAAGTTATCTTCACAGAATCACCTACAGCCCTCCCCTTGACTAATCCAGCTCCACCAGCACTTGTTGCTCTCCTCAAGGAGTATAAGGACGTTTTTAGTGAAACACTGGACCAACTACCCCCTCTCTGGGAGATCCAGCATGCTGTACAACTACAAGGGTTGCTTCTCAAGGCACGTCCCCTCTATTGCTTGACACCAAAATAAGATGAAACCCTCTGCCAGCACCTCGTAGACACACTTGATAAGGGCTTCATACACCCCTTGCTTTTGCCATACAGGGCTGCTGTCTTCTTTGTAGCCAAGAAGGATGGGTCCCTTTGCTTAGTCACAGATTACTGCGCCCTCAATGAGGTGACTGTTAAGAATAAGTACCCCCTGCCATTGATTGACAACCTGTTTGACACATCCTTGCGGGTGTGAAGGTCTTCAGTAAGATTGATCTCACTGCAGGGTACAACCAGGTCTGCATTGCACCAGGGGATGAAGCAAAAACTGCCTTCCACACATGCTATGGGTTGTTTGAGTGCCACTTCATGAACTTTGGAATGCCCAACACTCCTTCCACTTTTGCCATGTTAATGAACAAAGCATTTGAGGAATTGATTGGGAGGCGTGTTGTTGTGTACCTTGACAAAATTATTGTCTTCAGTCAAGATCAAACCACACACCTCCAACACCTATGTGCTGTCCTTGACACTCTTTGGAAGAACCAGTTGAAGGCTAAGCCTTCCAAATGTGATTCCTCAATTCACAGCTCTTGTTCCTTGGGCACATCATCTTTGCCCAAGGGATAAATCCTGACACCTCCAAAATCAAGGCAATCATCAGCATGTCACCTCTCACTGATGTTGGTCAGGTGTGTACCTTCTTAGGCATAGTTGCCTACATGTGCAAGTTCATCCCAAATTTTGGGGAACTTATTGCACCTCTCACTGAGCTCCTGAACACTAAACAGTGCTTCCATTGGACTCCCACCAGAGATCAAGCCTTTGAGACGTTGAATCAGAGGCTTACAACCGCACCTATATTGCAGTTTCCCAATTGGAACCGCCAATACAAACTTGAGACCAATGCCTTTGATAGGGCCATAGGGGGCGTGTTACAGGTAGAAACTGACAAGGTAGTCTTCCTCCCTGTAGAATAGAAATCCAGGAAGCTCATCAACTCAGAACTATATTACCCAATTCATGACAAGTAGTTAGCAGCAATTGTGCACTATGTCGAGAAGTGGCGCTGTTACTTAGAAGGAGCCATATTTCCGCCCTGTGTCCTGATGGACTGTTGAGCAACTTGGGTTATTGCTGGTATGTTCAAAGCTACAGATAGATGTTAGCCTTGTCAATGTATTCTACCTAATCCCATAAAAGAGCACTACAGACTACAATAGAATAGAACTTTTAAGATAATTATGTTTATTGAAACTGGAGTACAATCTAGCTAGCAGCTGCAATCTATCCAGGTATAACTAAGAACTTGTTGTTCTTCTTTAAAGCGTCTGTATCATTATATACTACAACAACCCTTATCCTTGTCCTTTCAGACATTCATAGTGGCTACCTTTGCAATAGGTCTATCTTTGCTGGCTGCACCCATCCTGATTAGCTGTCCTTGGCATGTGTGTTGCTACTGGCCTTAGCAGACATACATGGCACTTCAGCTACAGCCTACGCTCTTCTTGAGCTAGCCTACTGCCATTTATTGATTGGCTGTATCTTACATACCTATTATTGCGCTGTGGAACTTTGCCATATTTAGTTGATGCTTATAAATTGTCTCTGTTTAGCCCTCCTACATTAGAAGGTAGAATTCTGGTATTCCATTTGTAGGGCTTAATCAATGATCCTTTTCTGGATGACAAGCCTTCTGATTATTAATGCAACAGGTCAAATTGGGGATTATACACCATATAATAGCAGACTCAATCCAGTATTGACCTGTGAATTATCCGCCATGTAATGCTGACCCAAACTAATAAGAAAAATAATTATACACCGTGTAATTATGACCCAAACTCAGTATTTCCTTGATATATGCGCATAAATTGTTTGATACATTCATATAAACCCATCAGACTGGGTGGGGCTGAGTTGATATAACGTCCAGCAGGATGGTATGAGCAATATACAGTTGATGATTTAGTGATTACATGGCGTGTAATCAATGATAACCACCATATTGACTAACGTTTATATGGCATATAATAGTCATATCAATTAAAATAAACTAGTGATTATACACCGTATAATCACAACACATTGGAATGATAATCAGTGATAATACGGCATATAATTGTTGCATCTATCATAATAAACTCACGGTTACATGGCGTATAACTGTCATATACATTATAATATGTTGGTGATTATATGGTGTATAATTACTACATTTAATAGAATAGTGACCTAGTGATAATAAAGCGTGTAACTGATAAAGATCTGCGTGCAATGATTAGCCTGATTATTTGTGGTCAATCAGCCTAATCTCACATGGACCACAAGCTGCTCCAATACTTCAACACACAGTCCCACTTGACACGCTGCCAGGCAGGCTGGGTTGAGTGTCTGTCTCCCTATCAGTTGTGTATTGAATACAAGCCTGGGAAAGAACTTGTCATGGCAGACGCGCTCTCTAGGCTCTATGTAGCATCCATCACCGGGGACAATGGTTTGGACCCAGATTGACCAATGCTCTATCTCCCTCCTGAGGCAACCCAATATGAAGGCCTTAATTTGGTAACCATCTCCAAGTTGAAGGACAGTGAAAGTCAGTTCACCACTGATGCTGGCAACATCTGCCACTGGGCAGAGACAGGCAAAAAGACGCCCTATATTCCTACCACACAACTAGCCAACACCATCCTACATTACCACAACACCTTGGGTCATGTCAGAGGGCATAACCTCTTCAAAATCATAAAACATAAGGTTTAGTGGTCGTGTATGTGCCAATGCATCTTGGATCTCCTCAAAACATGTGTGTTGTGTGAAAAGAACACATCTAAGCCTGCACCCCCCAAGTCCGTCCTGCCCATTAAGGCCATGAAACCCTTTGAACAGTGGGCCCTTGACATTGTTGGACCCCTCCCCAAAGACAGACTTGGGAAGAAATACATCATCACAGCCATTGACTGCTTCACTTGTTGGCCAGTAGCGTGGGCAACCACTAACCACACCACCACCATCACTTGCTTCATTGGCAAGGAAATTGTGGCCTTTTTTGACGACCCAAACGCCTCATTACAGATGGTAGTCCTGAGCTTGTTAGGCATGTCATGAAGGCATACTGCGCCAAGAATGCCCTCTAACAAATAATCATGACTTCCTACCACCCTCAAGCCAATGGGCGCGTAGAGCAGTTGAATGGCTCACTGGTCTAACTGGTTGCCAAGCTCTCACAAGAACATTGTAATACCGTGTGGACTGAACACTTGCCCACTGCTCTACTCATCTTGTGAGTGCAAATCAACAGGGGAACTGGGTTCAGCCCCAGCACCTTGGCCTTTGAGACTTTCAATGGTTTGGCAGGGGTAGAACAAGGGAAATTACAATCCACAGTTCCCGCAAACCCCCCCTTGTTACCTACCCCTTCCCTGAGCCAGTGGCATGCCAAGGCCTGAGACATTGAACACAAGCAAATTGAGGGAGGGACAAGACACCTCAAGGCCAGATACGCCATAGAAACCCCGTTTACGCCCTCAACCCCAACTCAGCCAAGTTAGAACCCAACCACTTGGGACCCTTCAAGATAGCCACAGTCTATGACAAACACACCTATCAACTTGAAAATGCCCAAGGAAACACCAAAAAATCTCACCACTATTGCTTGCGCCCCAGTAGCGCCATCCCTACACAAAAGTTGTTTGTGCGGACCTTCCCAGATCTCCCTCAAACTCCAATCCTGGTGTCTGACAACAAGCAAGGGGCAAGGGGGTGTTGCAACCAAGTTTCCAGACTTGCCTGCCAACGTATCTCACAATAACAGGGGGCTCTTGATGAGTTGCCCCTTAACATATCTAATAACACGGACCAATCTGATGGTAATGTCAAACTGTGGGCACTTTCTCCTAATTAGGAGTGCTAGCAATTCAACCTGCTGATCCTGCACAAGTTATTCCTTTGCTCCTAATCCTACATGTAACATGCCATCATGCCACCCCATGTGGCACGGTGGCTTTCCCCATATAGTATATTAATTGCAGTATTCTATAATAAACAACACATTATTCTTATTATTCCTTAAATTTCTATTGGACTGTTGTCTTCCCCAATCCAAATACTGAATCCTCATTGGTTCAGTTGCAACAATAAAGTTAGACCAGTAGAATATTTGGCTTATTGAGTAATTTAGGAAGGACTCAACTCTTAAGAGTTGAAAAGTGAAAATTTCCAATACTGGAAATTCAGAACCTAAATGTAAAAATGTGGGATTGTCAAATCCTTGGTCCAAATTTTGAATCACTTTTGCGGGCAACTCAGCTGAGTGCAAAATAAAATGTTTAATAAAATCAAAACATTTAATTTGATTTTTTTGATTTATTTAAATTGGCAAATTTCAAATCTCTTGAGCAGATAACTCAACCAACAAAAGACAAAACTCAGCAAACAAATGCAGGATACATGATTCAGAAATGCGGGATTCCAATGTACAATTTGATATTTCCTGAATTTCAAACAAATAATAGACATCACGTAAAACTTAACAAATCTGAAATTGCAGGATTGTCAAATCCAAGAACTAAATTTCAAATCAAAAATGAGGTGAATTTGAAATAAATATAATTTATGGGTGTCTCAAAAAGGATGATAAAGGATCTAGAGTGGATTTGTGCTAATTCTTTTAGGAATCATAGGCATTCTCAAAAAGCACCCTATTCCATTTTAAGACAGCTAAAATTTAGATGCTTGATTACAGTTGAAATTAAAAAATGCTAATAATAAAGTATAATTATATATTACAATCTATCTTATCACATTGTCTTTTCCTTGATGTGTTGATAGTTCATTTGCTGTTGATAATGTGATTACATTTAATTGGATAGTTTCACCTCCAGTTGCCTTGGCAATAGGAAATCAAGTTGCCTCCCTGAGACCAGCTGGTCTCAGGGAGGCAACTGGAGGTTAAACTATCCAATTAAAGGCAATCACATGATCAACAGAAAATGAACTATCAACACATCAAGGAAAAGACAATGTGATAAGATAGATTGTAATATATAATTATGCTTTATTATTAGCATTTTTTAAAATCAACTGTAATTAAGTATCCTTAGTAGCAATACATGAATACATAGGTAGTAAACTAAAGTTTATCTTTCCACCTCTCCTTCTTCCTTGAAAATAAGTTTTTGGCCCCTGGCTACGCCAGGGGCCAAAAACTTTTAAAAAATTCTGCGTCATCAGGAGGGTAGCTCATATATCATTATATGGTTTTGTGGTTGCTATATTAGTGATTTAGAGTGCAGAATATTGCATCATTTCCAGTTTAGACAATTTTACATTTCATTTAATTTCATGTCTAAACATGGTTGTTGAGATTGGATTTTTCATTTGGTTTTATCCAGAGTGTAGCTTTTTGATTTGGGTTGATTAGTCCTAGTTACTTACTGTACATTCAATTTGAATTCCAGTTCCTGCAATTATTATTTGAGTTTACTAGTGGCATTCAAAAGTGATTTGAAATTTGGTTCTTGGATTTGAAAATTCCTGCAATTTCAAAAAACATAGTAAACTTAATGAAAATGGTTGATGGATTTGAACACTTCAAATCTGATTCCAGTTAATTCATTTTGTCCATTGGAAATATGCAGTTCAACTTGAACTTTGCAAAGTGTCTATGAGTTCCCGCATTTTCAAATATTCAAATAAAACATTCAAAGAATTAAATTTAATTAAAAAAGGCCATCCTGCAAAATTGATTCAAAATTTGGACCAAGTATTTGACAATCCCGCATTTTTATGGTTAGGTTCTGAATTTACAGTATGTACCAAATTTTGAATAAGTAATGCCACCTGGATCCATGGCTCCTATTCTGTCTACATCATTGTAAGAGTACCTTGTCCAGTACACAAAAACCCCTTGAGTGATTAATTTCTGCTGAACGTTCTGATAAATGAGGTTATATCAAGTGACTATCAGATTATGTCTATTTATCAGTGTCAACTTGAACAGGGTGATTGAATCAAGCTGAAAAACTGGGGCGGCAGTGACCCATTTCTAATCAACAGTTTGGTTCAAATCTGACAATTTGGTTAAGTTGGTTAACAGTTTTCCCAACTTTTTTAGATTTGCAATTAGGACAGATAATATCATCCATTATGAAAGCTACTATGACAAGTACACTCTATGACCACCTCTCAGGGCAGGAGGGCCACAGACATCCTTGAGTTCTTAAAGTAAATTATGTAGTGAATATGTGTGTGTTGTGTGTGTGAGAAGATCCTGGTGTTTTTAGGTAAGATGACTTCAACTGAGCAATGGTAAAGTCAAACTGCCCTTTAAACTTATAAGAACCCTCCCCCATAATGCAGACAAAGAAGATGTTGAGGAGAAGTTTGCTAATTTTTATAGGATAGTCTTGAAATCCTACACTGTTCCTCCGCAAGGTTTATAACCAAGGTATCCTGAGCAATGTAGGCACAGCTGTGATGTAATCATTCTAGATATGAAATAACATTATGGCTAAGGCTACATATGATGGGTCCAGAGATTCTAACTAGGACTTTCCTCATCCTTACTAAGAAAGGTACAGCTTTGTGGATGTTTGAAATTATCCTGGAGTCTGCCATGTGCAAGCCTTAAAGCAGCTGGGTAACTCTAAATGATGTGAGTCTGCAAGCTCCTGGCTGGTCATGCTTTATTAGGGGTGGGGATAAACTCCTGGATTATCTTGATGTGATCTTCCCCCATATCTACAAGAATTCTATAGGTTTTCCTACAGAAGAAAAGGGGGAAAGTTAAGTTATTTATTTTATTTTGGGTATGACTAGCTTTTAGGACAGGATAATCAGTATGTACTTGGAAGACGTCTAATATTTTGGCTTCATGTACATTTTAGCCACAGAGGCTTTTAGCTAGGAGAGATTGAGATTGGTTATCATGTGAGTCTTTAAAACATCTTGTGCCTACAACCCCTAGGCCTTTTCTAAATCCTCAATCTGTTCTAGCTGAATTTCTCCCTTGAGTGAGTGAGTGTTTGTTGTTGTTTTCCTGTTGGAAGGGCTGGTGGTGACCCACTTGACTGTGAGCGCTTTCATACATGGCTTGGGACTAGGCTGCAAATTTCCTGGTCTTTTAAAGCTCCATTATGGCTTGGTTATTTGCTTCTGCTATTGAATTATAACTGTCATTTATCAAAGTGCAATGTCTCATAGGTACCCATTTGAAGACATGTTTTTTATCTGTTTATGATAAGGGTAAAGAGCATGTCATTCCTGTTGTTTATGGCTTCTAGGGCGGCAAAAAGTGCCTGTTACTGTGAGAGAGGGGAGCTAAGCTAACTAAGCTCAGATCGCATCCTAGGGGTAATATCCACCAGGATGCTAACCAGTGCAACACTGAAATAGCTGCTCAAAGGGGCTCCACGGGAATGTCATGGAGGCTATTTGGGGCAAGTAGGCATTGATTACCATTAGCAGCATGCCTGACAGCAGCCAAGAAGTGCAACCTGGAGCCAATACTGGGGGTAGACAAGATTCAGAAAGGGCATAAATCTTTCACATAGTTCATAACAGGCATCAGGACCACCCCAGAGGGGAGATGCCAGGAGTGAACTGAACCTTGAAAACATCTAGATTGTTGGAAGTGAGACTCTTTACCAGGTCCTCTCCAGTTGATATTAGGTCTTGTGCTTTTCCTGTCAAGTCATCCAGCAAGTACAGAAGCTTGGATTAAATTTCACCACAGAATGATAGAGGAAGTCAAGCACAGCCACAGGTCTGGGGAGGTAAACCATAACAACAGCAGGATGGGAGCTAGTAAGAAACACAAACTTAGCCAAAGGAAACAACCTTTTTGGATTTTTCAATAAATTCCAGGGGCTCTGGTGGGGGATAAATCTCTGAAACTGGCAAATTAGGATGATCCAGGGGGTGTCTCAAGGACAGGATAATTTTGGAGTCTAGGAGAAGCACCAGAAAACAGGGGAATCACAAATGAGTCTCTACAAAAGCAAAAATTGAGTTCAAAGTTGCTTTTTCTTCAAAATGATAAACTTTAAACTTAGAGTAAGATTTATATAATTTATTAACTTAAATCTAGGGTCAAAACTGCTAACAATAGAAAATACAGGTAACAGGCAGCACCCATCACTAACAATAATTATAGGGAGCAGCAAAAAGACACTGAAAAGCTAGCTGGAAAAGCTTAAGGTAATAAACTTAATTATTCCTACTAAAAGTTTTAATAAAAGGGCACCAACAAGAGGAGTCCATGACAATCTTTTGAAATTCTAAAGCTTTTATTGGAAGGATAGACAAGCTGGGACCCATAATGGGCCTGCTTATATTTTTAAACAACATAATCAAAACTAAGAGCTCACACTAGGGAGAGCTCCCTGATTGGCCAGTGGATAATATTTTCAACACTGTATCAGCAGGATTGAAAGATTTTGAGTTAATTTCTGAAATCATTTCTGATTGGCTATAGAAGTTGGAATGGGTTGTTGGGCAGACAAATTGAGATTCAGAGTAGAATTGGACCATTGAGGTGACCCCACTTGATTGGCTACAGCTAATTTGGTTCAAGAGGGAGAGACTCAGGCTAAAAAAAAAGTCTGAATTAATCAGAGTTTTTTCTATAGTTGGACAGGAGGATGGGGCAATGAGAGGGGCTTGAGAGGGGTATGCTAAAGCAAATATCTTGTTGATTGAGTGCACCAAGTCTGCTAGAAAATTTAGAGATTTGGTGTTACATTGAGTAGATTTCTTAGATCACTGAGAGAAATAGTTTTATCCGGGGCCAAAAAAGAGAGTAACTTTACAGTTACCAGACAGCAAGATACTCCAAGGCACTACCTGTTTGTTTAATGCCAAATAGAGGTGTTCTCATCAAAATGGAGAATTATTTTTTGCTGTAGCTTAAATCTTCTACCTCTTTGAAGGTAACTAAGGTGACCTCAGTCTTGTGATCATCCCACATAGTGAACCAGGCAATAGCATAATCAACTAGCTTCCCTGAAACTGTTGCAATCCACATGAGTTTAAAAATTGGACAGATGAAGAGGCAGGTCTTTTTAGAAGATAACCACCTTACAATTTGGTTTTTTTCAAGCTGCCTACAAAGAGTTTCAACTGTAGGTTCAGCATGCGTTGGGAGAGGTCTAACTAAAGAGGGCAATACTGATATCATTTTAGACCAGCTGAAACTATTGTAGATGTGGAGTAGCACAATTTGGTCTTGATAGATAATGCAGCCTTTTGGGATGTCCCCATTGGAATAAGCAGAAAGAATCCTTGGGGAGGGTTGGTGTGATGATCCACATGTAGGAGGTTTTGTAGGCAAGGGTTGATTTGGCTTCAAATAAAGATGCTATGCTCCATAATTTACAAGGTGTTGATTGGTTGATTAAAGGTAGAAGCCTAGTGGGGAATGATGGCTACTAGGGACAGTAAGGCCTAGCTAGTAGATGTAGAACTTGCTAGAGGCAGATAGTGCCTCCACCCAGAAGAAGATATTGGCTTCTGTGGGCTAGAGTTCTTCACCTAGCAGGGAAATGTGGCTGAAAAATGGTGAAGAATGAGATAGCTAGCAGGGAACTTTGTCTGTTGGAGGTGGAGAAGGTTTTGGACCCCTGGCGGGTAGCACGGGCTGCCAGGGAGGGGAAGAGCCCTGAGGGCTCTACGTACCCTGATACACTTGCAGGAGGTCTGTGAGCAAGCATCCTACCTAACAGACTGGTAGTGTGTCCTTGTTTATGTCCCCATGGGAGCTTTGGGGGGAACCCAAAGTGAGCATTGGAGGGAATGAATTTGCTCAGAGGTGTCATCAAGGCTGTTTGCTTGGGGAAGCAAGCTGCAGAACTTGATGTGATCAGGCCTCTGGGAAGTAGAGCTGATTACTCTGCGACTGAAAACCCAGACTTAATCACCCGGGTGAGTAAAAACAACAACATAGGCTTTAAGGATCTATGGTTGAATGACCTAAGTAGAATGCCACTTGCAAGGGCCCAGTCAAACGCCAGTTCAATGTAGACTCATGCCTGGGTCTACAGGTTCTGGTAACAGGGACTGAGATAAAGAACCAAAGTGGTTCACGGAATCAGCAGAGAAGACTAGTAAGAGGAACTGTTTGATCACAGAGAAGGCTATTTTAAGGACTGCTGGTTCATATTAAAGTTTGGAAACATGAATTTTCATTGTGCAGATGGAACCAAGGTGAGCCTTAGCAAAGATAAGCTGAAGGACTTAAAGATCTTGATGCAAGAATGGCCATAAGACTGATGAAGTTGTCTGGAGACTGGAGAGGAGCTGTTTGGTGCACTAAGATGGGCTAGTTAGCTGAAGGACTGAGGGATGTGGTTGAAGAACTGGTGAAAGGACTAGAAGATGTAAGTGCAGGACCAGGAGGTGACTTGGAAGGACTAGCCAGACTGGATGCAGAGGCTGAGAAAGTTGATTTTGGTGTCTTTAAAAGAAGAAATACAAATAGAAAGAAGCAGTTAAATAATACTTAAATGCTGCCTAAATGTGTTGAAAATAATGACCTACCATATTTTCATAAAGAAAGAGGAGAAAAAATGGTTTACAGGGTGATAAAACTGTAAATTTATTAAGAGGAAAGTAAACCAGAAAGGAGTAAGAAAGAAGCCAGGAACAGGACAGAGAGACTGGAAGGGCAAAAGAGCAAATTTTGCCAAGAACAACTAAGAGAGGCAAAAGGGCGAGCAGTGAGCGGGTTCAAAGTCATAAAATGATGAGGAAAACATGGGGAAACATGGAGAAACGTTGTAAAATTGAAGGGTCAAAATTTGCCTAAGTAAAACATATACAGAAGTGCTCAAGTTTTGCCAGGGAAACGTGACAGGAATCACAGTGAAACCATTCAAAACGCAGAGCAGTTGTTTACCTGGAGCAAGACTGCCTTGGGTTTGAACCAGGGTCAAGAGCAAGTCATCCAGGGAAACTTTTCAGCAAAACCGTTGAATTGAGGCATATGATTGGCTGCAAGCCTAAGTCTAATTGATCAATGTTTTAAGGGCTTTAACTTAAGAGTTAAAGCCTAAAAAATGAGGAGCAGAAGCAGAAAATTCAGGACTTTCATTGGCTGAAGTAAGTTTTAAAGTTTAATATATTATAGAAAGAGAAAAACTTAATAGTTTAGGCTTTTGAAAACCAGAGTTCTAAGAGAGGGTTTTGTTCTGAAACAAGGGGCTATAAAAGGGAGAGCTATCTGAGAATCTTCAGGGACTGGATCAAGTGGATTACAAAGGCCACAAAAGCTAAAGAAGGAGCCAGAGACCAAGAGAAGGAAGCCTGAGCTGGAACAGACTGCAGAAGTCCAAGACCAAAGCACAGGAGCCCAAGATCAAGGTGCAGGAGCACAAAACCAAAGCACAGGAGCCCAAGACAAAGGGGCAGGAGCCAAAGTGTAAGGTCTCATGGTCTGGGGAAGATGGTGGAAAACTAAAGCTTTTAACCAGTTATATTTATGTCAGTCAAATACAAAAAGGTAGGTAAGGTCTGCAGTAGCAACTTTACTAAGGCTCCTAAAAGCTTATAAGAGATAAAATAGGGACTGAGGCAGTTTATTGACCCAAAGAAAATAAAATAAAGTCCAGTCTTAATGACAGACAATTTGGTCAAAAAGTCAATTTCAAGGTCTGGGAATTGCTCAGCACTAGTAGTAGAATTAAAGCTATCAACAATCAAATTGTGTGTATTACTATAAAAACTACCTAGCTGGTGAAGCAGAAAGTCAAAAGGAATCATAAGATCAAAGATTTAAAAACCTAAACTAAAATTGGGAAGAAAACACAAGCCACAAAACCTAACAAGTACCTTTTTGGGGTGCTAGTCAAACAATCTCAACTTATTGTTGAGACTGGAAAACCAAGCCTTTTTATTGTGCACTGTAAAATGAGGTGCAAGGAATGGTGTAAAGAGTTTTAACCAAAAATGTTTAGAAGAGATGCATGAAAAAAATAAAGGTAAGAAATCAGATATTGCAGTCTAGCTTAATTAAGCTAACCTCAGTTAAAAGGGTGACCAGGAGGAGAAGAAGTGGTTACAGCAATTGTCTTGGTAGTAAAGCAAGCAAAAATCAAGGAAAAACAGGTCCAAAGCTCAAAAAGACATAAATCAATTGTATAGCAAAAAGTAAGCATTTTGGAATAACTTCTAAGACTTCAGCAAATAGATCCAGGGTTTGAAACCGGCTGCAGAGGTAAGGGGAGTTTGAAACTGATAATAATCAGTAGTTAGGTCATAACTAGGCCTTTACAAGACCTAATTTGAAACCCAAAGATGGGAAATAAAGGGAAAAGGAAGAGGGTCATGAATAAATTGAAATGGGAAGCAATCTTAAGAGCTTACAAGCCAGAAAAAAGCAAGTAAATAAAAACAGAATAGCAGCTATAGAAAAGGTGAATCCTGACACAAAGACCAAGTACAAGGAGTCTGTGATGGAAATTGCGGGATAGTATGAAGCTGTTTCTAAGTGATGGGGAATTACCACCCAAATCCACATAGAATTAATGATTAACCACCAACGTGGCTTCAAATATCTTTTTGTAAAATTTCCAATTGTAATACCAGAATTAAGCAGAACAATTCATCCTAACCAAAGTAGCCCAAGATAAATGGCCTGAGACAACATCAAAGAATCTTCAGAATAAAATTCTGGACATTGGGAGGCAACACAATTTTCAGTTTCAAGAATGGGGGAGGAGCTGCAAAATTGGTTGGCGCAAAATTAACATTGGGCGGCACCAACAACAAAGTTCCAACTCCAGGACCCCATCTCCTAGAAATGATTCTGCTGAGAATCAGATTGTACAGAATATATTGTAACAACCCAACCACAGGATGCATTTTGAAAAGTAAATTAGAACTTGGGATAAATGATTTTTATTGAGTAAAATTTTGGGAGGACTCAACTCTTAGAGTTGAAACAGTGAAAACTATTCAATATATATCAAAAAATTTGACTAAGCAATACCACCTGAGTCTTGACCTCCTATTCCTTCCACATTGTCAAGTAAGTATCTGGTCCAGGCTGCAAAGAACCCTTGTGTGACTAGTTTCTGATAAACATGCTGATTGACAAGCTCATATTGGGTGACCCTCAAATTACGCCAATTTATCAATGTCAATTTGCAAGGGAGAACCGGTTTCAGCTGACAGACTGGAGCAGTTGTAACCCATTTCCAATTGACTGTTTGATTTAAATCCGTTAACTCAGTCAATTTCAATAAAGGTTTCCCGGCTTTTTGAGCCTTCTTGCTTGGGCAGATAGTACCCGGCATGATGGAACCTACTGTGACATTACCCTCCACTTTAGCCCTGGGAACAATACCACCATCCGGGATATGGGATAAGGAGAAATTCTTGTGGGCAGGTGGGAGTTTCATTGCGGCCAAGGTAAGTTCAGGGTGACCAATAGCAGTGGGATTGCGCTTGTAGAACTCGTGAATCAGATCTGAGGAATTGGAACAATTGTAGTGGGGAGCCCAGGAGTTTTCAGAATCAGGATAACCCTTCCAAGACACCAAATATTCCAAGCGTTGTTGATTCTTGCAGGAAGCCAGAATACAATTTAACTCATACTCAGGTTCTCCCTCCACAAGAATGGGTTGAGAAGAAGGAGTCTCTGTACCTTTAAAGGGAGTAAGAAGACATTCATGAATGGTGTGGAAAATCTTGAAAGCAGGAGGTAAATCCAGCTGATAGGCGGAGGGACTAATTTGACATTCAACTTTGAAGGGGCCAACTTGCTTAGGCCCTAACTTACAACAGGGAACCTTCAGTTTCATATTGCAAGCATCAACCATGACTAGATCACCTGGCCTGTAATTTGGACCTTCCTGGCACTTGCAATCCGCGTATTCCTTGTAAGTTGTCACAGCAGCAGCAAGAGTAACCTGGAGCTCCTGATGAACCTGCTTCAATGCAGCAGCCTGATCAGTTGCAGCTTCCACATTGCTAACCAAACAAGGGCCCATATTGGAAGAAGGGTTGTAACCCACATTGGCATAGAAGGGCAATACTTGAGTTGACGTGTGAGGGGCGTTATTATATGTGAACTCTACCATGGGTAGATTATCACACCAGTCATCTTGTCGCGCATTAGTGTAGCAACATAGGTAGACCTCCAAACTTTGGTTTACCCTCTCTGTTTGTCCATCAGATTGGGGGTGAAAATCCGTGGAATGACACAATTTGATACCTAGAATCCCAGTGAAAGCTTCCCAGAACTGAGCAATGAGTTGGGGCCTGCAGTCACTCACAATCTCCATTGGGATGCCATGTAGGGAAAAGACTCTATTCACAAACAACCTAGCCGTTTCCACCAAAGTAATTTTGGTTGAGCAAGGTACAAAGTGTTCCATTTTTGTGAAACAATCTACCACCACTATGATTGCATTAAACCCATTAGAATTGGGAAGTTCACCAATGAAATCCATCAACACAGATGTCCAGGGTCTTGCAGCAGGCTGCAGTGGAATCAATAAGCCCATAGTCTTGCTCTGGCTTGCCTTAGATCAAACACATACCAGACAATCACAAACAAAAGCTGCCACCTGCACTGTCAAACCTTTCCAGGAAAACTGGCAGCGGATTAGTTCCACCGTTTTGTTTTTCCCTGGGTGGCCTGCCGTTGGACAGATGTGATGAGTCCCCATGATTTTTTCCCAAATAGTTCCTTCTGGGACCCATAAGCAACCTTGATGATATAGAACGGGACCTATCTTATGATAACCCTGAGGCTGACCCACTGGGTTTGCACATGCTAGCTCCAATAGCCTATCATAACCTTTGGACAGAAGTTACAGAGACTTAACTTTGGAATATAAGTCCAGGTCTGCGCCCTTGGTTAAGGACATTGTAGCCAGTGTAGCAGGTAGATGCAATAAAAAAGGCACCACAGCCTCATCTGAAATCATAGTATGTGTATTGAACTTGGCATCCACACTAGCATCTGGGAGATGGGAAGGATTCCTGCTTAGTGCATTGGCCAAGTGATTATCCAATCCCTTAATAAGCTTGTAGCGGAACTTGTATCTTGTCAAGTCACCATGCCATCTGGATTGACAACCTGAAAACCCCCTGGGTTGTTGATAATATAGAAGATCTTTGTGGTCAGTTCTTATTACAAATAGATGACGTGCTGACATGAGATAGTGATTATAATGCTTTAAAAATTCCACAACAGCCAACAATTCCTTGTCGCAAATCATGTAGTTGTGTTCTAGAGCCTCCATCTTTTGGGAGAAATACCCTAAGGGTCTCTCAATTGTGTTGCCAGAAGTCTGCAATAACACACCAGCCACAGCGTATTTAGATGCATCAGTGGAAACCACAAAAGGAAGCTCAGGATCCACATGTCTCAACACAGGTGACAACAACAAAAGAGCCTTGACTGCTGTGAAAGCATTTGCGCACTCAGGCGTCCAGACCAAAGTTGTCTTACCACTAGCCAAATATAAAGAGGCGGCCACTTCAGACAGATGTGGAGTGAATTTCTTCAAGAACGTGCAGGTACCCAAGAAACTACAGAGTTGGGATACTGTCACAGGCCTAGCATACTCTCAAACTGCAGCTTCTTTTTCAGGGGCAATGGTGTGGTCATCCTCAAAGATAATATTACCCAGAAAGGTAACCTTACTTTTGAAGAATTCACATTTGCTTCTTTTAATGATCAAGTTGGCCTGGAGGATGAGCTCTACCACTGCTGACAGGTGGGCTTTATGTGACTCCTCATCTGGAGAGAACACTAAGATATCATCCATATACACAATGGCACATACACCCAGGAGATCACCCAAGACAAAATCAATTAGTCGCTGAAAGCAAGCTGGAGCATTCTTCAATCCAAAAGACATTACCTGGAACTAAAAGATACCTTTCCTGGTTCTGAATGCTGTTAATCATTCCATTCCTTCTACAATCCTGATTTGATTGAAAGCATTCAACAGATCAAGTTTTGAGAATACCTTAGCCTTCTCAAAACACCTAGAGATCTGTGCTTTGAGAGGTAAAGGATAGGGATCAGGGATTGTGATTTTATTTAAGTTCCTGTAATCAACACAAAGACAAAGATAACCATCAGCCTTTTGAACAAACAACAACGGAGAGAAAATTGATAAAGCCTTTTTAAAAATATAGCCCTTTGCCAGTATTTCATGAGTCCATTCTTCCAAACATGTGTCTTCCTTCAAGGTTAAAGGGTAAATAGGGGGACACAATTTGAATCAGATCAACATTAACTTTAAAGTCAAAGTCAAACTGAGTGTGTTTGGGAAGGATCTTGCCTCTGGTAGCGTCAAACGCCATGGACCAGGGTTGTAAACATTCCAGTAAGTCCAAACTTGCAGGGACAGGAACAGGAACCAATTGAATATTCTGAGAGGATTGCTCCATTTTGGACATACCTAACAGCGGAATACAAATAGATATACCCAAAGAGTGTTCCACCTGTAACACATTTTCTTTCAGTAAGGTGGATACATTATGATCTCTCCACCAACCCACACCCAAAATGATAGGATACATCAGGAGGGGCAAACAGAGAACCTTGGGGTAAAAGACTGACCCAAAACTATAAAGGTTACTGGCTTCTTTAGCTGAAAAGAGGGAAATGTTTGACAGTTTCCACCCCTAACAAGCATTCCAGGGTGGTACTTGAGTTGTAACAAGTTGGCAGTCTCCACACTCATGAAGTTCTTGGAAGCACCTGTATCCAAAAAAATGGCTGGCTGATAGATAGTCTGGTCATTATCAATGCTACAATAAAACAAGAAGTAACCAGAAGTAGATTTATTTGCAGCAAAGGTGGCAATATTGACAGGTTCTTGTTTTTCATCAGCGGTGCAGACAGCAGCTAAGGAGGCAGGATGCTCCTGGAAATAACGCTCAATCATCTCTTGGACAGCATCTGGAAGAATGGGATGATCACAATCAATGGGAACAAGGGGCAACTCTTCGGACCTAACCACAGAAGACTTTGCAGATACAACGTGCTGAAGCATTGCCAAGGAACTATTAGGGCCAGACACTACTGGGACCTCCAATACATCAGCAGGTTTGTTCACCACTGTTGATTGGAACTGAGACAGGCTAGGGGGAGAATAATCTTGGCTTTGGTTGGAAGGAACTACCGCAGAGCAAGGGCCAGAAAACCAGGAGCGCACAGCGGGTTTATCCTCAATTACCAATGTACCTTGCTTGGAAGTGGACAGATTTGAGACCAGAGAAAGAATTTAGCTTACCAGGGCCTCAGTTGTGGTTAACAGGGAATCCCAAACCACCAAATCCTGGGAAGTCTGGTAACTGCTAACCACAATGCTGAGAGTTTATTCACCTCAGGAACATCAATTGTGCGGTAGTAGGCGAGAAACTGAGGAAGGAATATCAAAAGCAGAGTAGTACCCTGATGGAAGGCGTACAGCTTACAATATACTTTGAGCTCCTCAATAGATACACACAAATTTTTTAACAAAGGGTATAGAGATGTGCTTTCAGTTAAAACACGTGAATTGCGCTCCACCACGGACAACAAACATTCACAAGCATCCTCAGAAATCTTTGTCATCACATGGTAAACTTGGGATTTATGACTAAGGCTTGAACCAGAATAGAATGATAATGCTGAAAAAACTTCACGTGAAATCTCATCAGTAGGTGGAGCAGGAAAACAATCTGGACGCCAAAATGACATGACATGACGGAAATAGGAAACAGAAGATCCAGTCTCAACAAATGCAACTGGAGATGGAAACCACAAATTAAAAAAAGCCCAAACTGAAAGCTCAGAAAGGAACTGATACAAATAAACATGGTAAACACAGATATCTTGACAGAGCAAGAGAAAAGAAACACAAATTCATGACAAACTTCTTCCAAAAACTCAGATGTAGAAGAGTTGAGTAATGTGACGGAAATTGCAGGATAGTATGAAGCTGTTTCTAAGTGATGGAGAATTACCACCCAAATCCACATAGAATTAATGATTAACCACCAACATGGCTTCAAATATATTTTTGTAAAATTTCCAATTGTAATACCAGGAATAAGCAGAACAATTAATCCTAACCAAAGTAGCCCAAGATAAATGGCCTGAGACAACATCAAAGAATCTTCAGAATAAAATTCTGGACATTGGGAGGCAACACAATTTTCAGTTTTAAGAATGGGGGAGGAGCTTCAAAATTGGTTGGCGCAAAATTAACATTGGGTGGCACTGACAACAAAGTTCCAACTGCAGGACCCCATCTCCCAGAAATGATTCTGTTGAGAATAAGATTGTACAGAATATATTGTAACAACCTAACCACAGGATGCACTTTGAAAAGTAAATTAGAACTTGGGATAAATGATTTTTATTGAGTAAAATTTTGGGAGGACTCAACTCTTAGAGTTGAAACAGTGAAAACTATTCAATATATATCAAAAAATTTGACTAAGCAATACCACCTGAGTCTTGACCTCCTATTCCTTCCACATTGTCAAGTAAGTATCTGGTCCAGGCTGCAAAGAACCCTTGTGTGACTAGTTTCTGACAACCATGCTGATTGACAAGCTCATATTGGGTGACCCTCAAATTACGCCAATTTATCAATGTCAATTTGTGTCAGGGACCCACTTTGCGGGGAATAAACTTCCCAGCTGATGGGCCAAGGCCCCTACATTCAAGCCTGCTATGACCAAGCCAATAGGAACTGTGACCATCACAAGATGTCCAAGTTTTCCTAGATAAGCAAATCTTCCAAACCTAGAACTGAATTGCCCAAGTAGATAGTAGCCCACCAAATACGTCAAGAGGTAAAATGAGGCGTAAGTTCTAACAAGAGTAGGTTCAGTGGGTGGGGAAGCAAACGAGCAACCATAATGGAATTTATGTCCCCAATGTCCAGAAGGATATTTGAACCATCCATTGGCAAGGAATTCCTTCTGGTGGGCGTCATCAGGGGAGGAATTATACCAGTCAGTGGTTGGAGTTGGGTATTCCAAGGCGTACACCTTGGTTAAGAAGTAGGCTAGAAACCAAGATAGGAAAGGAATTCCCCTCATGGCTTCAGAAAAGAAGTGTTATCAAAAGGGAGGAGTAACTAGAAGAGTAATAATATTTATTGTTAGAACAACTAAGTTTGGTAAAGTTGTTAAGCTTAAATAGCCTAAAAGTAGAGGCTGAGTGAGTTAAGAGGATATGAGGATAGATGAGAGGGATTTTTCAATAATTTGCATAGATAGGATGGCTGAAACTAATACCTGGGTGAGCTGGGCATGAATTTCTGATTATATATGTAATAAAATAATATTCCAAACATAAGCAGAGTAAAGATAAACCGCAATATCTTGGAAATTAAGGAAGTTTTCATAAGGAACATCAAGTAAGGTGCGGAACGGAGTCTTGGTTTCATCTTCATATATTAGATACAAAGGCGCCTGGAAAAACCAATGCAGCCAATCAACTGCTGAGCGGTAAGTGACATTGTCTCTGGATGTATTAACCTTTTTGAAACTGATTCTAGGCTTGAAAGCGAAAGTCAATTCAATGACATGCTTATAAATAGCTAAAGTAAGTTTTTTAGCTAACTTTAAACTAATGGTTGATGATTTTGGAAGGTTTTGGGTTCAAATCCTGTTCCTGTCCTTAATTTTGCAAAACCTAGTGTTTAAAAATTGGTGTCTTTGTTGTTGTGGATGACCTAAGTTGTTGATGTGATCCAAATAATTGAAGGAGTCAGGGAAAGAATCCCTGACAATTTGCAAGGGGGAACCAGTTTCATCTGACAGACTGGAGCAGCTGTAGCCCATTTCTGATTGGCTGTTTGATTTAAATCTGTTAACTTGGTCAATTTTGATAAAGGTTTCCCAGCTTTTCAAGCCTTCTTGCTTGGGCGGATAATACCTGGCATGATGGAACCTACTGTGACAGAGTCCAAGAGACTGTTAAAGGACTCCAAGTATTGGCACAAACCCTCATTTTTCCCTATACAAAGGCCTTATATCAGAAGGTTTCTAAGGGGATCTTCCTTCTGACAGTGAATAAAAAGCCTATTACAACCCCTAACCAAATTTCCTGTGATAAAAGGATATAAGCTCTATGATTAAATTACCCCACATCTTTTACCCTAGCCCAGGGGAGAAGGAATTCTATTGCCAAGGTTGCAGAAGATTTGTCTCTAGTAAGTCTTCCCAGGAGGAGTGGGAAAAAGTGACTAGGCATCTTGAAATAACAGATAGAGGAAGGGAGTTTATCAGAACAGAATTTACAAGACTGTTGTAGGATTGGTATTGGCCTAAAGAAGGGCTAGCGCCTGCTGAAGTACAAGTGTATGGTGGAGACGCTCACCTGGTAATTAGGAAGGTACTGGAAGAGTTTGCTCTTATGCAGGCCAAGTACAAGCTCCTAACCAACCACTCACCACTGTTGGGGAATGACAACTCCTCCAAGCTGGTCCCTGGCTATGACCCAGGACACACTTTGGGGACTGGTGACCAGGAACCCCACAGTTAGCCAAACAGCACACACTATGTCCTTGCTTCAGAAAATTCTTCTTAAAGGTAGGCCATGAATTGAACCTACCACTGCTACTGTGGTTACAACCAAACTAATTGTAGCTCATTATTTGGATTAGTGAAGACAACAGTTCAGGAAACAGACAGATATTTATAATAAGATAATGTCTTTATTGATAATTGAAAGGTATTATACTGTTATAGATAGCCACAGGTCATAAGGGGAAGGTGAAGTGGCATGGTCCAGGTATGGTTTGGGGTTCACATAACTTGTTGAGGTAGTTTGGCTGGAATTGATCTTGCTCTTTATAAGGAAGTATTGTCCCATATTTCAAAATTTTAGGCAGGAGGTGGAATTTTGTTAGATATAGGATTGAGTAGCTAATTTAGTGGCCTCTGTGTATTGTAAGAGATTTTGTTGGGCAAGTGATCAAACTTGGCTGCAACATATTCTTTTGCTGATATATATTTTGTATATATCTGAATAAAAAGTATTAAATAATAACCAAATCAAACAACCTTTGGTTCCAAACTATTGATGGGAGATATCGGCAGATAAAGCTTTTAATAAATTATGAGGTAAAAAATAAAGTTTTAAGGATGGAACTGCTCCAATTTTACATCCAGTGTCCAAAACAAAACAATATTATAACAACTGTTTCAGCCCTGAAAACTGATTTAATTTTACATCATGTGCCTTGCACAAAATGAAATCATCTGCTTTATCCTTGAAAACAACTTTCTTTTTCATTTTTTGTGGTTTACACAATAGAGTTAGGCACAGATTGTGACCTGCTCCAAAAGTTGCAGCACAAATTCACATGGATTGCTTTGAGACCTAATCCAAAACATCCAGAAAATAGTTTTGTGAGTCTGTGATAAAAATTGCTGCAATCAGCCAGATCCTACTCTTATCATCTTCTTGAGCCTTTGGGATGGAATGGTATAGAGAGATGTATTATACAGGCAACTTTATGATACAGGACTATAAAAGGTAATTTCATCAGGGTTGATATACTTATCAAGCCAGGCTGATGGGCTGTTGAATCAAACTATTTGTGGGATAACATGGTCACATGGTTTATCTGGATATAGTGTATACCTGGATTCAACTCTTTGGATGCGATGGATTTGGCTTGAGACTAATGTACACGTCTGATGGGCTATGCAAACCCAGATTACAGGGACCCGCTTGGTATACGCTAGCAGCATGATTGCTACCACGGAGGGTTCCACGATCTTCACCATGTCAAATATAAATACTAAACTAAATTTAAACCAATATATTAAAGCCATGCGGCTTATGTACATATTTCAACTCGATTCACTGCATGGCCATGGGCTGCGATAAGGATGCTGTAAAATCCTAAAGAGAATGGAGCCAAGCGGATTTGTCCGATCTGTGGGTCTAGTCTGTGTGAGATAGATATGCAATTTATACTGTGCATAAAATTAGCGGATTGATTCCATATAAATTATCTTCTTGGGCTCGGAGCGTGTCGCATAGCGGGAGGGCAGGTTTAGTACCCATGCTTAAATTCTAATTGGTGGCATGGAGTGATTTAAGAAGGAAAACACATTCTAAAAATTTAAGTTTGCAAATACTAATTTATGCTATTTAATAGGTGGGCTGTTTGCTCTTATTTGGCTTCAGCCGATAATCTGCAGTTGTCATTGTGATGACAACGCAATGACAAATTATTAGATATGTTTCTCCAAGAGGGTTGTAAAGGAGGTTAGCATTTTATTTTAGTGAACTTAAACACCTGCGGATCGTTAATAAATTCAAGTTTAAATTGTCGTGGTATGTTTCAATTGAAAGATCAAACAACCATAGAGGTAAGCTAATCTCACTCTTCGTGGTAAGTTTGGCTTCTCCTTGGGCTAAGGATTCGGTAGAAAATAGCATGCAGCTATTTTTGATGAAGCTTGGACTGAGGCTCAGCGTTGGAACATTTCCAGGGGATATCTGCATAGATCCATACATTTTATGCTGCAATGTTCGATCATGTGGTTTGAACCCAATTGGTTCAAGTCATGTTGAGGTGACTGCTAGTTACTGGCGGATTAATCAACTTGCATATACATCTGTTGATTGGCTTGAAGTAAACAAAGATCATTTAACTCAAACTGATTGTGACTAATGGAGGAGTGAGATTGACAGGATGGGCTTCGATCACCGTCCCATCAGCCATGGCTGCAATTGACTGCCTTCTATATCAGGCACATACGTCCTGCACCAATCCAAACAATGCATCCTCGCTGTTGCTTTATGGCCATGTAGACACATATTCAGTCTATATTACCCACACTAGCTTAGGCTCTTCAAGTTTACTCAATATTGTTCATCTTTTCCAATGGCGGTCGACTTATCCGTCGCTCTCCACCCCGAGTTGGTGTATATACTGGCTGCTTTAGTGGGTGGCTTTATTATCTTCTTTGGTCTGATTTCCCTCTTGGTCAAAGAGAAACTGTTTCTATCTGATGCTTTAGTCGCACTTCTGTTTGGCATTTTGGTGGGCCCCAAGGTGTTTGGTTTTTTCGATCCACTCTCTTGGCCAGACCATCCTGGGATTACCTTGGAGCTTTCGAAATTTGCCATCGCAATCCAGGTAAGCATATTTCCAATCATTTCCTAAAAATATTTAGGTGATGGCTGCCGGTGTATCGATGCCAAAGTAACTTATATACTGTTATTCGAGCTAATTCATCCATAGAGCTTATGCACGGCGAGAGTATTGGTCCTTTATGATGCTACTTGGCCCTACCATGCTTGCCATGTGGCTAGTTAGCGGTTTAATAATGTACCTTATACTGCCCAGATTTTCTTTCCTGCAAGCCCTTGTTGTGGCAGCCTGTGTAACCCCAACTGATCCTATCCTTGCCAACTCAGTTGTCAAGGGAAGGTTTGCTGAAAAGCATGTCCCTATTCATGTCCGCGATTTACTTTCCGCTGAGAGGTGAGATAATACTAGTTTATTTTCTAAACAATTTAGCGGTGCGAATGATGGTAACCATGAAATATGCCACTAGCTAATGAGTAGGACTCGGGCTTCCTTATATGTACCTAGCCCTATATCTTTTGCATTTCAACTCAGTATGGGATGCTCTTACTGCTTGGGTAGTATTGGTCTGGCTATACCAAATATTTTTAGCAGTTGCTATTGGGATAACTGCTGGCTTCATCTTTCGGAAGCTAATATATCATGCTGAGCGCTACGATCTCATTGACAAAGAATCATTTCTCGCCTTTTGGATTGCTTTAGCCCTCTTTATAACTGGGTCACTTGGGATCCTTGGAAGTGATGATGTTCTGGCTTGTTTTGTAGCTGGAAATGCTTTTGCCTGGGAGTAAGCATATCAGTCAGGCCAAAACTAACTTTTAAGCAATTGGTTTAGCAATGAGACCAAAGAGGCACACCTTCAAGAAGTTGTTGATATGATATTCAATTATGCTTATTTTATCTTTTTGGGTGCGAGCTTGCCCTGGGATTCTTATGCATCCACACTTCCGGACTTGGGATACGGGAAGCTGATTGCGATTGGTTCTCTTCTTCTTTTGTTTCGGCGACTCCCCGCCATGCTTGTCCTGAGCAAGTTTATCCCTGCTATTCACAATCTTCGTGAGGCTGTTTTTGCTGGATGGTTTGGGCCTATTGGCGTTGGTGCAATCTTCTTGGCCTTCTTGGGTCAGTCTATAATAGATAATTTAAACGCAAATATGCAGTCGACTGTCGGAAAAGATGCTTTAGATCATGTGCGTCCTTATTTGTATCCTGTGGTTTCATTCATGGTATTATGCTCAGTTATTGTCCATGGCATCACAGTACCCCTCATTTATTTAGGCCGCCACATCACAACCCGTTCAATTACTGCAACCTCAGCTATGCAGAATGTTGTTTCCCGACTTCCCATGATCCGCCCTGGCCAAGATGTAGTACTAGTCCCCCCAAAGCGCTCTTTGAATGGCGAAGGCTCTAGTAATCCACCAGAGCACAACACAATCGAAATTGAAGATGAAGTTCCAACTGTCCTCCACCTGCCAGCTGGAGCTCAGGTAGTAGTTTCGGATAATCTCGAAGGAAAAAGTGCCTAATCTCGCTAATTTTGCATCCCCATCATTTAAATGAGTGATAAACCCCTTAGCCATTTAATGTTTAAAACCCTTACTTCCATTTCATGAGACTGTTTCTGCATTTTATAGTGTGCCAAAATAATTTGTCCCTAGATGTTAATTTATCCACTGATATTTGGTTATTTGGTTAGACTTATGTCGGAGTTTGCTTTGCCTTGTTTTTAATTCATTGACGTTCAGAATTGTGAATGCCTGAGTACATTCTTGACAACTTTGTGGCACCCAGAGTTAATTCTACATGCAATTTTTTTAACTTTTTGAATTTTGCAGCTTCCTTGTGCTCTTGCATATTATATTATGGCTACAGCAAGGGGGTCTATTCTAATATCGTCGTAACTGTGCTGTTTTAGCAGAGTTATAAGAGGAAAAATAATTGATGACTAGATTATATTCTTTATTGGGTGATAACTATTATATAGCCGCTCGTGAATCTGAATATTGGGAACATGATTGTGGTGATCACTCACTTGGATGGTTGAGGGGGTGGTTTGATCCTTGTAGAGAGTCAAGCGCTGAATCGAGGCATCCATTGTGTGGTGATCAATATCTGGTCATGTTACTAGGTTTGGAAATTTGAGTTGACTTCAGCATTTGGCTTCAGTTCACTGGGAAGTTGGATTGTAGGTCTTGAACCTGTTTAGTCGGAACCTTACTGGGGGTTGACCCTGTTTTTCAACAATATAAAGAGGTAACTGAGTGTGGTAAGTAACTATCAATATTTTAAACTACATATTTACAGTAGTTTTAAAAGCTATGACGACAACCAAAAATACTTCAGATTTAAAAGAAATGATTTCAGATTTAAGCGAACCCCAAGTCAGGCGAGATTCAAGAATCAAATAATCTAAGTATTTTCAGTGAACTGGCAAAATGTCAAACAATAAATGAAATGTCTTTTACATTTTATGAAATTATAACAAACATCAAGTGGCATTATTTAAACCACAAACAAAATGAACTGATGCAGCAAGTGAGATGGATGGATGCTACTTTGGAATATAATATAATCCAATCAGGATTCATATGAGGCACCGACATAAGGACTAAAATGAAACAAAATTAGAGCAATCTGGAAGTGAGATTCCACAAGCACAAAACAAAATGAAGTCACACAAGATGTGTAGTATGAGCAGCCTAAAATAGAAAAATAACAATATAACAGCCAATCAACAGCTATCTAATTTGGAACAGAGGCATTTTATTCATTTCCATGGCTCCTGATTTGAGTAAAATAGTTTTGAGAACTTTCCAAATATGGACTGGTGATTACAATAGAAATAAATTATAAAATTTTAAACTTCTACTTTTATTGATTTTATCCTAGGTTTTATTGTGCAATGGTTTTTACTAGCAACATTTTCAACAGCGCCAGCAAACAAGCCAGCAGCAGCCAAGCCAGCTTCAATGGAGGCGAGTCTCAGAACATGGAGGCACCCGTTTACACCCAAGCCTTTGAGGCAGGTAACAAGGAAGCTGACCTGTACCTGACTCCCAACCCCTATGGCTTTGATTTGTGTGAGAGTCATCTAGTGTCCAGCTCTACCCCAGCTCCCTTACCTATCCTTACACAAGCTGCCAACTAACCCGCTAATCAGAATGGCAACCCTGATTCAGAACAACTTCCAGCCACCAGCCAACCTGCCCCCCTCAGCCAATCAGGCTTCAGCTCTTGCGGCCTAGCACCCCAAGCTCCAAATCAAAAACTGCCCAAATTTTTCAGAAAATTGTGGCATTAAATCTGCGTGGTCTGTCTTGTGACCAGATTGCCACCCAATTGCAATTTACCCAAGCCACAATAATGCAGGAATTCAACAACCTGATGAACAAGGGGAACCTGGTCGGGACAGCCAAGAAGACCCCAGAGTTTCAGATCAACAAGGCATACCTGATCATGCTCAATCTATTGCAGTGGGACCCCAAGCTTTCCTGACTCAGGTCTGGAAACAGCTTGCACACCATACCATATGGGTTTCTGAGTGCATGGTGTAGCTCTGGATGTATGGCAAAGTGGCATCATTCTGTGTGTTGACCAATGTTGCCGGTGACCAATGATATGGCAGTGAGAATTCCCCATATGATCAGGCCATCAAATCCACTCTAGTCAAATATCTGCTAAGGTTGTCTGATGATGTCATGAAAGTCTCATACTATCAGCTATCAATAACTTTTTGGCAATTTTGATAATCAAGAAAGAGCCGCCACCCAAAAAGAAAGGAAGAAGGTCAAGAAGGAAAAGTTCATTGGTGTGTTTCTGGCTGTTTTGGCCAAGGATTTTGTCTACTATCAGACAAACCCAGATTTCACCAATGGCTAAGAGTACGGCCACATTCTCGGTGAAGTGTTTGACTCCTGGGATAGCTCAAATTCCAAACACCAGTTTTTCTTGAGCCACCAGATGGAAGGTAGCTCCACTGCCCTTGAGGCCATCCAGGGGCGCGGGCACCAGGCCTTAGTCTACCCCGCCAGCCACGCAGACATCTATCTGGCTGATGTTGTGTTCTTCAAATTAGAGATACAGTTCAGGAGCGCCACCCACAGGCATTTAATGATATTTATATTGGGGTCCTCAACCATGATTCTCTTTTTGGTTGGCAGATGGTGGCTGACTTGTTTGCCCAACTTGTCTTTCATGGTAACAAGGGAAGCCAATCACATAAGAACAAGCACCTCTCACCCCGGGTCACAGCTATCTACTGCCCAATCAAATCAATGGCAGACAAGGAATACAACAAGTGGTATATGGTGGTCATCACAATGAATCTGATTGGTTCTACCCCTGCCACCACCACCTCCTCCCACCTACCAGTCCCTCCTACCCAATCCCAGCTCTCAAAGGCCAGCATCATCTCAATGCCTTCTCTCCTGTGCTATTCTGCCTCATAGACATCACTCTTTCCCTCCCACATAAACTTGTTGCCATCAAATATTTTGTATTTATTTTATTTTTATCCAGAATTTTGATTGTTTTCTCTCTTTGTTTTTATTTGTGTTGATTATATACTTCTGGGAAGTATAGTAAACAAGATAAAGAGGAAAATTAAGAAGAAAATGATACTTTATTTAATATGAACATAGGGCATTATATAGTATCCTGAGAAGCCACATGTTATCCATGTGCGTCATGATAGTCATGAGGCTTGTCCAAGTAGTGTTCTGCTTATGACTCAAAATGTTTGATCCTCATAATAGATAGGCAAAGAATAAGAGTGCTACCTACTTAATGACTAGCTGGGGAATCATTCAGTAAGTTACTTGGGAAATTAATTTCCCAAGAGGGAGTAATCAAAAATGTTGCAACATCTCCCCCTGGGGTGCTGGAAGGTGGAACCTCAGGGATTTTATTGAGAGTGTTGGGGATTTGGGCTTGGTATTGATCCAGTTTTGCATTGGTTACAGGAAGTTGAGAGTTACATTGTGCTATTTTTGCTTTGCACAGGTGGAGGAGGTCACAGTGCATACTGTAAATCCAGAGCCTAAACATAAAAATGCGGGATTGTCAAATCCTTGGTCCAAATTTCAAATCACTTTTTCAGGATGGCCTTTTTTTAATTGAATTGATTTTTTGTGTTTTTATTTGAATTTTTAAAAATGCAGGAACTCATAGACACTTTGAAAATTTCAAGTCAAACTGCATATTTCCAATAAACAAAATGAATTAACTGAAATCAGATTTGAAGCGTTCAAATCCATCAACCATTTCCATTAAGTTTACTATGTTTTTTGTATTTGTGGGATTGTCAAATTAATGAACCAAATTTCAAATCACTTTTGAATGTCACTAGTAAACTCAAACATTAATTCTGGGAACTGGAATCAAATTAAATGTGCAGTAAGCACACTAGGAAGCACCAACCCAAATAAAGAAGTTCCACCACAACTAAAATCAAACTAAAAATTCAATCTCAATAATCATATTTAGACATAAAAAGTGATTAAACTTTAAAATCATCCAAACCCAGAAAGTATACAATATTATACACTTCAAATCACAGATATAGAAATTCTGTTACTATTCAAGGCTAAATCAAGAAAAAACAACTGCCCACAAATAACCCTAAAATCTAAATAAATGCATATTTAATCTAAAAAATATTTTTTTATTTTATTTTTATGGACAGACAATCCCGTTCCCAACCAGCTCGCAAGGCAGCCTGTCCACAAGGGTGTCCCAGAGGGTCCAATAATAGACCCAGAACACAACTTGAGGGGAGTAATGCCAACACACAGGCCTCCCAAGGCGTCAGCACCAGTCAACCCCCTCCCACATCCCAAGCCAGATCAACCAGCCTGAATCCTAGGCAGAAGCCACCCTCAAGGCCTGCCACCAAAGTATCTCCTACCAAGGTCACCACAACAATAAAGCTACTTACACCTCCACCGTGTACCCAGTTATCACCTGAACCACACTCTGGATCCAAGAGTTGCCATTGCATGTCCTGCGTTTTTGACACTTCCTATGAGCCATTAGCCACCATCAAAGAGCCATCTGTACCTGTGATTTATTCCACCATTGACAGTGCCACTGCAAGCAAGCGTGATCCCACCTTCTACACAAAGGTCCCTGTCCCCTGTGTTAAGCCTGTTAGCCAGGATGCCGCAGTACCCGCCAGGGGCTGGCATTGGTTGACAGATAGTGAGCGTGAAGCTCTCCTCAACTACTTAAACAGGGGAATGGCAGTTTGGGATATTGCATCCCAATTTGGTGTCACAGCCATATATATTGGCGGCATCAACAAAAAAATACGGCAACACTGAGCAAATTGAAAAATCTGCCAAGGCTAAGTGGTAGCCCAAACTCTTGCAGCCTGTGCATTTCAAGGCAATAAAACAGTGGGTAGCCAAGGATTTCCACCTGGACACACTTGCTATCAGATCAATGCTGGTCATGGAGTTTGGGCTTTCTGTTTCCAAAACCCTTCTCTATAAAGTGATGTTTGATTTGGGATTCTCATTAAAATTACTGAGGGTTTCTCCGTACAATAGGAACAGCAAGAATACCATCAAGGATTGACACATTTATGCCAAGACCTATCTGGCACAAAAGGAGACTGGGAATGTCCAGTTCTTCTACATTGACAAATTGTTGTTTTTCTCCTCACTCAGGTCTAGGCATGGGTGGGTCAAGCAGGGGTCCAAGAATGGTGTAGCACATTGTGCAGCTGTCTGTTCCCAGACTTATTCTATGGTAGCGCTTCTTGGTCCCTGTGGGTTGGACCAGTATCAGATGATCAAGGGTTCCCATAACAGCGGGACCTTTCCCAATTTTCTCCAAGCCGTCAAAGAGTATCTTCAGATAAATTAAAGCAGCACAACCAATATTGTTGTGCTTGATAATATTGGGCTCCACAAAGTGGATCTGGTTGTGTCCATATTCCCCCCCATCAACAAAAACAGCCATTCTGCCAGCTACCGCCTTGCAGACTGCCCAATGAGACTCCTCTTCCTTCCATCTTATTCTCCATTTCTGAATACAATCAAGGAGGTGTTTAGTTGGATCAAGAATAAGGTGAAACAAGGCCTCCCTCAGGACACCAAAGATCTCTTCAACATCCTTGAGGTCAGTTAATTTGTGATGCCATCTGACGTGGTTGCAGCTTTTTACAATCACTCCAAATCCTTTCTCCACAAAGATCTTAACTCCAAGCCAATCAGATAAATGGGCACTCTGGGTTTTATTTGTTTTATATTTATTTATTTTATTTTTATTAGGACTCAAAAATTATTATTTATATATGATGACTTGAAATTGAACTGTATTATAGACATATAAGAATTTGTACAAAAGTTAAATAAAATTAATTATACTAGATATAGAGACACATATTTTTATTATAATGCACCAAATATTGTGTTGACTGTAGAGCTAACAAATAAATAAATTAAAAAAGATAGAAATATATTAATTTTATTTAAATAAATGTGAACCTTTTTTAGTACATCATCTTTTTTTGAGCCAAAAATAGGACCTTGCAAGTCATCACCTGATCTTATTGATTTAGTGCCACTCTAGCCACACAACACAAAAACCAATGATTTTCATGTATCTCTTACTAATTAGTACTTATGAAGTTGGTTAAACATAGCAAATATATTTATAAAATCATATTAAAAGGGAAAAGTAATTTGAGTTCTAAACAATCACTTGTTTAAAAGATAAGTGGAGTGGGCAGCTTACTGCGGATAAATAGAGCTCTTGTTGTTTAACTACGTAATATATGAACCCGTACTCAACAAGCAAGTAAATAAACACATTTTTAAAATATATTCTATAATTCATGTGTTCACTTACTATAACTACTGTCTCTTTATTATTATCAACCTAATTATATATTACTATTATAATTTAAAATCAAAATTAAAATTAAAAATAAAAATTGAATTACAAGAGAATATTTTTATTAGGGGGATGCAAATTGCAAATGGGAATGTAATTATTCTGGGGTATTATACCCCAAAATTATATTTTCTGCTAATTTGTCCAATTAGGACCATGTACTCTTCTGTATGTGGTGGACAACTCTGGCGCAAATTGCTAGAGGGGTAGCACTCAGCACCCTGGTGGTGGCTGAGTGTCTTATTTAAGGTATTTGCAAAAGGGAATTGATTAGGAGTTGGTTCTCAGGAGGTATTGTGTATCTATATAACAAGGCTAAAGTAAAAAAGTCCTATAGGACATGCTCTACTGTTTGGTAGCCCTGCAGCATCTTTATTTTATCTAGTGTCAGCTGGCAGACATCCATTTGAAGGGGGAGGTCCTCCAGCTTCTTCATGTTGGCCTTCAAAATGCAGTGTATTATTACCCCAAGGTAACAGCAAGATGCACTTGCTGTGAGGTATAGCTTTCTGCAAATAAGCAGAATTTCTTGTATAATATGACTAATTTATTTGTATAGGATGTATTCAAAAATTTGATTAAAGGGGATTCAGGCATTTTGAAGGAATTGGCCACCCATGCCTCTATAAAAGATATGAATAAAGGCTTCATCTTATTAACTAAAAATTCATCACCTAATTGATTTGATATTGATTTGATCAAGTTATTAAAATTGCTACTTTGATTTTCTCTTGTGGAACTTGAAATTGACTTTTTTCAGGTTTATTTCATATGAGTTTGTAGTTGAAAATTGAAATTGTTCAAGACATCCAAAGATATATTCTTTGAAATTCATGTTGACATTCTATTGAATTTCCATCATTCCTTTGAAATTGATACTTGTGCCTACTTCATAGACTTCTCTGATCCAAGTTGAGCTTCCTTCTAGCGCTTTGAATTCCCTATTCATTGCTTCTTTTGTTGCATATTGATTGATGTTATTTTGAATTATTTTATCAATTTCATTTTGATTTATTTGTTTTACAGGGGCTACCAATGATTGGTAACCCCCATAAAACAAACTGGGCATAAAGGGCGCCACTTTGGCAACCTTGTCCCCTTTTCTTGTTGCAACTAAAGTAAATTTAAGTAAAACATAAATAAACTTACCAATTTTTTCCCGTGGCCCCCTCAGCCACAGGCGCCCCTTTGGCAAACTTCATGAGTGTTGGCTGCTCTTTATTTGTTTTTCTGGGCTTGATCTTCCTTATTTTCTGTGCTACTTGTGTTTCCTCTGATTTCCATTTTGATAAATTTTCAGTGTTTCTTGTAGCGCTTCTGCTTCTTGTTTGTGCTTCATTCTCATCTGTTTCCATTTGATCAGTTTCCTCTTCATTTGTGTTAATTTCTTTTGAAATTTCATTTCCTTCAATCAATTTGAAATTTTGAGTATTTTTTTGGTTGTTTTTTGCAAACTCCCACAAGTTGTAACTTTCATTGTTGAAATTCAAACGTTTGAGTATTTTCTTTTGTAGATTTAAAATAATTTACTTGTGTTCTTCTTTGACTAGTGTTCCCAGACTATTTTTTGTGGTTTCATTTTGCTGGACCAAAGCCCTTCTTTATTTCCCAGCTGATTTACTATAATTTTCCTGATGTTATGTTTGAGCTCAACAACCTCTTGGAGAGCTGACTCTAATTTGTTGATTAGGCTGTAGATATTTGACATGTTGTTTGAATTACCTCAAAAAACTGGTTTTTATAGTACTACCATCAACACATGAATATTTTTCATTATCAATAATAAATTAAGGAACAAAAATATAAATATTATATTAGAATATTGCAGGTATGTGCTAAATCCTGATATTTAGATATTATGTGCATAACTCAATGCATTCTGTATAATGAAATTCATTGTAAATGTGGCTTTTTCATTGTAATTTATATAAATAGACTGTGTTTATATTAAGGTACCATTGACACTTAGTACATATATTGATACATTGTGGATTTTACAGCCTGCATATTTACCTATTGGTAATAATTGTGTAAACTTAGTTGTATTTTGTGAGGTAATAATAATTTAATAGGTCAATAAATTATTGTTTATTAATTCATTACTTTAAATTCAGAGCCTAAATGTAAAAATGAAGGATTGTCAAATCCTTGGTCCAAATTTTGAATCACTTTTGCAGGCAACTCAGCTGAGTGAAAAGTAAAATATTAAATAAAATTAATCATTTAATTTGACTTTTTTTGGTTTATTTAAATTGTCAGATTTCAAATCTCTTGAGAAGATAACTTAACTAACAAAAGACAAAACACAACAAACAAATGTGGGATACATGAATCAGAAATGCAGAATTCTAATGTACAATTTGAGGTTTCCTGTATGTCAAACAAATCATAGACATCATGTAAAAATTAACAAATATAAAATTGCGGGATTGTCAAATCCAAGAACTAAATTTCAAATCAAAAATGAGGTGAATTTTAAATAAATATAATATATGGGTGTCTCAAAAAGGATGCTAAAGGATCTAGAGTGGATTTGTGCTAATTTTTTTAGGAATCATAGGCATTCTCAAAAATCACCCTATTCCAATTTTGGACAGCTAAAATTTTGATCCTACTATTCACAAAATTGACATATTTACAATAAAATTGACTGAAATATACACTCCTCTTTTTGAGTTTAGTTTTTTTAATAAAAATTTATTATGTCTTCTTCCAACACCAACCAAGTCAACAAGATGCTCCCTGGCCTTGACAAAATCATGTAGGGCTATGTTGGGTCTCTTAACAGTGAAGCCTCTGTCTATGGCCACTCCCAACCTGCAGGCCCCTCTGCAAGCACCACCCAGGAGTGTGTTCTTTCTCCTGCAACTTCCAGCATGGCCCTGTTTGCCCATCATGCACAGGCAGCCGCCAACCCAAATCCTGGATCAACAATGACATCCGGAACCAGTCATTTGAGCCATGGGGTCACCCAGAGAGCCACAAATCCCAAAACAGCCAATCAGATGGCATTGACCAGTTCCCAAGATGGACATATTCCTCCCTCAGCCAATCATCCTGCAAGATGCAGAAGAAAATTAATCACTCCAGAGATTATTCTCAAAATGATTGAAAAGCAAAGGATGCTTATATCCCTTGGGGAAATTGCGGCCGCAATGGGGTTTGCAAAGTTCATTGTGGCTGCAACCCTGAAAGCCCACACCAACTGTGCCCCCTACCAAGAAGACCCCAACTGGTGCCTGTTCTTCAACTGAAGGTGAAAAAGACCATCCCCTTATGATGCCCATCATGGAATGTGACCTGTGGATGTCCCTAGTCCAGGTCCGTCTCCAACTGGGACTCCACAGCATTTTCACCAATAAGAGAATGGTGAATTTGTGGATGCACAGAGTTGTGGTTGCTGCTAGAATCTTGTCCAATCAAGTTCTCAGTGGTCCCACTTTGATAACACTGATCCATATGATTCTAGAATCATCAATTTTATCAAAGAAAGGGCAATAAGGGCCCATAATGATGTAATCTTTCTGTCATATGCCAAGATTTTGGCAAGTATTCAAGACTTTGGAGAAAAGCACATCTAGTCTGACATATTCAAAAGTGGATCAATCTTGTATTGTTTTGTTGGGGTTTTATTGGCAGTTTCCCCATTGGGTGTCAATTATTACTCAGCAATATCAAACACCACATATTGGTATGTCTACCAGACAGAGCTCAAGGACATGCTGAAGAAGTGGGCTACCCAAAAAGCCGTGTATACAGTTGTAATGAGTGCTGAGATGGAATAGCAGGAATGGGCAATCCAAGAAATCAGGGATGTGGGGCATACCTGTTGGTCCTACCCCACCAACCACACTGATAAGCATCTTGCAGATGTATGTCTCTACAATTTTGGTTCTGCCCTCAGGCGCTTAAAGCCTGCCACCTACAATGAACTGTGCTCTCAAATTGAGAAGATGTACAAGCCTTTCACTTCCATGTTTGTCCAGGACCTATCAGATCTTGTCATTTTCTATGCAAGTAATAGTGATAAGTCCAGAAAGGACTCCTGCCTCCCCCCATGCTCATTTATTTGGTTTGACAAGCCCATATACATGATGGAAGAAGAATTTGAGCAATTCAATCAATCAGCTCTTTCCACCTCTTCCCAGTCAACAAACCCTGCCTCCCCAACCCCCCGCCAAGCCACTTGCCTTCCAACCCTGACTCCCAAGCCACCACACATTCCCTCCCCACTATCTCTGATGCTGCCCCTTTCACAGGCGCAGATGAAGGCAATATTCTTTCCGCCCATTCCCTCCCCTACTTGTCCTTTGATGAGTAAATAAATATTTTCTTTGTGACAACTTATTAAAATTAATATCTCTCTCTCAATTCATAATTAATAATATTTTCTTTTTACATTATCAACATTTCCTATATGTAAAGAATGTTGTACATTTGATGTGGTAACATATAATTATTTCCATGGATATTTTCATCATTGTTAATAAATTAAAGACAAGAAACGTAAATATTGCATTAGAATATTGAATTAGACGTCAACCCCTGATATTTTGATATTATGTGCATAACTCAATACATTTTATTTTATAAAATCCATTGTAAACTTGGCCTTTTCCATTATAATTTAATGAAATGGACTGTGTTTATATTAGAGAGCCATTAACGCTTAGTATGAATATTGATACATAATGCATTTTACAGCCTGTATATTTACCTATTGGTAATAATTCTATAAACTTTTTAGTTGGATTTTTCAAGGTAATAATAATGTGATGTGTTAATAAATTACTGTTTATTGTCATTAATTGGCTGATTTTCTTTGCTGTGGCAATTGTGCATTTTCTGATATTTACGCACTAGTATCCAATTGGTTGGTTTCACACCCAATCTCACAGACAATAGGAAATCAAGCCGCCACCACAACCACATCCAGTCTTGAGGTGGCGGCTTGATTTCCTATTGCCTGTGTGATTGGATGTGAAACCAACCAATTGGATACTAGTGTGTAAATATCAGAAAATGCACAATTGCCACAGCAAAGAAAATCAGCCAATTAATGACAATAAACAGTAATTTATTAACACATTACATTATTATTACCTTGAAAAATCCAACTAAAAAGTTTACAGAATTATTACCAATAGGTAACTATACAGACTGTAAAATGCACTATGTATCAATATTTGTACTAAGTGTTAATAGCTCTCTAATATAAACACAGTCCATTTCATTAAATTATAATGGAAAAGGCCAAGTTTACAATGTATTTTATTAAACAAAATGCATTTAGTTATGCACATAATATCAAAAGATCAAGAGTATATGTCTAATTGCAATATTTCATGCAATATTTACATTTATTGTCTTTAATTTAGTAATGATGATGAAAAATATTTACGCGTTGAAGGTAGTACTATAAAAACCAGTTTTTTATGTAATTCAAACAAAATGTCAAATATCTATAACTTAATAAACAAATTAGAGTCAGCCCTCCAAAAGTTTGTTGAGCTTGAATACAACATAAGGGAAATTGTGGTAAATCAACTGGGAAATGAGGGAAGAGCTTTGGTCCAGAAAAATGAAACTGCAAAAAATAGCCTGGGAACAATGGTCAACAAAGAACACAAAGAAATGTTTTTAAATCTTCAAAAGGAAATACTCAAGCAGTTAGATTTCAAAAGTGAAAGTTACAACTTGTGGGAATTCACAAAAAATCAATAGAAAGAATACTCAAAAAATAAAACTAATCAAAGGAAATGAAATCCCACATGAAATAAACACAAATGAAGAGAAAACTGACCAAATGGAAACAGATGAAAATGAAGCACAAACAAGAAGCAGAAGCGCTTCAAGAAATACAGAAAATTTATCAGATGAAAATCAAGAAGTAACACAAGTTGCAAGAAAGATAAGAACAATTAAGCCTAGGAAAATTAATGAGGAGCAGCCAACACTCATGAAGTTTGCTGAGGTGGCGCCTGTGGCTGAGGGGGCCACAGGGGAAACAATTAGTAAGTCTTTTTATGTTTTACTTAAATTTATTTTAGTTATCACTAGGAATTGGGATGAGGTTGCGGAAATGGCAGCTTTTATGCCAAGTTGGTTCTACGGGGGTTACCAGTCATTGGTAGCCCCTGTAAAACAAATAAATAAAAGCCAAATAAACAAAATAATTCAACAGAATATTAATAAGTTTTCAAACATCAAAGCTAAAGATAGGGAAAATTTACCACCTACAGGGTGCTTGCCGTGGTTAAGGGAAGCATATAAAATAGGATCCAATATTAACTTCAAAGAGATGAATGAAATATGTGGGGATGTCAAGCTAAACTTTGATGAATATATATATGAAAGCAATCAAAGATTCCCATTTTCAAACATCAACAAATATTAAAAAAAACTTAATAGAAACCAACTTTCAAATAGGAACCAAATATCTAAAAACTGATATTTTTAATTAAGTATTCAAGGCATTGTCAAATAAAGTCAGGGATGCAGTCCTTGTGAACACATTTAAACCTTTATTTATTTTGTTTGCAGAGGCATGGGGGGCTGATACAAGTTGGGCGCCCCCAGAACCCTCTTCAAATTTAATCAACCTCCTATATCAATAGATTAGTTCAAGTCTTCAAAAAATTGTACATATTCTCAGAAAAATATACCTTGCAAAGAATTCATGTTGAGGTATACCTGAGAATCCTCCTTCACTGCATATTAAAATTCAACGTCAAAAAGTTGGAGGATGTACCTATTCAAATCAATATATGCCGCTTAGCACTCAAACGCCAGAAGACACTGCGGGGGTATAGGACACTCAAGCACGTCCTGTATGACTCCTTTGCATTGGCAATGTTGTATGGGTACTACGTGCCCCCGAAAAAAACTTATTAATCAATTTGCTCACCTGGCTTCCTTTTATCAAATGTTCAACAACCACCGGGGTACAGGGCGCCACCCCTCTAGCAATTGAATCCAGGGTTGTTCACCACATACAGAAGAGTATGTGGATCTAATTAGATGCTTTAGCCAAAAATTTAATTTTGGGGTATAATTCCCCAGATTAATTACATTCCCATTTGCAATTTGCATCCCCCTAATAAATATTTTCCCCTTGCAAATTATTTTTTTTACTTTTTATATTTTTAATACTAATTTTTTTAATATTGAAATATGTAATATTAAAATTTAATTGTAAAATTTTAATTTTAAATATTTAAATATTAAAACTTTAATATCTAAAAGTTAATATTAAAATTTTAATATTACATATTTCAATATTAAATTTTTTAATATATAATATTTCAATATTGAATAAATCACAATTAAATAAAAATAGTTAAATTTTGAATATTTACACTTTAATAGATAAATTTTAAGATTTATAATTATAATTTTACGTTTAATATTTTAATTTTATTTTAAATTTTAGTAGGTAAATTATAATATTAATATATCTAAATATATTATAAGACATTAATTATAGTTGCAACCACGTCAAATAATAAAAATAAGTTGAAAATGTTTTTATTTACTAGCTTGGTGAGTACGGGTTCATTTATTACATATACAAACAACAAGAATTGAATTTATCCACATCATGCAGCTCGCTCCACTTATATTATAAACAAGTGATTGTTTAGAACTTGAATTACCTTTCCCTTGTAATATGATTTGATAAATATATTCTATATACTTGACCCGCGTCCTAAGTACTAATTAGTAAGCAATACATAAAAATCATTGGTTGTTGCGTTGTGTGGCTATAGTGGCACTGAAATAATAAGGATCAGATGATGACCTGCAAGGTCTAATTTGTGGCTTAAAAAATCAAAGTACCAACAAGGATTCACAATTATTTAAATAAAATTAATCTATTTCTATCTTTTTTAATGTATTTATTTGTTAGCGCAACAGTCAATATAATATTCAGTGCATTATAATTAAAATATATTCCTCATACCTGGTATAATTAATTTTACTTACCTTTTCTACATACTCTTATATGTCTATAATACAATCAAACGTCATGTCATTATATATAAATAATAATTTTTGAGTCCTAGTAAAAATAAAATAAATAAAAATAAAAACAAATAAAACCTGGAGCGCTCATTTATCTGATTGGCTCAGAGGCCAGGGCTTTGGGGAGGAAGGATTCTGAGTGCTTGTAAAAAGCCGCCACCACATCAGGTGGTATTGCAAATTGACTGACCTCAAGGATGTTGAAGAGATCCTCAGTGTCCTGAGGGAGGCCTTGCTTCACCTTATTTTTAATCCACCCAAAGACCTCCTCAATTGGGTTAAGGAATGGAGAATATGGGGGGAGGAAGAGGAGTCTCATTGGACAGTCATCCAGGCGGTGGCTGGCCAAATGGCTATTTTTATTGATGGGCGGGAACCTGGACACAGCCAGATCTACTTTGTGGAGCCCAACATTATCCAACACAACAATGTTGGTTGTACTGCAGTAATTGATCCAAAGATACTTCTTGACAGTTCAGAGAAAATCAAGAAATGTCCTGCTATTATAGGAACCCTTGATCATCTGATACTGGTCCAACCCACAGGGACCAAGAAGCGCTACCATGGAATAGGTCTGGGAACAGACAGCTGCATAATGGGCTACACCGTTCTTGGGCCCCTTCTCAACCCACCTATTACTAGACCTGAGTGAGGAGGAAAACAACAATTTTTTGATGTAGAAGAACTGGACATTCCTAGTCTCCTTTAGTGCCAGATATGTCTTTGCATAAATGTGTCAATCCTCAATGGTCTTCTCATTGATTCTGTTGTACGGCAAAACACCCAGTACTTTCCAGGACAAGCCCAAATCAACCATTGTTTTTTAAAAAAGGGGTTTAGAAACAGAAAGCCCAAACTCTGTGGCAAGCATTGATTGCACAGCAAGTGAGTCCAGGTGGCAATCCTTGGTAACCCACTGTTTTATTGCGTCAATATGCACAGGCTGCAAGAGTTTGGGCTGCTGCTTAGCCTTGGCAGATTTTGATATTTGCCCGGTGTTACCATACTTGGTGTTTATGTTGGCAATGTATCTGGTCTGTCACCAAATTGGGAAGCAATATCTCAAGCTGCCATTTCCCTGTTCAAGCAGTTGAGGAGAGCTTCACTCTCACTATCTGTCAATCAACGCCGGCCCTTGGCAGATACCACAGCATCCTGGCTAGCAGGCTCAACACAGGGGATGGGGACCTTCATGTAGAAGGTGGGATCATGCTTGGTTGTCCTGGAGCTGTCAATGGTGGCATAAGACACAGGAACAGATGGCTCTTTGGTGGTGGCCAATGGCTCATAGGAGGTGTCAAAAACGCAGGGCATGCAATGGCAACTCTTGGATCAAGAGTGCAGGGCCGGGTGATAACTGGGTACACAGTGGAGGTGTATGCAACCTCAGTATTCCCAATGACCTTTGTGTATGAGACTTTGGTTGCAGGCCTTGAGAGTGGCTTCTGTCTTGAATTGAGGCTACTGTTCCTGGCTTGAGATGCAGGAGGTGGTTGGCTGGCGCTGACACCTTGGGAGGCCTGTGTGTTGGCATGACTCCCCTTGAGTTGAGTTCTGGGTCTGTTCTTGGACCCTCTGGGATGCCCTTGTGGAGGGGCTGCCCTGCAGGCTGGTGCAGGAGCTGGTTGGGAATGTGATTGACAGTCCATAAAAATAAAATAAAAATATATTTTAGATTAAATATGTATTTATTTGGATTTTTTGTTTTAGTTGTGAGTAGTTTTTTCTCTTGATTTAGCCTTGAATAGTAGCAGAGTTTCTATATCTGTGATTTGAAGTATATATATTTTATCCTTTCCAGTTTTGGATGATTTTAAAGTTTAATCACTTTTTATGTCTAAACATGGTATTTGAGATTTAATTTTTCATTTGATTTTATCTTGAGTGGAGCTTCTTGATTTGGGTTGGTGTTTCCTAGTATGCTTACTGTACATTCAATTTGGATTCCAGTTCCTGCAATTAATATTTGAGTTTACTAGTGCCATTCAAAAGTGATTTGAAATTTGGTTCATGGATTTGACAATCCCGCAATTTCAAAAAACATAGTAAACTTAACAAAAATGGTTGATGGATTTAAACTCTTCAAAATTGATTCCAGTTAATTCATTTTGTCCATTGGAAATATGCAGTTCAACTTGAACTTTGCAAAGTGTCTATGAGTTCCCGCATTTTCAAATATTCAAATAAAACATTCAAAGAATTCAATTTAATTAAAAAAAGGCCATCCTTCAAAAGTGATTCAAAATTTGGACCAAGGATTTGACTATCCCACATTTTACGTTTAGGTTCTGAATTTACAGTAATGGGTTAATAAACAATAATTTATTGACCTATTACATTATTATTACCTCAAAAAATCCAACTAAAAAGTTTACAGAATTATTACCAATAGGTAAATATGCAGGCTGTAAAATGCACTATGTATCAATATTTGTATTAAGTGTTAATGGTACCTTAATATAAACACAGTTTATTTATATAAATTATAATAAAAAAGCTCGTTTAAAATGAATTTTATTATAAAAAATGTATTGAGTTATGCACATAATATCTAAATATCAGGATTTAATGCATGCCTGCAATATTCTAACATAACATATATATTTTTGGTCCTTAATTTATTATTGATCTTGAAAATATTCATGCAAATAGTTATATGTAATCATAAAATGTACAAAATTTTATTGATTATGGGAATGTAAATAATGTAAAAAGAATATGTTATTAATTATAAATTAAAAGAAATAATATCAATTTTAATAAGCTGTTTCAAATAAAGGTTTCATTTTACTCATCAGAGGATGAGTAGGGGACAGAATGGGCAGAATGTATGTTGTCATCATCTGCGCCTGTGAAAGGGACAGCATCAGAGGTAATGGGGAGAAAATGGGTGGTGGTTTGGGAGTCAGGGTTGGAAGGCAGGCGGCTTGGTCATGATGGGGGAGTTAGGGAGGCTTGGTTTGTTGACTGGGAAGAGGCAGAAAGAGCTAAATAATTGAACTGCTCAAATTCTTCTTCCATCATGTACGTGGGCTTGTCAAACCAAATGGATGAGCATGGGGGGAGAAAGGAGTCCTTTCTGGACTCACCACTATCACTTTCATAGAATATGTCATGATATGATAAGTCTTGTACAAATAGTGAAGGGAAAAGCTCATACTCCTTCCTAATTCAGTTTCACAGTTCATTGTAGGTGGCAGGCTTTAAGCGCCTGAGGGCAGAACCAAAATTGTAGAGACATACATCTGCAAGATGCATGTTAGCGTGGTTGGTGGGGTAGGACCAACATGTATGCCCCACAGTCCTAATTTCCTTGGTTGCCCACTCCTTCTATTCCATCTCAGCACTCATTAAAACTGTATACATGGATTTTTGGGTAGCCCACTTCTTCAGCATGTCCTTGAGCTCCATCTGGTAGGCATACCAATCTGCAGTGTTTGATATTGCTGAGTAATAATTGACACCCAATGGGGAAACTGCCAACAAAACCCCAAAAAATTGATACAAGATTGGGCCGCGCTTGTAGACAACATATTGGATAAGCTTTTCTCCATAATCTTAGATGCTTGCAGAAACCTTGGCAAACAACAAGAAGATGATGTCATTGTGCATCCTCATTACCCTCACTTTTATACATTAATAATGGTTGAATTGTAGGGTTTGGTATCCACCAAACTGGTTCCATTGAAAGCTTGATTGGTCAAGATTCTCGTGGCAACCACAACTCCATGCATCCATGAATTGTCTGTTCTCTTATTTGTAAAAATGCTGTGGATTCCCAGTTGTGGGAGCACCTGGACTAGGGACATCCACAGGCCATGTTCCATCATGGGCATCATAAGGGGATGGGCTATTTTGCTATCAGTTGATGTACGGGCTCCAGTTGGGGTCTTCTTGAGAGAAGGGCCACAATTGACGTGGGCTTGCAGGGTTGCAGCCACAGTAGACTTTGCAAAACCCATTGTGGCCACAATTTCCCCAAGTGTCAGGTAACCAACCCTGATCTGACAGCTTACTAGTGTTTGGGAACTGGTAGGTTTTGGACTGGGTGGGCAGGGCCCACCAAAGGATTGGTGCTAACTTAATGATGTAGGACATTGACTTGCCCACCCACAATCACAGACCAGCAACAGGGACTATAGTATTTATTACTCCTTTGAGAGTAATTGATATAATTCCAAAAAGCTTGTTAGTATGGTCCAGCAGGAGTTTGGCAGCTGTTATGAATGCTGCCATTCACCATGTTTTTATTTTGCCTTTGTTGGGTTATTTTGAGGACAAATCTCTTTCTTTTGCTTTTGCCCTTCAAAATGAGACTGGCTCTTCATTGGGAAATATAATTGTTTGGTTTCCTGATCCTGCGCAACTCACTTGCCCCACTCATGCCTGTGGCAAGTGATCCTACTGTCCTGGTATTTTTTTGTGGTATTGTAAACCACTATATATTCCATTTCCTATTTTCCAATAAAATTAAGTTCTATTGGTATTTTTGTCTTTGTGTCTCCATGTACTTTGGCACCTCTCTAGCCACGTCTAGTAGATATTATTCATTCAGGACCACAAGGTAATCACATAAACTTCCCTGCCATTCTAACCAAGACTTAGTACAAATCCAATCCTAAGGTTAGGATTTCCTGTTGTGACTCTGTGCTGCACCTCAGATCACAACAAAAATGATGCTCACTACAGGGGCTGTAAGCCCTTTGGTTACCCCCTTTGCAACTACGTTTTCAGGACCTTTGCCTCCACCTATACAAGAGCCAACTTTGCCTGAAATTAACAGTCCTCTTATTGAAGAAGACATCACCAACCCGCCTATTGTCCCTACTATGCTGAACCTTGGGACTGGTGCCCGCCTAGTGGCCTACCCTTTGGGTACCCCTGACTTGGAACAAGCCATGGCAATAGCCCTTGGGATAGCCCATGATGGGGACATCTCTTTCCTCCAGCCTCAGTTCAATTGGGCAGAATACTACAATTTTATTGTAGCGCCACAATTTCCTCAGCATCTCCTCTTGGTGGCTGGCTCCACTGAACATCTATTGTCCTCCTTTTTAAAGCCCTCCTTAGTCCATCATCAAATGGTATTAGGGCTTCATGTTCAGGAAATTTTGTTGCTGCAAGCCGCTGTCACCCACCACTGGGATCAGTTTGCGGCCTACCAGCAGTGGATTCATTCCCTGTTTTCCTTAGTATCCAACAATCAGCACAACTATATCACCTCACAGTATTGTTTGGTCACATCCATTAAAAGAATGCACCAATCCATCCCCGATTAGGTCAGAGAGCGCCTTCATGAGTTCCACCAACTGGAAAAGCCCTGGCGTGCCCAAGTAGACACTACTTTACGTGCCTATCTCACCAACTTTGAACAACTTGTACAACAACTTAACAAGTTCAGTACTTATTCCTTTAGCCAATTGCAGCAATTAGCAGTCCATGCTGCAAAGAGCCTCCTCAAACTTGGTGAGGACTTTGCCCAAGAAAGGGCTGCTACTGCTGCCACTACTGCCAAACTCCAGACTCAAGTAAATGAGCTGTCTGCCTCCAAAGCAGATGTCCTGCCTTCTCCTCCATCCGACAAGCTAGCAGATAGAGAACAGAGGCTCTGGGATGCCATTCAAGATTTAAGAGCATATAACTGCAGTCAGGATTGCTCTCCTGAAGTCCCTCATCCTGATCCTCAAGTGCTTGCTCTGACAACTCAGGTTGCTGACTTACAACATGAGGTTGCTACTTTGCGTGAGGTAATGGTGTCAGTAGTTAGTCCACCTGAAGTTGTGGGCAAAGATAGTTGTTGCCCTGGCTTATCAGGAGCCCCCACATCCATTGTGCTAGAGAGTTGATATATCTAGCCAATGAAGTGGACCTCCTGAAGCAATATCACTCTGATCTTGATAAAGACGTACAAGAACTAAGTGAAGTGGTCAACTCAGTAAATGACAGGTTTTCCCCTTGCCTTTTGGTGGGCCCAACTCTTACTTCCTGACTGGCTGAGCTTTCCTCAGTAGTAACTGCATAGGGTCAGCGCCTGGATGTTACTGAGCAACAGACTACCCTTGCTAATAATACAGGCACCTGCACTGCTGACATCTTGACTACTCTTAAAGAAAGTTGTTTTTCAGCTGTGGGCTAGACAGCCCCCTACCAAATCTAAAGAAGAATTCTCCCTGCGCATAAATGTACTTGATAGCAACAATGGTGGCCCGGCTCCAGAAGCACATTTCAAGCCTACCTTTAAGCAAGGTTTTGACCCCAGAACCTCAATCATTGCAGCTTTCCTAACTATCTATAAAACTGCCATGAGAAGAGCCTCCAATGAACTCAAGAAAGAACACATCCTGACCTTTCTACACCCAACCTGCCAAGAGGTAGTTATGCCAGAGCTGCCCACCATTGAAACCTGGGAAGATATGAAGCAGCTTCTGATTGACAATTTTGGTGGTGACCTTAGTTTGGAAGTGAAGAAGAACACCTTCATGCACATTGCCTTCAAACCAAAGGAGACCCTAGCTGAATTTTCAGATAGATTCTACCTGGAGGGACAACAACTGATCACAAGCTGCCAGTTGACCACACATGAAGTGTACATGGCTTGTACTCAAGCCCTCAAGGTCAATAAGCTTCTGTGCCTTCACTTCAAATACCATAAGACCATGCTTTCTTATATGAAGAGCATAAAGACACCTTTGCAAGATATGCACCTTACCCATTCTGGAGCAGTTGTGCAGGACAGATGTGCTGTTTCTACTGCTGGTTTGTCTTCACGTGGTTTGCATATCCTTACCATGAACTTGCAGAATCCTCTTCAACGCCAGGATTACCATAACTGTGGGCAAATAGGTCACCATTCCTTGGTCTGCACTAGCCCTTGAGTTGAAGGAGCTGATCCCAAGGAAGAGGCAGGAAAAAACAGTCAACCTAGAGGCAGAGACGCTCTTGGTTGACAATTCTTCCCAGTCTCCTCCAGTTCCCCCTTCCATTGCTGACTCTGAGCCTACTGATAATGAGGCTCATCCCATCCTGTTGCTATTCCATGACATATCTGATGACTCTGACATGAACAATTCTGATTTAGAAGATCCTGATGTCTATAGGTACTCTGTCCTGGCTGTCCCTGAAACTATTAAAGCCCTTATAAGCTATGTTTTGGGAAAACTACTACAACCGTCAAGCCTCTGTCTGAAGCCAAGGAGGTTGTCTCTTGCCCTTACCTCACCCAAGCCAAGGATCTCCTGTGCTTTTTGAGTCTTCTGAAGAAGCTGCTGAGGTTGCTGACGCTGTGTTCAAAAACATCTCTGTCTTGCTCCCTCTCCAGATGATCTATAAGGAGTTCCCAGGCCTCAGATGCATGATTGAAAAGTGGGACAAAGAACTAACAGAAGATCAAGACATTCTGGCTGTCCTCCCTCTCTTTGGTTGCACCACCACTTGTGTTGAAATATCCATTCAAAAGGTGAAAATTAAGGCTGTCTTAGACACAGGGTCTCCAGTTAATATTATATCCTTAAAGCTGGTCAATAAACTCAAACTTGCCCCCAACCTTAACTATCATCAATTGTATGACACAGCTGGTATGTCCATGACTCACACTATAGGGGCTTATTCTGCTCTGCCCATGAAATTTGGCAAGCTGCTCTTGGCAGTGCCTGCCATTGTCCTGGAGAATTAGAGCTATGACCTGCTAGTTGATACTCAATTCCTTTGGGAATAGAATTGGATCATCAACTCAAAGGATGGCTTCCTCTCTATCTTGGGCTAAAAAGTCCCTCTGATCTTTGAAGAGCCAGTTAAAGTTCCCAGGAAGCGCTTCAAGACATGTGCCTTGGAATATCCAACTGGTGTTTTCACTTTAAAATACCAAACCCATTCCTCCAACATGAAGTGTCCACCCATGGCTTGTCCTGCGTCTGAGGGGATTCCTCTCTTGTCCACTTCTTCTGTGACTATTCTGCCTGGGTCTCAAACTATCCTAGACTCCCAAATATCATATGAATTTCACAAATGTGCATTCCTAGAGTTATACTCTCCTCCCTCACTAGGGTACAACAAACCCTATCTCTGTCCAGGGATCTTGGATGTCTCTCATAAAGACCCTGTTTAACTGCTAATTGCCAACTTGACTGCCCTCCCCATACATGTGTCTAGAGGGCAGGTTGTCAGCTATGGCAAGCTATTGAATGCTCCTGACATCCTATCTCATCATCCCTTTGGTACGTTCCAGGACTTCAACTTACCTGAGGATGAACCACAAGTCCTATCATTGTTCACCGCCCAAGACTTTCCACAACTATCTCTGCTTTACTAGAAGGAGGTGCTTGACCTACTGGACCAGTTTTTGGATATCTTTGCTAAAGACAGCAGGAATTATGGGTTAGCCAAAGGCGTCATTCACCAGATTGATACTGGTGATGCTCTCCCATTTTGTGCTAAACCCTACTGCCACAGTCAATTAGAAGATGCTCAGGTGTCCAAAGAGCTTAAGAAACTTTTAGATGCTGAACTGCTTGCTCCTTCTCAAAGTCCATGGGCTTCCCCCTTGCTTGTACTGAAGAAGAATGATGGAGGTCATTTTATTGTGATGGACTACAGACACTTGAATTCCTTAATCAAAAAGGATTCCTACCATTTACCACACATTGACAATGCTCTCTGCCGCCTTGGGGGCTCTAAGTTCTTCTCTGCCATGGATCTGGCTTCTGGATACTGGCAAGTTAATCTATCTCCCAAAGATAGACAGAAGGTTGCACTCATCACTTTGGAAGGATTGTTTGAGCCAACTCAAATGCTGCAAGGACTCTGCAATGCTCCAGCTACCTTCCAACAAGCCATAGATTCCATTCTCTGTGATCTGAAGATCTCATGTGTTTTAGTGTAATTAGATGATATAACTGTCTTTAGTGCCACCTTCACTGATTACTTGGCCCATCTCAAGGAGGTGTTCATAAAAATGTGTGAAGCTGGACTTAAGTTAAAACCATCTAAGTGTGCCTTCTTCAAGGAAAGCCTTAAATTCTTGGGGCATGAGGTGACTCAGACAGGAATCTGCTCCATGACTAAGAAAGTCAAAGCCATTGACAAAATGCTTCTGCCCACTAACCTGCAAGAAGTCCAAGTCTTTATGGGCATGATGGGATACTATAGGCAATTTATCCCTGATTTTGCTGACACTAGTGAACCCTTGGTCCAGCTGTTGTGTAATCCCTTTCAAATGGACCGCCAGTCAGCAACAAGCCTTTGAAACCCTCAAGCAAAAACTCAAATAGGCTCCCATCTTAGTATATCCTGACTACAATAAGGAATTCATCTTGTATACTGATTCTATTGACCTGGCTATTGGGGCTATCTTGGCTCAACTGGATGATGAGGATGTGGATCACCCTGTAGCTTATACCTCCTGCGTCCTGAATAAACATGAGAAGAACTACAGTGTGACCAAGAAGGAGTGCCTCGCTGTGCTGCATGCCGTCAAGCAGTTCCACCACTACGTGTATGGCACCCATTTCATGTGATTACTGACCACACTTCATTCAAATGGCTACAGCAACTCAAGGAACCCAAAGGACAACTAGCTAGATGGGCTCTCTGTTTACAAGGGTATGACTTCACTGTGTTTCACTGCCCCAGGATTCAACATCAGAATGCTGACAGACTGTCCAGAATGCCCATTCTTGCTCTAAGCCCTGCTGAAGCTGACCGGTTGTATGAACTAATTGGATACCCTTTGTCATGGGAAAGTGAGACAGAGGAAGTTTGAATTGCCCTTTCTAAGCTATCTGAAGGCATCCTCATTTGTGACAATCAACTTTTTAAGAAGGTAAAAGACCACTACTTGCCCTATGTAAGGCCTAGTCTTTGCCTTTTTTTGGTGCTGCAAGCCCATAGGGACAGGACACGGAGGAGTTGCCAAGCCCCATGCCTGGCTCCAGAAGAATTACTTCTGGGAAAACCTTTGCTTTCTGATTCCAGATGTTATTGCTAGTTGCCATGATTGCCAGCTCCAACGTCCTAAAGCCGCTGCTGCTCACAAGTTCAAGCTAGTCCCCCCTCAACACGCCTTTCACACTGTCAGTATTAAAGCTGTAGGGCCTCTCCCTTGCTCCTGCTCTGGCTGATGCTTTATCCTAAATGCTGTTAATCATTTTAGAAAGTGGGTAGAAGCTTGTCCTACTAAAGACATCACTACCAAGACTACTGACGCCTTTCTGCTGCAAGATGTATTCTTCTGCCATGGTTGCCCTCAGGTGTTGAGTCTGACAATGGGACTAACTTCAACGCCAAGTTAGTGATCTCTGTTGTTGAAGCCTTGGGGTCTCACCAGTCTTTCTCTGCCCCCTATAATCCTTCCACTAATGGGGCAGTTGAGCGCGCCAACTCAACTCTGGTTTCTATCATGAGGAAGCTTACTTACTCTGACGCCACCTACTGGGATCTATGCTTACCTGCTGCTATCTTCACCTATTGCCTTATCAAGCATTGTGTCACTGGGTACTCCTCTTTTGCTATGCTGTATGGTTGTGAAGCCACTACCCCGCCGCTCCTGGAGCCCCCCTACTCTCCTCTGATAAGGCCATGAACTCTGATGAGCACATCAAAGATCTAGTCAACCAAATCATTGATATTCAGGCCACTGCCTACACGTCCATCTATAAGATCAAGCTGCTGGAGCTCTCCCCTGACAATGCTGGGAGATCCCCCTGCCTGAGTTTTCCATTGGAGACCATGTTCTGTATTATCAATACAGAGTAGGAGGACAAGATCATAAGCTAGACTTGCTATGGATTGGGCCCTTAGAAGTGACCTTTAAGCAAGTACTAGAGTATACAGTAAAGCTCCTCTCTAGTGGTTGACCTTTTGCTCAAGTTTATGCTAATTTCCTCTGCAAGTATCACCCCCTAAGGCCAATCTAGAGGGGGCAATGTTGTGAATGCCGCCATTCACTATGTTTTGATTTGCCTTTGTTGGGTTATTTTGAGGACAAATATCTTTCTTTTGCTTTTGCCCTTCAAAATGAAGCTGGCTCTGCATTGGGAAATACAATTGTTCAGTTTCTTGATCCTGCGCAACTCACTTGTCTCACTCATTCCTGTGGCAAGTGATTCTACTGTCCTGGTATTGTTTTGTTGTATTGTAAACCACTAGATATTCTATTTCCTATTATCCAATAAAATTAAGTTACATTCAAATTTTTGTCTTTGTGTCTCCACGTACTTAGACGCCTCTCTAGCCACATCTAGTAGATATTATTCATTCAGGGCCACAAGGTAATTGCATAGCCTTCCCTGCCATTCTAACCAAGACTTAGTATGAATCCAATCCTAAGGTTAGGATTTCCTGTTGTGACTCTGTGCTGCGCCTCAGATCACGGCAGCGGCAGAGGCAGGCATTGGTTTGAGGGTGACAGGTGGTTCAATGTCTAATTGGTAGGCAGGGAGAAAGTTGTATTTATCTCTGAACAGGCAGGGTTTGGTAATGTACCAAGGGCCCTTTCAGTTGTATCTGGTTAACTCTGTAGTTCTGGCCAAGGAATCCTGGGCTAGTATGTTCTTGGCGGTGTAGTCCTTGTACTCAGGATTTAAGGGATACTATGTGAAATGGGCAGGACCAAAGGGGGCACCTGGAAGGCAGTAAGTAGCTTGCAGGAGATTCAGATGATCTTTGAGTTAACTGGAAGATGACAATAATAAAATATAGCAATAATTTGGAAACCAATATCTCATAACCTTTATTTAAAAATGATGATGGGGATTGATCTTGGCCTGGCAGGTATTTATACCACACTGACAGGCTTCATTTCCTGGTCAGGTTTCCTGGGCTTTGACAGTTTGGCATTGGGGGTCTTAGATGGTAGTGTGGCACTCAGCACTGGCAGTTTGCCACTGGCTGCTTTGGGATGAGAAGACTTCAAATCCTTCTCTTTGTTGATTTGGGTATTGGGTGCCTCTTCAGGTTCAGTGCCTCTTCCTGTGCTTTGGGGGAGTTTGGAATAACTCTCATTGAGAAAATTGTGCATTTCACTAGGCAAACCACTGGTGTCAGGCATTGGCACCTCAGTGAAATTACAGTGTCTTGCACTGATGGTTCACTTGCAGAATCTTGTGTGATAGTTAAAGGTTTGGATCCTGGCGGGCTGGCAGCAACTTTATCAATCAGTAGTGGGTTATTGGGTTCTCAGCCTATGGGTCTAATGGCCTGCAAAGGGTTTTTTCCTGGGTTTAACTCTGGTTCCGTATTTTGGAATTCAGGAGCATTCAAATTGTCATTCCTGACATCATCCCCTTCTTCCCCCAAAATCCCCCCTTTCAGGTCCTTCTTCTCAAGTTATTGTTGGATGGCCTGTTTGGCGTTGTTTAGGTTGCTCAAGGGTTCCCAGGTGCTTTCTTCAAGGGGGTATCCTAACCACTTAACCTAGTACTGGGGTGTCTTGTAGTGGAGCTGGTTATTGTGGATGTACTCAACTTCATACTCATTTGAGTGATCCTTCCAGATTGGCGGGGGGCTAGAATTGATTTTTGGTGGGGAAGGGAGTTCCCATCTTTTTGAACAGCAAAGCACATTCAAATATGTTGTGCATCTTTCACATGGGGGTAGATCTAACTTGAAGTCAACTTCTCCAATGAGCTTGGTGATCTTGTGTGGCCCGCTTCATCTGTGAGCTAATTTTCTGCAAGGCACATGCAGGGGTACGTTCCAGGAGTCCAAATAGACATCATCTCCAACTTGAAGGGGTTTACCAGGGGTCTGTTTTCAATCAGCAAAGGCCTTGTATGTCTGTACTGCTTGGTTCAAGTTTGCTAGGCATACAGTTTGGGTGTTGTGGATCTTTTTGATCCAGGCGCGTCCAGACAGGTTGGTTTCCTTGTTTCCAATGCTAGGGTCTCATGTGGGGTCAAACCCATAGTTGGCTTTGAAAGGGGACATTCCAGTAGACACATGTTCCTTGATGTTGTAGGCGTACTGTGCCATGGGTAGCATCCCAGCCCAATTATCTTGGTTGGTGTTAGTGTAGCATCATAGGTATTGTTCAAGTATTTGGTTCACTTGTCCAGTCTGGCTGTCAGTCTGTGGGTGGTAGGAGGTGGATACACAGCGCTTTACACCTAAGTACTTCATCACCTGAGTCCAGTAGTTGGAGGTGAATTGTGGTCCTCTATCAGTTATGATTTTTATTGGAGTGCCGTGTTGAGTTAGGATGCGGTTTTGGAAATATCTAACTGTCTCTGCAGCAGTATAGTGTGTGGAGGTAGGTACAAAGTAGGACATTTTAGTGAATCTATCTACCATGAATAGGATTGCATTGAACAAATTGAAAGAGGGCAACTCCACAATGTAATCAATCAAAACAGACTTCCAGTGTCCTGCTGGTATGTCTAGTGGTCTTAGCAAGCCTTCAGTTTTGGATCTACAGGGTTTGGTCCTTCCACATGTCTCACAGCCTTTGATGTAGGCAGCCACGTCTTTTTCCAGTTGGGGCCAAGCATAATTCTTTCTGATTCCTTGGATTATCTTGAGTCTGCCAGGGTGGCCAGCCATTTCTTAGTTGTGATAGTCTATGAGTGCTTTGGTCCTTGTTTTGCCTTCTGTTACATAGATCTGGTTGTGTAGTAGCAGGGTAGATCCCTTTAATGAGAATCCTTTCTTTTGGTGGCGGCTCTCTGGGTCTGAGGTCAAGTTGGCAATGAGTTTCACTGAGTACTTGTCTAGTTTCTGCGCCTCAATTATGTTGGGCTTGCAGGCCATGATCTTCATGTACATCATTTGGATGCCTAGACTGGCGGGGTTGAGTTGTACGTGGGTGTTGTGGTCCTTGGTCTCAGCTGTGGTGAGAATCATATCTGCTCTTCTGCTCAGTGCATCATGTACTATATTGACTTTCCTGGGCTTATAGTCAATTTTCAGGGTGTAGTCAGCCAGTTCTAGAGCCTATCTGGCCTGTCTCTGGTTCAACTTCTGGGTTTAAAGAAGTAAACCAAGTTCTTGTGATCAGTTAAGACTTTTACTGAGAATTCAGCGCCACATAGGTACCAGTGCCAATGTTTCAAGGTCTTTGTTATTGCAAGCATCTCCTTATTGTAGATTGGGTAGTTTCCTTTGGCAGGCAGCATCTTCTTGGAGTAATATGCTACAGGATGTAACATACTATCCCCTCCTTCCTGAAGAAGATTCTGCCCACCGCAAAGTTGGACGGTTTGGTTTCCAGTACAAATGGCTTGGATGGGTCAGGCATTGCCAAGACAGGTGTGGAGGTGAATGAAAGTTTACGGGTCTCAAATGCTGGTGTGCACTTGTCAGTCCAGGCAAAGATGACCTTGTCAGAGCTAAGGCGGGTCAGGGGCAGAGTAATATGAGAAAAACTTTGGATGAAATACCTGCAATAATTTGCCAGGCCCAAAAAACTTCTCACATCCTTTCTGCATTTGGGCACCAGCCAAACTGTTATTGCTTCTACTTTGTCCTGTGCCATAGAAAACCGCCAGTTTTCACCACATATCCCAGGAATTTGACCTCAGGCTAAAAGAATTCACATTTCTTAAGTTTGGCATGTAGGTTGGCTTGGGAGAGTTTTTCCAGTATAAGTTCCAGTTGTTGGAGGTGCTCTTTGTGTGACTTGCTGTAGATGAGGATGTTGTCCAAGTATGCCACACAAAAACGGTCAAGGTATTTCCCTAGGACAGTATTGATCATCCTTTGGAAAGTGCTGGGAGCGTTGCACAAGTCAAATGTCATTACTAGGTACTCGTACAACCCATATCAGGTTTTGAAGGCTGTCTTGTATTTGTCTCCATCCTTGATTTGGATTTGATTGAACACATCTCTAAGGTTGGTTTTTGAGTACACCTGGGCTCCAATCAGTACATCACAGAGATTGTCATCATTGGGGATGGAATAGCAGTTCTTCACTGTAATTTTATTCTGTTTCTGGCACTTTACGCATGGACACATCCCACCATCTTTTTCCCCTACAAACAGCATGGGTGACAAGCAGAGGGCCTTTGACACTCAGATGAAACCTTTTTTCATCATATCCTCCAGGGATGCTTTCAAGGCAGCTGTGGTAAGTTTGACTTCCTTAAACTCAACTCCCTGGTAGTTGACACTATAGTAAAGTGAGAATTCAGCTTTTGCCCTGATCAACAACTGGAAATTGACACTTTTTTAATTAACAGATCTTGATGTACTTAAATCTTTTAATATAAAAAATTAAGCCTTACAGCTATGGTATACTAAAGTGACCCCAGAGAGCTCAAAAATACAATAAAAATTGTACCTTAATTAATGAGAAAAAGGAGAAAAAAGCAATTATTTCTCATTTTACTATGTAATTTACACTCTTCATTATAAAAATATTTTTTATTACCATAAAAATTAAAATTCCAATTAACCAAAAATTAACACAAACACAACAAATAAATTTTGGAAAATATGAATAAATATTAAAACTTTTTTGATATGGTTCATATAAGTACAACTATGAATATAATATGTTTTATTATGAAATTAACAAAAATTAAGATATTTCACTTACTTTCAACTATAAATATTCATCTCAAAATTACCATGCATACATAAAATAATCACTGCTATCTAATTAAATTAAAAAACTTAAGAATTAAAACTAAAAACTAAATGATCAAACCTATTAAGTAAAAATTAAAGTTAAAAAGTTAAAAGTAAAATCATATAACTGAGCAAGCAAGCAAGTTTATTCCTCATCCTTCTTCCCCCTGTTTCATTTTAGCCCCTTCCAGGAGGGCAGTGGCAATAAGCTCAATCTGCTGCTTAAGCTCAGAGGCCTTATACTTGCGCTTGGCTGCACCCTGGATGGCCTTGGTGAAGAGGGTACAGCGGGTGGTTGGCTTGGTGGGAGGACGCAGTTGGAGAGATCTCAAAGCTTTGAGATTGTTTTCTCTTGCTCATGCTGCAGGAGGGAGAAGAACTTATTTAACTTTGGATGAAGCCCAAAGTTGGCTTTAAGATGCTTGTGATAAGCCTCTAATACCAAAGTGGTCTTCAGCTCCCCGTTGACAGCCACCTGGTACACGTTCCAGCTGGCCTTGGCGCAGGCCTTGCCTTGCCTCTGTGTGACAATCTTCCCAATCCACTGGGGCTCAAGGTATTCAATGAAAGACCTGAACTCCAGATGATTCACTATGTAGGGATCCTTTGAGAGAACCTCAAACCCCTGTGCAGTGTGCTCTGGCTTTAAAAAAGCCAAGGCACTAAATTGTGCTAGCACAAATTTGCAGGTGTCAGAGGTATTTCTCTGGCTCAACCTACTAAGCTCAGTGTGGGCCTGCACGTTACAAGCAACTGCTTGGCAAAAGTGGAAGTGGCACCCCTGCACCTCCCTGTTGAACAGCTGCTCAAATGCATTAAACTGATCAGGCTCAAAGTCCATGATGCACATGCGAGGCCCAAGAGCTCTTAGCCTCACCCTTTCCTCTGAGTCCAGGGTGGCCTGGTCCTTGTCAGAGGCAGGTGGGTTGGTGCAGATGTGGGGGGGGGTCTTCTTGGATTTGTCATCATTTGCAGGAGGAAGGAGGGCAATTGCTTGGAAGAGGATTGTGAACACATGTGTGTAAATGGCCTCTGTGGCCCCAGGAAGAAGAAAGAACGTGAGTGGAATCACCTGGATGTCAATCTGGGCATGGATTATCCAGAGCTGTTTGAACATCTGGGGGCAAGTGGCAAAGGTACCATCAACTAGCCAGGTTGAAGCCCTTTTCAACTCCATTGGTTTCTGCTGAGTTGAGTAGCAGATTATGCGGTCTTTGGTTGTGGGCCCGTCATCATGGAGGAGGAAGCGCTCCCCACTTGGAAGCTGCTTGAGCTTGTGGGTGAGAGTAAGCTCCAAGAGGACATCTGAAGCCTTGGGGGAAAAGGATTGGCGGCAATACGCTTATTGCTTATGAACTTAACCAATTGCTCTTGAGTTGGCACCAACTTGAGATTGTTGGGTTTTAAGTGCTGCAGGGCTTTAATAGCCAGATCAGATGCTTGGAGGTGAGAGGATGTTAGGATCACCTGGACCAGGTACCATTTTAACATCTGGGTTATTAAATGATTGGGGGGCTCACAAGAGTGCTCCCCCTTCTCTGCAGTTACTTGCTCCCAACCCTCAGTGTTTAGCCGGGTCCCACAAGTCTTATCCTCACAGACAAAGTGCTTGCTCTTGGTTTGGCGCTTTTGATTGTTACAATTAAAAATGTAGTTATCAGCTACATAGCCAGGGCTGCCCTTAACGGACATAATTGGGAAAAAATGGGGGAAGCGCCTGTGGACTTTAAACTCTCTGTCCACATTATAGATATTGTGGATGGCCAGTGGATCCCAAGCCATATGACCAGAAGCTTTGAACTTCTTGGAGTACTCCTCTGGCTCATCTTGGGGATCAGATGATGGAGGGGGGAAGAGCCATCAGGAGGGGGAAGGGTTCTTTAAGGCCTGCTTGGATGCCTCCTTTTTCTTACCAAAAGAAGAGGTGGGCTCCTTGGCAGCCTTTGACTTCTTGGTACAGCGCTCCTTGGTGGGCTTGGAGTCGGCCTCTGAGTGGTAAAATGAGTGGTCAGTAAGATCACCATCAGATTTATTGGGAGAGGAATTTTTGGGGAAAGGTGAAGAGGATGTGGAAGATGAGGGTGGAGGGGGGGGAGTAGGAGGAGATGGGGTGGGAGGAGATGGGGTGGGAGACTTTGCCTTTGCAGGCTTCTTGGCACGCTTGGGAGTGGAGGCAGTTTCTTTGGAGCCCTTGGAGGCTTGGCGCTTGGGCTGTTGGCTGTTCTTGTTTGATTTTGTCTAAAGAAAAGTTTAGCTTTGTAAATAAAATAGTGTGAAAGATATGAAACTACAGATGTAAAGCAAAAGTAAAAGTTAAATGAAAAGTATGCAAATAAAGTTTTATTTATCAAGAAAAAAACATAACAAAGTAAATAGAAGCAAAATTGAAACTCAAAGTATAGATATAAAGGTTAAAACATAGAAAATAAGTGAATTTATTATGAAGCATCAAAGATGTTAGGTTCAGCATAACATCTTAGTGCTAAATCAATGTAAAAGTACAATTAAAAATCAAAAAATATGAAAATTATATGGAGAGCAGCAGAAAAAGTAGTAGATTATAATTGCAAAAAAAATAAAAAAATTATTATGTGGATTTTTTTATTGTGAGTTGAAAAATCAAAACATAGTAAAGTGTCAAGTTTGGCACTGTCAATCAGCTGGGAAAAGCTGAATTCTCACTGTTGAGTATGCCAGAGTCAAGCAGAAACATCAAATTTACTATGTTTTTTACATATAAAACTTGCTTAAATTTAAAACAGGTTCAAAAGTTAACCCAAAAGCAAGGCAGTTTCATATGCTCAAAAATTAAAAAAATACAACATAAGTTAAAAAAGTAAATGAGTGGAAATGTGTTTATTAGTGATAATAGTGTGCTGTGAGGAGCTGGGAGTGACTTATTTACCATAGTGTTGATTAAAACGTTAAGAAGCTCTCTGTACTAATCCCCAATTTAAAGTGTTCAAGTGGGTGAGTGTCAAGTGGCGCTCATAGTGTGTCACATATTAATTTAGCCTTAATTCCGAGCCTTTGATTAGTTAAATCCAAAACTGATTGGGTGTCAAGTGGATAGAGTCAAACAAAGAAGATGTTGAGTTTCAGTTTTTTATAAATTACATATGAAATCTCTTAATAAATTGGGCTTAAATTATGTGGCACCACTTAATCCAAAAACCCAGGAATGACATAATGTAAAACAAGTGGGGTATTTGATTAATGTCTATGCCACTAAATCCAGTATAGTGGTGCTTGGGAGCCTAATCAACAACTATGGACACTAATAATAAAAATATAATAGTAAATAACAAAGTTTATATAAGCGCATATGTATTTTATTAATAAAATTAAAATTTGGCTTAAAAAGTGTTGAACTGGTCACTTTTTGTTTTAGAGTGTTCAACACAGGTTTTTTCATTTCTATTAGTAAATTTACTTATAAATTGCCCCTTAAATTGGTATTTTAGCTAACTGAATTATTAAACAGAGTCAAGTTTGAGTAAATTTAACCTTGGTTTTTGGTTTTGAACCCCTAAATTACTAGTAAAAATTAGCTTAAAATTGGTTAAGCCAAAAATACTAATAGATTCACATATGCGGCACTCAACTCCTGGGTACTTGACAAATTGTTGAGTACCAGGGAGTCAAACTTACCACATTTTCCCTTTCAAGGCCACTTTCTCACGGTGGTTGCAGCTGTAAATGGGGCTATGGTGTGGTTGGGTCCCTGGTAACAGGTATATAGCGTGATTGTAGATTGAATGACTGGGATGTTTTGTGGCTTCTTCTTTGCTAAACACATGGTCCCATTTCTGAAAGAGGGTAGGTAAGGTTCCCATGCTAGGTTCCATCTTTATGGTTAAGAATCTGTCGGTAGGGGTTTGGCCATGGCTTATGCAAAAAGGGACAGTGTCACAAGATTCAGGTCAGCCCAACGTGGCAGTTTGTTTGCAATAGTTTGGGATCAGGCCATGTCTGTCAGACCAGGAATTGCCCAGTATAAGGGGGTGGGGTAGTCCTGGCAGGAGGATCAGGGACAGCAGGTACACATTATGCCCAATTGTCAACAGAAGTTTTTATTCACACTCATGGCCAGTGTCCCAGGAGCTGTTTCCCATGACTACTTGTAGGCTACGCTCTGAAGCTGCCAAGCCCAGTCTCCTTGTCCAGGCTGGCGTCAATGAAGCTTTCATAAGCTCCTGTATCAATAAAAGCTTTGATCTGGTGCTTGTTCTCCCAATATTTCTATAGTCACTTGGATGAATTTGTAAGACTGAGAAGAAGTGTTTATTTGCGCCAGTGAGATTGGGGAAGTGCTCTTCTTAGGGAAGGCTCTGGTCAAGTGGCCCACCTTGTGGCAGTGGAAACATAGTCCTTCACGGTAGTATTGTTGGAGCTCTTCAGGTGTTATTCCTGTTCTGTTGGGGATTGGTGCTTGGCTTTGGCGGGTCTGGTAAGGCCCAACATCCTCTTGGTTCATGCTGAGGCCCTTGCACAGGGGAACTAGATTGTCTAGGCTGAGGGTGGGCGGGTGGTGCTTCAACAAGTCCTTCATTAATAGATTGACTCCCTTTTGGAAGATAATGACTGCCATTTCATCTTCCAGTTGGGTGTGGGTCTTTAGTTTGAGGAATTTGTCAATGTACGCTTGGATGGGGCAGGCGCCCTGCCAGATTTCCAACAAGGAGTTCAGAGCGTAATATCTGGTGTCGTGGTCTTCCCCTGTGGCCATCAACTTGGCTTCAAACTTGGAATAATCTAGGTAGAATTCCATGTCTTTGGTGGTGGCTTTGCCAAAATAATCAAGGGTGTCTCCCAATAGCATGGCAGCTACTCCAAGCACCTTTTCAGTGTCACCAGAATAGGCTGAGGCATTGGCTTAGAAATGTAGTCAGAGCACTGGCATGGCGTGGCGGGCCTCTTCAAGAGTGAGTTTTCCCATCTGGGGCATCTCCACTTTGGTGAGGGATTGGTTGACTATCACATTCTGAACCTGAGAGGAGGGCCCTTTGGCAGCTTTGGCAGTGGAGTCAGATTTCTTGAGACCATTCAGGTTCATGGTCACACTCTTTCACACAGAAGAAATTAGGTTCTTGATCATCATAAATGTGTAATAAGTGATTATCATTACAAAAAACATACAAGATGCCCCAAGAATAATCAACATCTTGGGACTCAGGGTACCAGGTTTAAAGTAGATTGTCATAATATCAGGGAACCAACCCTGATCTGCTGGCTTGCTAGCGTTTGGGAACTGGCAGGTTTTGGACTGGGTGGGCAGGGCCCACCAAAGGATTGGTGCTAACTTAATGAGGTAGGACATTGACTTGCCCACCCACAATCACAGACCAGCGGCAGGGACAATGGTACTGTAGATTCAGAACCTAAAGGTAAAAATGTGGGATTGTCAAATTGTTTTTGCGTGAACTCACCAACTCACTGGAATAGTTTTCATCCTTTTATATAAAAAAGTAAGTTTTTCTGGGATGAAAATTACCCTATTAAGTTGGTGAGTTCACGCAAAAACAATTTGACAATCCCACATTTTTACCTTTAGGTTCTTAATTTACAGTATCTATTACTCCATGTGAGAGTAATATATATGATTCCAAAAAGCTTGTTGGTATGGTCCAGCGGGAGCTTGGCGGCGGAGGCAGGCATTGATTTGGGGGTGACGGGTGGTTCCATGTCTAATTGGTAGGCAGGGAGAAAGTTGTATTTATCTCTGAACTGGTGGGATTTGGTAACGTACCAAGGGCCCTTTTGGTTGTATCTGGTTAACTCTGTAGTTCTGGCCAAGGAATCCTGGGCTAGTATGTTCTTGGCAGTGTAGTCCTTGTACTCAGGATTTAAGGGATACTATGTGAAATGGGCAGGACCAAAGGGGGCACCTGGAAGGCAGTAAGTAGCTCGGGCTGGCAGGAGATTCAGATGATCTTTGAGTTAACTGGAAGATGACAATAATAAAATATAGCAATAATTTGGAAAACCAATATCTCATAACCTTTATTTAAAAATGATGATGGGGATTGATCTTGGCCTGGCAGGTATTTATACCACACTGACAGGCCTCATTTCCTGGTCAGGTTTCCTGGGCTTAGACAGTTTGGCATTGGGGGTCTTAGATGGTAGTGTGGCGCTCAGCACTGGCGGTTTGCCACTGGCTGCTTTGGGATGAGAAGACTTCAAATTCTTCTGTTTGTTAATTTGGGTATTGGGTGCCTCTTCAGGTTCAGTGCCTCTTCCTGTGCTTTGGGGGAGTTTGGAATAACTCTCATTGAGAAAATTGTGCATTTCACCAGGAAAACCACCAGTGTCAGGCATTGGCACCTCAGGGAAATTACAGTGTCTTGCACTGGCAGTTCACTTGCAGAATCCTGTGTAACAGTTAAAGGTTTGGGTCCTGGCGGGCTGGCAACAACTTTATCAATCAGTAGTGGGTTATTGAGTTCCCAGCCTATGGGTCTGGAGGTCTGCAAAGGGTTTAGTCCAGGGTTCAACTCTGGTTCCATATTTTGGGATTCAGGAGCATCCAAACTGTCATTCCTGACACCAAGGAACATAAGCATTCCCTGCTTTTCAACCATTTTGAGAATAATTTCTGGGGTAATTAGCTTTTTTCTGTGTCTTTCAGGCTGATTGGCTGGAGGTAGGAATGTATTCGTCTTGGGAATCTAGATGTTACCATCTGATTGGCTTGTTCTGGATTCTGGCTTCCTTGGGTGACCCCTTGGCTCAATTGGCTGGTTTCAGATGACTATTGTTGATATGTGATTTGGGTTAGCAGCTGCCTGTGTGTGATGGGCAAATAGGGCCATGTTTGAGGACATGCGAGAGAAAGAACACACTCCTGGGTAGTGCTCGGGGATGGGCCTGAGGGTTGGGAATGACCATAGACAGAGGCTTTGCTATTGGAAGACCCAGCATAGCCCTGCATGATTTTGTCAAGGCCAGGGAACATCTTGTTTATTTGGTTGTTATTAAATGAAAGCTATAATAAATTTTTATTAAAAATTAAACTCAAAAAGAGAAGTGTATATTTTTAATCAATTTTATTGTTAAGTAAGTTAAGTCAGTGAATAGTAGGATCTAAATTTTAGCCGTCCTAAACTGGAATAGGGTGATTTTTGAGAATGCCTATGATTCCTAAAAGAATTATCACAAATCCACTCTAGATCCTTTGACTTCCTGTTTGAGATACCCATAAATTATATTTATTCCAAATTCACTTCATTTTTTGATTTGAAATTTGGTTCTTGGATTTGACAATCCCACAATTTTAGGTTCGTTAATTTTTACATGATGTCTATGATTTGTTTGACATACAGGAAATACTCAAATTGTACATTAGAATCCTGCATTTCTGATTCATGTATCCTGCATTTGTTTGTTGTGTTTTGTCTTTAGTTAGTTGAGTTATCTGCTCAAGAGATTTGAAATCTGCCAATTTAAATAAACCAAAAAAAGTCAAATTAAATGGTTAATTTTATTTAATATTTTAATTTTCACTAAGCTGAGTTACCCGCAAAAGTGATTCAAACTTTGGACCAAGGATTTGACAATCCCGCATTTTACGTTTAGGTTCTGAATTTACAGTACAGTCAAGTTTGCTACAGTTGCCCAAAAATCCCTGTTAATAAAGTGTATATCTTACGCTGATAGTTGGAGTTTGCTTAAATCTGAGTTCATTTTGTTTGTCGCAACTTCAGCTATGGTGAGCTAGTTTGCTTTATACACTTAACTTGATTACGACCTATTTATTATTAAAGACTAAGCTAAGATAGTTCTTCTGCCTAGTGTGTATAATAAAAGTATAAGTAATGTAATTTTGATCCTTTATTCATAAATCAAGGAGAGAGTTATATAGTTATTGAGGGATTAATAAGAGCCGCAGAGTGCCAGGATCCTCTGTTCCACAGCCAGGTCCCTCTGTCAGCTTAGCCCACTATTACACTAATGACCAGATGATCAGTTAGTTCATATGGCTCGAAGGGCAACTTAGTTGATCGGTAGGAATACCTATCATCCAGCGCGAGAGTACCATCACTCCCTTGCTCACCGAGCTTAATGGATCAATGTCCGTTACAGTGACGGCTAGTTTAACCAATCACTTCACGACATTGTTTAAATCTGAAGTATTCTTGCTTAGCACCATAGCTTGAAAACTACTGTATGGTTATTTGAGATAATCACCAAAATAAGTTGGGTGGCATCAATGAGTTAAAGTTTAATTGGCTACAGCCCCCTGTTTGCTCCATTGAAGCGTCATCGATTTTGTTACCTTGCGAAATCAAATAGGGGCTTGAGTATTGATATTCAATCTACTTTGGAGGATAAAACAGCTAAATCAAAGTTTCTGGACTTAAATTCTTCTTTCATTTGTTAAATATTTTAAGCATAAATTTCCATACTTCGAATGGCTAAAAAAGCACTTATCTTTGTCACTCATGGTAGTGAAGAGATGGAACTAGTCATTGTAGCCGATATTCTTCGAAGAGCCAAGATTGAAGTAACCCTTTATGGTGTAGGACTTGAGGGGTCTGATACGATAGAGTGTAGCCGTGGTGTTAAAATCCAGCCCGACCTTAAAGAGGGGTTTGAAATAGATTGGCCTTCCTTTGATGCTTTGATAATACCCGGGGGTGCTAAAGGAAGTGAATATCTTAGTAACTCTTCCCTTGTTAAAGAAAAGATAAAATATTTTAACGAACATTCTAAGCTCATTGCCTCGGTTTGCGCGGGTACTTTAGCACTCAAAGCTGCTGGAATAAAAACCGAAACAACTTTAACATCACATCCTTCAGTAAAGGATCAACTATCAATGTATAACTACTCAGAAGAGCGAGTTGTTATCAACAACAATATTATAACCAGGTTTGAACAGCTATATTATATTTATTTACTTATTTCAGCCGGGCTCCTGGAACCTGCTTTGAGTTTTCGCTAGCAATCGTAGAAAAGCTTCTAGGTGCCAAAGTTGCCCAAGAAATTACCCCAGCGCTTTTATTGAAATGATCTAGAGTAGTTGGTAAGTCATCAAATTTTAGTTTTTATAAGTTGAATGTTTTTCAAATTAGTTTTTAATTCTTATGACTTAATTTATCAAAAAAGATTCAATTAGAACAATGATGGATGTATAGTTTTCTCATGAATTTAGTATCTCATAAAAAATTAACATAATTTTAACGTTGCCCAAATTCATGCTTAGAGGTGAGAAGCTTGGTAACATTTGTGCCCAGAACCTGTCTATTTAACTTGTAAAAGTTGCCAATTAGTTTATTTGGAATCAACTTTTAACTTAATATACTCATTCAAATTTAGGAGAGTAAAGCTTCTAGTGAATATGTATTTCACTCAATCTATCTTATTTTTAGCTACATTCCAAGATTTAGGATTCAATATCAGCTTACAACAATTTGATTGGCCCATTTTATTTTTAAAAAGCACTTTAAAGAAAGCCCAGATAGTATGCAACATGAAAACAAGAAAAACATAGTCTGGACTTTTTAAAAAACTGTAGTCAGACTCCACATCATCTTGATGTTACTCTTAAATTGCCGCTTTTAGCATGACCATATAGAAGTAACATGTTTTTGGAAGAAAGAGTTGAGAACACAACAATCTATCCCAAGTTTAAAATTAGTATACATCAGCTAAAGTTTAAAATAGCAAAAAATGTCAATATGCTTTGTATTTTTTGTCCTCAGCATTTTGCCTTGTACTGTAGATTCAGAACCTAATGGTAGAAATGCAGGATTGTCAAATCCTTGGTCCAAATTTCAAATCACAATTGTGGTTTAAGCTTTATTTAATTAAATTGAATTATTTGTCTTTTTATTTGGATATTTTCAAATTATGGGAACTCATAGACACTTTTGCAAAGTTCAAGTTGAAAAGCATGGTTCAAGTCGACAAAATGAATTAGCTGAAACCAGATTTGAATTGTTCAAATCCACCAATCATTTTCATTTAGCTTACTATGCTTTTTGAAATTGTGGGATTGTCAAATCCATGAACCAAATTTCAAATCACAAATGAAAGCCACTAGTAAACTCAAATAATAATTACAGGAACTGAAATCAACTTTGAATACACATTAAGTACACTATGAAACACTGACCCAAATTAAGAAGCTCCACTATGACTAAAATCAAATGAAAAATTCAATTTTGGTAACCATGCTTAGATATAAAAATCAATTAAAATATAAAATTGTCTAAAATAGGCTCTAGTAAAATATTATGTATCAGGGCCCAAAATAACCCTGTTAAGGAACTCAATAACATCAAAACAAAGGAATGTGAATCTGTAATTGTACATTTGGGTTTGAGAATAAGCTCTTATTAACTCACACCACAATTTCCCAAATGCCAAAATCAATGCCCTGGAGTTGCTTGCATCTGAAGGTACCCTCAGAAGCAGCCTATACTTCCAAAAACTCTTTCTATTGGCCAAAACTCTCAGAAGTTGACATTTTGGCCCCCAAAAGCTCTGAAAGACCACAAGGTTTGGCCCCAGCACCAGGATTTAAAATTAGCATGTTGTCATTCTTAGGCAATCAACCAGAAGATGTCAGTTCCAGGAAAACGGTAGCATATGACCTGCCAGCCAACCAAGATGTATTATCAAACCAAGAGCCAACTTCTTGGCAGAATAAAGCTGGATAAGTTGAAAATTTCTTCCCTGTTAATATCACTTGATAAACAATCTATTGATTAATACAATCAGAGCATTTTTACTTTGCAGGAATTTTACTATATTATCACAAATATTATACTGCTGATGCTATCTAATAGAGATTATTTGCAGTGCCAGCGCTGAGAGACAAAGCAACTTCTTGCTGCCTCTAATCAACAAATATTTGCCATTGTTTTTTTCTCTAGAGTTCTGAATCAGAAGATGGTTCCTGTTTTTGTGTCCTCTCTCTTTTTGTGAGAGAGAGGGGCTAAACTAACTAAGTTTGGCTCTCACCCTGGTGAGACAAACCACCAGGATGCTGCCCAGTGAATCACTGGGACAACTGCTCTAAGAGGGGACCAGAGAGAGAACACCGGTATTGCAGATCCTGAATGGATTAGACAAAAAGTGGTCCATCTAGGGATTAAGCAATGGAACAATCACGTGGTCGCGCTATTGCATCCTGATTCTACTAGTGATAAAGACGTTTAAAACGCCCCTAAAACAGGTGTTCAATTTGCCTTTTGAACGCGCACAAGGCATGGGCTTCACTTCTGGGATTATAAATAAAACAACAAAGTTATTTATATCTACCTCCTTAAGGAAAGCTGCAAGGAAGCGGTTGTTCTCTTGCGCAGGACTTTTAGCTGTGTCAATCCACTCTCCTCCATTTGGAAAGCTCTTTTGTCTGTGCCTCCCTGCCTCTGGTGACAATTCCCCCACCTCACACTATATAAGTGTGATACTATCTAAATAAATACCATTTTTGTCTATATACCTTATTACTCTTCTGTTCTTCATAGGCTGCCACTATACCATCAACAGGTATAGTATTAAGAATTAGGTCCCTGGCTAACTGTTTGTAGAAACTAGCAACCCTTTGCTGCAAATTTTACAACATTGGCGCTCATGTCTTACAACACCAACAGCCCCCACCCCCGCAGTCCTTTCAATGAGGAGGGAGGAATACCCCTGGCCCAGTCTCCTGCCACTGCTTCTCCTTACCACCAGGCACCGACCTTTACTGCTGCTAATGCCCATGCTGGGAAAAGAGCAGGCACTTTCTATGGCCTGCCCAACCTAAGCCAATTCATGCCAGAACATCAACACCCCCAAGCTATTGTTTTTGGTCAACCACTGCTCCTACAAGCCCCTGCCCCCTTGGAGATGGATGCCAACTCTTCACCTTTCAAGGACATCATCTGTAATGCCATACATGCCATGGATGGTGGTGCTGCTGGGACTGGTTCTTGCTCTGAACACCTGGCCATTCAGCAGCCTTCTGCTGAAAACGTCTTGGGTTGCTTTCAGGATCTCTCCCAGTTCAACCCTGACCAGCTCTGCCGTGACCTCTGTACTGTTGAACATATCAAGAACTACCTACATCAATTTGCCCATCCTGTCATATGCCACAACCAAATGCACCTGGGCTGCATCCAAAGCCTAGTGCATGACCAGAGAATACTGGTATCTAACCAACAGACGTTTCTCCAGGTCCTTTACTCTGAGCTTGGTGATACTTTCACCACTGTCAATCAGTATCTTGCCAAAGTTACCAATGCCCAGAACACCATGCTCCACTGGGTTGATGCCATTGAAGCAGGTATAGCTAAGCTAGTTCCAGTGAATGTGGTACAGACCTTCACTTTTCAGGGTGTAGATGCCAATTGGATTAGTGTGGTTACAAACCACGTGCTGGAGACTGGCCCCATGGTTCAAAGCCTGACTCATGAGGTGGAAGTCTTAGCCCACTGTCTTGCCACCATCCCCTTGTTCACCCCCACTTCTGCTGTCACCAACAACTCCTCTTCCATTGCCCTTCTTGGTTGAGACATCCTTGAGCTCTTTGATCACTACAAGAAGATGCAGACGGAATTGGTCCAGCAGAGTGCCAATCTTACCTTCCTGTTTGATGGCTACCACACTGTGTCAGAACTTCAGGATAGTCTCAAACTTTGCCAATTGCATGACAGAGCTGACAGCCAGACCCAATTCAGGAAGGACAAGGAAGTAATAGCCTTGCTCCAAGCTGAGCTTGCCATCCACAAAAAGCGCATCTCCTCTCTGGAAGATGAATTGGATATCAGCTGTCAGGAGAACAAGGTCTACCAAGATGAGCTGGACAAGCAACAACTTATCCTGGACACCTTCCAGAGCCAATTAGATAGGATGGACAGTAAGATTATGGCCATCAACTTACAGGCTATGTTCATCAACTCCAAGAGCCACCACAGTCCACTGAGGTCCTCTAGTCCTGAGTTCTATCATAGCTACAAAAGCAATGAGAACCACACTTGGTTGGCTCCTAAAGCTGTACAAGTATTAAAGCCAGTATTGGAGTCTGAGAATGCTGTCTTGGCCACCCCTGAAGCTCCTGGAGCTGCTCAAAACAGAGAAGGTGAACGCAAAGCCCAGCAGGAGAAAAATTGTTGCCGCGCTTCTGAGGCTAGGTTTGCTGCCTCCACTCTCAGCCGTTCCTGTCTCACCCGCTCTCCAGTGAGGATCACACCTGCTCCCCTCTAACATGGCTCCAACAACTTCAAGCCCGTCAATCTACCCAAGTTTGACTGCAAGAGCAATGTGGCCATGTTCTTACGTCTGTACCAGAACTCCATGTATGGCGCAGACAATGCCATGAGGGACTCCACAATAATCAACTGTCTGGATGCTGAGACTCAAACCATTATCTTGCCACGTCTCCCTGAGAATGGCTGGACTTTTGCCAACGTCTCCAGAGCCTTGACAGAAGAATTTGGTAGCCAAGAAGCACTCCTCAGTAGTAAGATGGACTTTGCTGACACCAAGTTAAAGGTGGGGGAAACCCTAGAAGACTTCACTTCTAGGTTCTACCTTGAAGCTCAAACTCTGTTGTCTATGAGTGCGGTGCAGTTTATTGATGTGCAGTCAGCACCCCTTAATGCTGTATGTGTCAACCGGGAACTATCTCTGGCCCTTAAGTCAGGCATTTACAATGCTTGCACCGTACCAGATCTGATCCGCCTCCTACGCACCTACAAGGAGGAGTTCAAAGTCTCTCTTCCTGAAGGCCTTCATTGCCAGCAATCTGAGCATAGACCCTGCGTGGCTGTCAAGATCCCCAAGCCTTCTGGCAAGGTTGGGCCTGCTCCAGTCAACAATGGCCCCTGTACTTTCTTCAAATGTGGTATGGCTGGCCACTTCTCTCAGAAATGTAGGAATCCATGTCAAAAGATCCATCATGTAGGCATGGAGGACACTGAGGAGGACTACGCCAAGGACGCTGATATTGAGGAGGACAATGAGAACCAGTCAAAAAACTACTAAGCAGCCAGGACAAGGAGAAATCCTTAGCTGCCTTTGTAATTTTGACACCCTCATCTCCCCCCATACCACTGCCCCCTGACAAACCAGATCATAGGCCTGCTGCCTTGCCATTCTCTGGGACCAACCCTAAGGATGAATCCTCTCTGATTGACTTCAACTCCCAACCAATACATGAGGTTGTGGAGCCTGACAGAGTTCAAGAGGACCTCCTCCATTGAGTCCTCACTATTAACATGCAAACTCATTGGACTACACTTTGCCCTGAGGTGGTTATCCCCCAAATAGCTAGGAGAACAGTATCCTTACCCTATGTTGAACAACTGGCTGACCAGGTGTTAAAGTCACTCATGAGGAGGACAGTGCTGAACAAATGACCAAGCTTCTCTGCACAGTAAACGTCTCAGCACTGCAGAATCCCTCAAGCAAGTAAGCCCAGCTGTGGGAGCTGCCATGGCTATCTTCCTGTAGAAGTTCAAAGGGCTAAGTGTACACCAAGTCTTGAAGATTGTGGAGATCAGAGAGGACCGCCAGGATTGCATCTATATCAATCTGGTAGTGAACAAGACTAATGTCTGGGCCATACTGGATACTGGTGCCCTTGGAAACATTATATCCTCTTAGCTGGTTAAGAAGCTTAATCTGGCACCAGACTTGACCTACCATGAAGAGTTTGGTACTGCTGGGTCACTGACCACTAGAGCAAAAGGGGCCTACTCTTCTCTCCCTCTTTGCTTTGGGAAGCTAATGGTCACTGCTCCTGCTATAGTCCTGGAAAACAACAGCTTTGACATTCTTATTAGGACTAGCTTCATGGTTCAGTATGGTACTGTGACTAACCATGAGACCATACATTTGGAATATTGGGCCACTCTATACCCATGTTCTACCATGGTGAATGCCCGTCTGACCTTCCCTTACAACGCCTGCACTACATCAATCTGGAGTACACCAACAGAGAGCTTCCAGTTGCTTATACGCTGTGTAGTAAGGTCAAGGTGCTATCTCTCTCAATTGGGGAAGCCAAGGGTATCCCAGTCTACGCCTCCTGTAATGTGACTATTCCACCTGGAGCCCAGGTGATCCACAATACAGGCCTCTTGCTGGCTCTACCAGCTGGCACTCATGGAGAAATCTTTGGCATCCCTAATGCCTCCAGACTAGAACCATGGGTTGCACTAGGCATCCTCATGCCAAGTGAGAAGGAGGTACTCATACTCTTGGCCAACATGAGTTGTGAAGCCATGGTTGTCTCCAAACACTAACTTCTGGCTTATATACGGCTGGAAGAGCATGACAACCTGCAGGAGACTGCCCTCTTTGCGGACTTCTCTGAGTTGGGTCTACCCTGTGAGCAACCACTGGTGCTATTGGTCATAAGCCGTGACTCTCTATCCGGCTTCTCTGAAGAGCAGGAGGATCAAGCTATGGATCTCTTTGCCCAGTATAAAGATGTGTTTGCCAAGGATGATTATGACTTGGGCAAGGCTGCAGATGTTGCTCATCATATTGACACCCAAGGCAGTCCACCTATCTGCTCCAGACCTATACAGCGCAGTCAAGGTAATCATGCTGTGGCTAACAAGAAGCTTCAGAAGCTATTGGGATCTGGCTTACTGATCCCCAGTAAAAGCCCTTGGGCTCCCCTCTCCTGATTGTCAAAAAGAAGGATGGCAGCAACCGTGTGATGATTGACTACTGTCAACTGAATGCTGTTACCAAGAAGGATTCATATCCCCTCCCTTGTATTGAAAATACCTTGGACCAACTGGGTGGTGCCAAGTTCTTCAGTGCCATGAACCTTATCAGTGGGTACTGGAATATTGACCTACCCCCTGCTGATCAAGAAAAATGTTCAATCATCACTGACCAAGGGCTATTTCAACCCCCAAGGATGCCTCAAGGTCTGTCCAATGCCCCAGCTACCTTTCAACGGACTATGGATGCAGTGATGGGCGACCTCAAACTCACCAGTGTCTCGGTCTACCTGGATGACATTAATGTATTCTCCTGAACCTTTAATGATCACCTAAAACACTTGGAGGAAGTCTTCCAGAGGTTACTTGCAGCTAATCTCAAGCTCAAGCCACGCAAGTGCAACTTCTTCAAGGAGCACCTTGAGTTCCTGGGGTTCATAATTAGCCAAGATGGACTCCGCCCTGTACTTCTGAAGGTGGAAGCCATTGAGCAAATGCAGATCCCAGCCAATAAGCAGGACGTGCAGGTCTTCCTGGGGATGCTTGGGTACTACTGCTGCTTTATCCCCAACTTTTCATCCCTGGGTGATCCCCTTTTCAGCTTCTCCGAGCTGATAAGATATTCTTCTGGAGCCCAGCGTGCCAATCTGCCTTCAATGCTCTCAAAGAAACACTGAATACAGCCCCTGTGTTGGCCTACCCTGACTTTACCAAGCTGTTTGTGGTTTATACAGATGCTAGTCTGATGGCAATTGGGGGTGTTCTCTCTCAACTGGACTCAACACACTTGAACACCCTGTTGGATACTGCTTGCGTACGCTTAATGTTCATGAAAGGAACTACACTGTCATTAAAAAAGAGTGTCTGGCTATGATATACTCCTACCAACAGTTCAGAGTCTATCTTCATGGGGTAAATTTTACAGTTGTAACAGACCATGCCCCCTTGCAATGGCTGAAGACCCTCAAGGACCCCAAAGGATGTCTGGCCTGTTGGGCCATCAAACTTCAGGCTTATGACTACAAGATTATTCATCAAGCTGGGGCAGCCCACCAGAATGTTGACTGTCTCTCCTGCCTTCCCACTGTTGCCTTAGTATCCCCTATGGCTGACATTCTCTATGATAAGCTTATGGAGGATCCTTCTTTGTGGGGAGAGAAGCCAGTAGAGATACAGAGGGCTCTCAAGAAGTTAGCTGTTGATACCAAGGTCTCTAAGGGACAACTCCTGAAGCTTTGTGGAGACTCTTGGCTACCCTACATATGCCCATCCCTATGCATGGACTCAGTGGTGGCTGCTCACAAGACTACTGGCCATGGTGGAATACAGAAGACGTTAGCTCTGCTACAGCAGCACTGCTTCTGGGAAGGAATGCAAACTGACGTAGTGGATACGCTAGCCAACTATCATGACTGCAACATTGAGAGGCCTAAGGTTGCCAAGTTTCAACACAGACTGGTATGCCCTGGGTTTGCCTTCCACACTGTAGCCATTGACGTAGTGGGCCCCCTGCCAGCTATCAACAGTGGCACAAGTTCATCATTGTGGTGGTTGACCATCTGACTAAATGGGTAGAAGCCAAGGCAATTCCTAACCAATCTGCATTGGTGACAGCCATGTTCATCCTGGAGAATATCATATACAAACATGGTTGCCCCCAGATCCTGCTGACAGACAATGGTACCAACTTCACCAGTTATATCATCCCCGCCTCAACCAACTGATGGGAATCTGTGGGAGACTATCCACTCCTTATCACCCACATACAAATGACATGATAGAGCGCACTAATGGGAGCCTGGTCCAGATACTCTGGAAGCTCAGTCACCAACATGAGACTGAATGAGATACCTTCCTGCCTGCGGCCACCTTTGCATACAACATTGGGTACCATTGGGCCACTGGAAAGCCGCCCTCTCAACTACTCTACAGCCAGAAACCAGGACTTCCCCCTTTACTATATTCCTTGGTAAAGCCCATCCTGGCTGTGTCCCCAGAGGCGTACCTCAACAAGCTGGTTCAACCCCTTATTTGCTTGCAATCAGAGTCCTATACTGTAAACTTAAACCCTAAGTTGCAGGATCTAGAACAAGTTGCATCCAAACGCCCCGCCTTATCCACTTACCTGGTAGAAGACTCAGTCTACTTCTTCAGCAATAGAGGATACAGCCGCAAATCCAAACTTGCCTCCCTTTGGCAAGGTCCAGTTTAAGTTATCCAGAAGACCGGCCCCAACTCCTACACCCTTAAGGAGCCCCATTCTGGGCAATTGATCACTAGAGTACACGCTCAGTATATGTGTGCTGCTCCTATTGACCAAGAGTAAGCCCCAATGAGGACAATAACCCAAAAAAAAAACAAAAGCCTAATTAAAAAATTACATGGGTTGTTGTCCTGTTTGCAATAGTGTTGCACCAAAGTATGAGAATAAGAATAAAAGAACAACGTGTTTATTGGAGACTGACAAGACTCTTCCAGTACCACACCAACTGTTCTACCACCTGAATGACAGCCAAGGAACACAACTGGTTGCCTACAATCCACGAAGCCAATGACCAAGGATTGGGCAATGAACCCCCACCAAGCGAGACACACAATTGACCCCAATGTCCACAGGAAAGGCGACCCCCAAGAAGATACAGTCCCACAGAAGACTCTCGCAAAGGGCATACTCTACTGGGACCTGACCACCCACCCCGTAGAATAAGGATAAGGCCCACTCAAGAAAGACCCCCATGTTCTCCTCCTGCTTGGTATCACAGTGGTTGGTTCCTTGAAGAACAAGGTTGCCAGCCATCACCATTGGTACCAAAAGAGAAGTCCCCTCCACTGTGTATGACTTCAACACTTCCTGGAAGGCTTGCCAAAGATGTTGCTCAAAGTTGTCAGAGGTTTTTCAACTGACTGGTTGAGCGTCAGTAACCCCAGGTGTTGCTCAAGCGCAAAGGACTGACTTCACTATGTTGGATACTGCCCCCTGTTGCAAGACTGAAAGGCCTTGACCCTCAAATTAGAATTCCTTCAGCTGAGCCTCCAAGTATTCTTCTGCTGCTTGCATGGAGAACCGCCAATGGATACTGTTACCCCTTTGCAACCCAGTTCCTGTCACCTCCCTTGGCTCACTCAAAGCTAGAAACAGTGCAGCAAACAATGGGTCTGTCCCCCCTAAGGCCAGCTGAGGCACCAGTAGCTGATCTAAGTGAACCCCCAAGTCCAGGTAGCTGCCGTCCACATCATGCAGGACTACTTGCTTCCCTGCTGCCTTCATCACCTCCACTGGCCTGGTATGCTTGCGCCTCCTTGTAATTATCACTTGCACCTTCTTAAAGACTCTTCTTGTCACTCTTCTAGAGGGACTGTTCACCATAGCTGTCACCTTGAGATGCCAGCCATTTTTAAACCTGTTGTCTAATACAGTGGAGGGAAATGTTGCAGATCCTGATTGTATTAGACAAAAAGTTGTCCATCTAGGGATTAAGCAATGAAACAATTGCGCAATTTCACTATTGCATCCTGATTCTACTAGTGATAAAGACGTTTAAAACGCCCCTAAAACAGGTTTTCAATTTGCCTTTCAAACGCGCACAAGGCACGGGCTTCACTTCCAGGATTATAAATAGAACAAAAAAGTTATTTATATCTACCTCCTTAAGGAAAGCTGTGAGGAAGTGGTTTTTCTCTTGCGCAGGACTTTTAGCTGTGTCAATCCACTCTCCTCCATTTGGGAAGTTCTTCTGTCTGTGCCTCCCTGCCTCTGGTGACAATTCCCCCACCTCACACTATATAAGTGTGATACTATCTAAATAAATACCAGTTTTGTCTATACACTTTATTATTCTTCTGTCCTTCAAAGGCTGTCACTATACCATCAACAGGTATAGTATTAAGAATTAGGTCACTGACTAACTGTTTGTAGAAACTAGCAACCCTTTGCTGCAACTTTTACAACAACCGGGAACAGTTGGAGGAAGTAGGTGTTCAGTTTCATCAACACAAGACCAGTGATCAACCAAGGAGCATGAGAGAGAACAAGAGTTGGAACCTCATGTGCCTGCAGAGGTGCAAAGTCATTGCTCTCCTGCAGAGGAAAAAGAGAGAGATGCTCTCTCTACAATAAAAGCGGGCAAAAAAAGATTGGTAGAGTATAAATCTAGGCTGTCAAAGGTCAGACTCTTGACCAACGCCTCTTCCAAAACAAGGAGGATGGCTGGAAAATGCAGGAAATTGAAAGAGTCATTGCCCACAAGCTGTGCAGAAGAAAAGAATCAATCCCAAAGATCTGGGGAGGTTGACCAAAGCAGCAACAAAACAGGCCCAGAGAAAACATGACAAATTTAAGAACAGGGAGTATCATCAGTGCAGTCTTCAGAAAATTTGGAATCCAAAATTAATATTTTTGAGCTTTTTTGTTGTAAAAATCAGATAAATCTTAGTAGCCACAAGCAACTTAGTTTCAGGATTGACAATTTTTCCCCCTGAAAACCTGGGCTCAAGAGTGGGATTTGAATCCTGACCCTGAATTCCCACGGGCTGTCTGCCTGCGTTTTTCTGAGGTCACGCCCCCACAAGCTGAAGCCAAGAATGATGGTCCCAATAGTAAAACAAACTAAGCCAAAGATATCAGTGAGCCAAATGGAGGAGTAATTAAGGTGCCTAATGGAGGCAAATTTCAACCATTAGCTTCATGAGCTTGAAGTCTACACTGGCAGCCAACCAAGAGTTATCCCCAGAAGGAGGCACGGGCCTGCGGCCCAACCCCATGACCACAACTATAGAGCAAGATAATCAAGTAGCCAATTCAAGATCTCTGACCAATGAAAGAACTCCTGGCCCAGGTGCCATTTTGCTGCCTTTAAACCAGAGCACCCAGAACCCCCAGGCCCGTCTTTTCCAATGCCCCAAAGAAATTTTCATGGAAAATGTTAAGTTTGGGAGTGGGGTGCTATATAGACCAAAGAACCCCGTGCTCCAAACTTATTGCCATTTTTGAATAAATATTATGTTATTTTGGCTTACACAGCTACTGCCTTATTTTGTATTTGCCATATATCAAATCAGTACAAGATTCCTGGCCCTTCTGCCCCTCTTCCTGCAGATTCCTGTCCTCCAGGTGCTCTCTTTGGCCCTGTTCACTTCACAGAATACCCTTTGAAACCTGAATATAAGGACTACACCCCAGAAAAGATACTCAAACTAGATCCTTTGGCCTGCATACAATCTGAAGTTAGATAAACCAACAAGGCCTGTGAATATTTTCAACACCCAAATTGTTTAGAGAGAAGTTCAACTAACACCTGTCTACAACCTCCGCATGGAACCGCCTGTGACCCCCAAGCCTATGCCTGCCTCCTCACCTGACCTCCCAACTGACCACACTGGCAAGCTGTTTGGGATTGTGTACATCACCCTCACGGGGGTGATTGACACTATAATCCCGGCTGCCAGCCTATGGTCCTGGGTGGGGAAGTACTTCTCCTATCTTTTTAAGTTAGCTTCTCTCTTGTGGTGGGCTTTACCCGCAAAAAACCCAGTCTGAGACACCCCTGAAAGCAACAAGCTGGCCGTCCAAGACTGAATCCTTGACATTATGGCAATCTTTTTTAAATCTGGTACCCTGAGCCCCAAGATGTTGTTATTTCTTGGGGCATCTTGTATGCTTTTGTTATTGATAATCACTTATTACACCTATAAGGTGAGCATGAAACTGACCTCTTTCATGTAAAAAAATTCAAACATGAATGACCTCAAGAAACCTGACGCTGCCGCTGCTGACACAGCCAAGATTCCCTCTTCTCAAGTAAAAAATTTGATTGTCAACCAATCCCTCTCAAAGGTGGAAATGCCCCAGATGGGTAAGCTTACACTCAAGGAAGCTTGACACACTATGCTAGTCCTCCACCTTCACTTCCAAGCCAACACCCCAACCTACTCCAGTGACACCAAAAAGGTACTCAGGGTTGCTTTCATGCTCTCAGGAGATGCCCTAGACTGGTTTGACAAGGCCACAGCAGAAGACGTGGAATTCTTCTTGGACTATGCCAAGTTTGAGACAGAACTAATGGCCACCAAAGAAGATTGTGATACTAGATATTCCGCCCTGAACTCCTTTCTAGAAATCTGACAAGGTTCCCAAACCATCCAAGCGTATATTGATGAATTCCTCAAACTGAAAACCCGCACCCAACTGGAGAACAAACTGGCAACCATCATATTCTGGAAGGGGGTGAATCCAGACATGAAGGACCTGCTGAGACACCACCCTCTCTCTCTGGGCTTAGTAGAACTGGTCCCCTATACAAGGGCCTCAGCATGAACCAAGAGAACGCCAGTACAGCCCCGCACTGCCAGACCCAAACCCCCACACCCAACAGAGCAGGAATGACCCCTGAGAAACTCCAGAGATATTATAGAGAAGGACTCTGTCAGGATTGACAATTATTCCTCTCTGGAAACCTAGTCCTGGGAGCAGAAATTGAACCCTGACCCTGGATTCCTTTGGGCTGCCAGGCCTGTGGACTGCAGGACCGCCCACCTGCATTTTTCTGGGATCAAGCCCCCACAAGCTGATACCAAGAATGTTGACCCATGCAGTAAAAAGAGCCAAACCAAATAAATTATCACACCAAATGGAAGACTAATCACAGCGCCTAATGGAGGTACTGAAGCGGCAACTATTAGCTTTATAAACTTGAAGTCTACACCAGCAACCAATCAAGAGCCAACCCAGGAAAGAGTCACGGGCCTGCGGTCCAGTCCCATGACCACAACACTAAAGCCAGATAATAAGGTAGCCAATTCAAGATCTCTGACCAATAGAAAGAACTCCTGTCCCAGGTGCCATTTTACTGCCTATGAACTAGAGCACCCAGAACCCCCAGGCCTGCCTTTCCCAATGCCCTGAAAAAATCCCCATGGAAAATATTAAGTTTGGAGGTGGGGTACTATATAGATCCTGCACTCCAAACTTATTGCCATTTTTGAATAAAGTTTATGTTACTTTGGCTCATATAGCTATTGCCTTATTTTGTATTTGCTGTCTATCAATTCAGTTTGAGATCTCCTGGCCCTCCTGTCCCTCTGCCTGCAGATTTCTGTCCTCCAGGTGCTCTCTTTGGCCCTGTCTATTTCAGGAAATACCCTTTGAGACCTGAATATAAGGACTACACCCCAGAAAAGATACTCAAAATCAATACTTTAGCCTGCATACAATATGCAATTAGATACTACCAACAAGGCCTGTGGATATTTTCAACACCCAAGTTGTTCAGAGGGAAATTCAACTATCTCCCTGCTTACAACCTACCCATGGAACCGCCTGTGACCCCCAAGCCAATGCCTGCTTCCTCACCCAACCTCCCAATCAATCACACTGGCAAGCTGTTTGGGATTGTGTACATCACCCTCACAGGGATGATCAACACTATAATCCTGGCCGCCAGCCTGTGGTCTTGGGTGGGAAAGTCTGTCTCCTACCTTTTTAAGTTAGCTCCTCTCTTGTGGTGGGCTTTGCCCACAAAAAACCTGGCCTGAGACACCCCTGAAAGCAACAGGCCAGCCGCCCAAGACTGGATCCCTGACACTTAGATAAAATTGGATCAAATCAGCTTTAGTGGCCTTTTGAATGGCCTTGAAAGTCTTTAATGGCACTAATATCAAGAGCAGGTTCAAAATCAAGCAGAAACAGTGAAAATTCAATATATTAGTAGAAATTATATAAGGTTTTAACTTTTTTTTAGATTGAACTGAGTTTTTGAAAGCAAAAGTAAGTCAAGACAATACTAAGTACTAACACTTTCTCTAGGGACTTCAGGAAGGCAACTGGGCTTGAATGGAGCCAAAAAGAGGTAAGGATTAAGGGAAATAAAGCTAACACTTTTTTAAACTGTATAAGAAACTCCAGGGTAGAATTACAAATAGAATTTAAAATAAAAATGATAGTGAACAAAGTTTTAATTTTATGTAATTAGAGAATCAACAAGCAGGGGACTTAAAGTCCCCTTGCTAAGTTAAAAGGGGGAGTTACAAATTGGTGAGTCACATGACAACTTGGCATGAAACAAATGGCTGGGGGAGAAATTTTGCTGAATCCACCCAGGGAGACTGGAGGGTTTCAAACCATTTTCTGGGCCTCTATATGATTGGCTGAAGCTAATCATAGACATTTGGGGTTCATTTGACTTTGTTGACATTGGTGTGACATCTTCTGATTGGCTGCTTCTAATTTTTTCAAAAGCAGTTGACACCATGCCAATAGATAGTCCAAATTGACCAGTTTTTCTTCCCAGGGGGAGCAACAAGGGCCAGGGGATCTTCAGAATAAGCTAATACAAATCTTTTTTCCATAGTGTGTGCCAAATCTCCTAAAGAATTTAGAGGCTTGGCTGGCATTTTGTAGCTTTTCTTGGTGTGACAAGAAAAAATAGTGTGATCCAAAGCCAAAGAGGGCAGTTAATTTACACTTTTATTCAGGTGCTTCTCTGCTTCACCAACTTGCCCCTTCAAACCAGCTCATAAGTACCACTACTGAAGAGCTCCCCCCTGTCAATAACATTCTGTCCTACAATTACAGCAAGCAATTTTTTGTCTACCTGATCATGCTGGAGCTTGCTTAACAAGTGATTTCTCACATAAAAGTGTGGTGCCCTTGGGTCACCGCTGCCAACTATGTGATGAAAATGGCCCTGTCATCTACTGGGCTTTTCAGCCTTGACCCTTTCCTTTGACTGAAGGGTTTTTTGAAAGCAATCCAGGCCATAACAGTATCCTAAATCTACCCAAATTTTTAAGCCTGGGCCTTTATATTCAATTGATAATGAGGACAACTTATATGCTTTTTATGATCACAGCTTACTACACCTACCAGCTCTGTACCTGCTGAAAGATTATCCACAATGAACCTAAACCTGAGACTCTTCCAAGTGCCGCACAAGTACAGAACATAAACATATCTACCTTCAACCAGAACATTTATGCACCCATAAGCTTCCCTTATCTACCCAAAATAAACCTAGCTGGCTTCAAGAAGAATATGATCATGACCAACACCTTGTTCAGGGGCCATCCCAATAACTACCGTGATGACACCTAAAAGATAATAATGGTGGCCACTCAGTTGGAAAAAGACGCCAGATAAGTATTTCTCTACTTACTAAAGGAGAATTCTGACTTATCTTGTCCTACAAAGCCTTTTTGAAACACATGAATAGTGCCACCACTCCCACAAAAGCAAAAGTACAAGTCTATATGGGCCTTTTTTATTGGAGTCAAGGTAGAAATGACCTGGAAGCTTACATTCATAGATTCTTTAGACTGGCTGCAGCTGCTAAATTACCTGACAACATCTATGGCCTACACTTCAGAAATATTCTTAATAATCATCACACTAACCTGATGTATCACCATTGTTGCAATCTCCCTAAGGACAAACTCCTAGTCATTGCTTGCAGAATGAACTTTAGCCAGCCCCAATAATATGTAGGCCCTAGAAACCATCAGTCTCAATAAAAGTATGCTGCTGCACTTTCTTGCCTGAATATGTCCCAGAGGAGTATCAGCATCATATACAAGCAGCATATGTTTCTACTGTCATCAAAACGGCCACCTGTTCAAAAACTGTCCCACAAAAAGCTCCACTGCTATCAGGAAACGTCCTGACATATCTTGTGTTAAAAAATTTCATGAAAAACTCTACTGCTCTCTACAATCACAATGATAGTTTGATGACTCTTCTAGCTGCTCTAGAAAATGAGTTATGACTTCTTAAAGTTTGGCTACCAGCTGAACTTCTTAATCAGTGTGAAATGACAAAAATATGCAGCCAAGGCACAAGAATTGATGCAAATCTTAATTTGAGCATAGCTCAGCAACCACTGGACGTATTTGGACGTCCAAACACGCATTTTGAAGCCAAACACCAGGAGAGTCAATATATGCTAATTTTAGACAAAACACACATGCAAATCCCGATGTACGGGATTTTACAAAGAAACATGAGTCACACTGTTCAAAAGATGCCCCAAACCCCCAGCCTGATGCCACCAGCAGAGTCCCTAAAACTGTCTAAAAGATTTAGAAAGATTCTAAAGAATCTAATAAAGTAGTATATAAAGGTATTGCTCACAATGATCTCCATCTGATCATTCTAAGTTTAGCCTAATAAAATAAAGTTGGATTTAGCTGATTTTGAAAAGTTTATAGTAAATCTGTGCACTGTAAATTCAGAACCTAGATGTAAAAATGCAGGATTTTCAAATCCTTGATCCAAATTTTGAATCATATTTGGGAGATGGTCCCTTTCAACTAAACTGAATTCTTTGTATTTTTATTTGAATATTTAAAAATGAAGGAACTCATGGACACTTTGCAAATTTCAAGTCAAGATGTATATTTCAAATGAAAAAAATAGTTTTAACTGCAATCAGATTTGAAGCATGCAAACTCATTAACCATTTTCATTAAGTTTACTATGTTTTTTGGATGTACAGGATTTTCAAATCCAAGAACCAAATTTAAAAAAAAAACAGTAAAATTAATGAAAATGGTTGATGAGTTTGAATGCTTCAAATCTGATTCCAGTTAATTCATTTTGTCCATTTGAAATATGCAGCTTGACTTGAAATTTGCAAAGTGTCTATGAGTCCCTGCATTTTCAAATATTCAAATAAAAATGCAAAGAATTTAATTTAATTAAAAAAAGTCATCCTGCAAATATGATTCAAAATTTGGACCAAGTATTTGACAATCCCACATTTTTACATTTAGGTTATGAATTTACAGTATGAACACATCAAATGTATAACAGTTTATTAAATACAAGGAATTTTATTAATTTAAAAAGAATGAATTATTAATTATTAACTGAAAAAAAGAATATCAATTTTATTAAGTTTCCAAAAAGAAAGGTTTTATTTTACTCATCAAGGGACAAGTAGTGAAGGTAACAGGCAGAATGTACGTTGCTATCATCTGCACCTGTAAAGGAGACAGTTACATATGTAGTGAGATGAGATTGGGTGCTGTTTTAGGGGTCAGGGTTGGGAGGTTGGTGACTTGGCCTGGGTGGGGGATTGAAAAGCCAGAAATGGTTGAGTGGGAAGAAGCAGCAAAAGCCAACTGCTTCAATTGCCCAAATTATTTTTCCATCACATATGTGGAATTGACATACCAAATTAATGTGCCTGGGGGGAGGCAGGGATCCTTTCTGTACTTATCACTATCACTTGCATAGAAGATGATGAGATCAGATAAGTCTTTAGCAAAGACATAATGTAAAAGATCAACTCCCTTCTCAACTTGGGTGCATAGTTTGTTATATATGGCAGGCTTTGAGCATCTGAGAGCCAAATCAAAATTTTAAAGACATACATCTTCAAGATGCATGTCAGCATGGTTGTTGGGTAGTTCCAACAGGTGTTGTGATGGAAATTGAAAGATATTAAGAAGAGATCTCCATGTGGTGGGGAATTACCACCCAAATCCACATAGATCTTATGATTAACCACCACCAAAGCTTCAAATATTGTTTGGTAAAATTTCCAAAAGAAACACTGGAGTTTAAAAAAATTATTGAATCCAACCAAAGAAGCCCTAGATAGATGGCCTGAGAAAGTATTAAAGTGTCCTTGGCATAGAACTCTGGACATTGAGAAGTTATTACTGTCTGAGTTTTGGATTCAGCAGGAAAGACACCAAGATTCTGAGGCATTGGATAACATTATGGGGCACCAACAACAAAGTAACCAAGGTAGGGCCCCGTCTTCCAGTAATAATTTGATATAATATCAAGTTATATAGGATGTAGAAGAGAAGACTGACTACCAGATGCATTGTTAAAATAAAGTTAGACCAGGAGAATATTTTGTTTATTGAGTAATTTAGGAAGACTCAACTCTTAAGAGTTGAACAGTGAAAATTTCCCAATATGTACAGTAATTTTAAAAGCTATGGCAACAAGAAAAATTAACTCATATTTAAACAAAATGAATATCAGATGTAAACAAAATCAAAATGAACCCAAATCTATTGTAAATTAATATAATTTTGTTTATTTTTAATTTCATTTACATCTGAGTTCATTTCATTTAAATCTGAATTATTTTTTCTTGTTGCCATAGCTTTTAAAACTTATGTACCAAATTTTGACTAAGCAATACCACCTGGATCCACAGCTTCTATTCTGTCTACATCTTCTAAAGAGTATCTTGTCCAGTACGCAAAAAACTCTTGAGTGATTCATTTCTGTTGACCATTCTGATAAATGAAGTTATATTTAGTGCCTCTCAGATTATGTCTATTTATCAGTGTCAACTTGCATGGGGTGATCAAATCAAGCTGACAAAACAGGGCAGAAGTAACCCATTTCCAATCAACAGTATGATTTAAATCTTTCAACTCAGTCAACTTAGTTAACTGTTTGCCTGTCTTATGAGCTTTGCAATTAGGATAGGTAATACCAGGCTTTAGGGATCTACCGTGGCAAGTATGCCCTGCAGCCGCAATTTCTTTGGCATCCCATTCACACTGCTTCATCTCTGCACTCAGTACAAATGTGTATGCGGTATGTTGGGTAGCCCACTCCACCAGCATGTCTTGAGCCCTGTCTGGTAGGCATACCCATCTGATGTGTTTGAAAAAGCGGATTAATAATTGACCCCCACCAAGGAAAATTCCAGCAAAACTCCAAAAAATCTATACAAAATAGGGCTGCACTTGTACACATCAGATTGGATACACTTTTCCCCAAAGTCTTGAATACTCACAGAAATCTTAGAATAAAACAATATGATGATATCATTGTGTATCCACATTGCTCTCTCTTTGAAGTTGATGATGGTAGAATTGCATTGGTCAGTGTCCACCAACTGGGCCCATTGAGAATTTGATTGGAAAATATTCTTACAGCAACCTCAATTATGTGCATCCACAAATTGACTGTGTTATTATTTATTTAAATGCAGTGGAGTCCCAGTTAGAGGCGCACCTGGACTAGGGGTATCCAGGGGTCACACTCCAGTATGGTCAATATGAGAGAGTGTGCTTTGTTACCATCAGTTGAAAAATGGGCACCAGTAGGAGTCTTCTTGGAAGAGGGACCACAGTTGGTGTAGGCTTATAGGGTTGCAGCCACTGTCAGGGATCCAACCTTGGGCAGGTGGCCCGTTGTTTTCAGGGAACACACAGGCCGCGGGTTTAGCAGGCAGGGCCCACCATAAGATTGGGGCTAACTTTATGAGGTAGGACATGGACTTCCCTGCCCAGGACCACAGGCTGGCGGCCAGGATTATTATGTCAATCACCCTGGGGAGGGTGATGTACACAATCCCAAGCAGCTTGCTTATGTGGTCAGTTGGGAGGTTGGGCAAGGAGGAAGGCATTGGCTTGAGGATCACAGGGGGCTCCATATTAAGCTGGTATGCAGGCAAGAAGTTGAACTTGCCTTTAAACAGTTTGGGCTCAGTTAGATACCAGGGACCTTGTTGGTTGTATCTAACTGCTGATTTTATGGGAGCCAAGAAATATAGTTCAGGGACCATTTCAGGGATATAGTCTTTATTCTCAGGCTTTAATGGGCATTCCGTGAAATGAACAGGGCAAAAGGAAACACCTGGTGGATAGAAATCTGCAGGTGGGAGAGCAGCAGGGCTAGAAGTTCTTATACTGAACTGATAGATGGCAAAAATAAAATAAGGCAATATCTGTTGGAGCCAATATGACACAATCTTTATTAAAAAATGGCAATAAGGTTGGAGTGTGGGGTCTATAGGTCTATATAGCACCCTACCTCTAAACTTAGCATTTTTCATGGGGTTTTCAATAAGATATCGGGAAATGTGGGGTTGGGTGACCAGGACGCTCAGTTTTAGAAGCAGCAAGATGGTACCTTGGCTGGGTGTTCTCTCATTGGTTGGAATCCCAGAATTAATTGCCTGATTTTCTTGCTCTTAGGTTGTGGTCATGAGGTTGGGCCATGGGCCCGCGCTTACTTTGGATGATGCATCCTGATGGGCACATAAGGGTGGTCTTCAAGCTCATGAAGAAGACGGTAGGAATTTTGGGTGGGTACACTATCTAGAAAGACGCTATCTAGAAAACCACATCTAGAAACCCTATGTCAAAATTCTGGCTAAACTGCGCCAGATAACTTAAAAATTAATAAAAGCTCAAAAACATTTCAAAAACAATAAAAAACATGTGGCTAGACTCAAAATAATCCAAAGATTCTAAGTCTGCAATGATAATGTGGGTTCAGTTAGTACCAACTATAGTTTACAAAGCTCTAAAGTCAACACACCCCAAAACTGTGATATTTCTGTATTAATTTTTGACCCTATATTAAATATGTATATTAAAAATAAAGTAAAAATCAAATATTTAAAAGCAAAGAATTTATTGGTGAAGAAAGTGGATTGGTATTTAGCCCCAAGAGCCATGGCAATGACTTTGAGATGAGTAAGGGGCCTTCTCTGGTGTAATTGGCCAAACCTCTTTAGTAACACTTGCAAACTTGACCTGCTGGCCAGCATGCTTGGATACAACAGCTTTGCTTTTGATGTCCTGGGGGTAAAGCTTGTGCCCATGGCCATTCTGTATCTTCAGCTTGTTGATATCACAATGAATCTGGGATTCTTTACCTTAACCATGCAGGAAAATTAGTTGTACAAAACTTCAAGTGATGAGGTGGTCTTAGTTATGCTGTCCTTAGCCTAATTATAGCAGTTCCAATTAATGAAGTCACTACCCTTGCATATATAAAATCATTAATGAAACATTTTAAAGTTGAAACCCAAATATAACAGATCCTTTTATGATAAGAAATGAAACCAGTATATTAAAAGTGGTTTTTTAAAGGCTGTGTTACAGGGAGATAGTACTATCAAAGTGGAGTTAATTTGAGCTGATTTATTATATTTGGCCATAGATTAATTTTAAACTTTATTCCCAGTTAATAAGAGAAAGGCTTGGATTTATCACATAAAAGTATAATTTATTATTTGATTCCAGATGCTGTCTTTCTAGATGCTGTATTTCTAGATGGCGTGTTAAGGGTATTTATTAAGTGTTTTTATACTAAAAAATTGTTGTAAATTGCACAATTAATGCTATTTTTATATGGCCTTCAAATTGTGATAGTTGCAAAGATTTGGCTGGTTTGGTGTTTGACTTCAGGAATTCCTTGCCTTCTGAAAATGGGTCTGGTTCAATATCCACCCGTTTTGGATTATTGTACCTGTCTGTGATTGATCCTGGTATGACCTCATCCCAATGTGACCCCCTCAGCCACTCTGTCTTCCTAATGAGTGATCACCGTCCCTTGCCTACTATTTAAATTATAATCATTATTCCTAATAAAACCAAGTTTATCCACATTTGAGTTGGCGCTTATAATCTTCAAGCTTTTCCTGTCTTTTCTGCCAAAAGGACTTTTATATCTCTTTTTCCAGGAAATTAAGTTATGTGTCCTTAATTTTGCCCTGAAGGCTAACCCAAGGCTAGCTTTGAACCTCAAATCTTTTTTTATAAAGATTTCCCGCCGTGTCCTCCAGGATGTTGTCCCCTAGAGCCAAACACAACAAAATAATGCTCACTACAGGGGCTGCAAGCCCCTTGGTTACCCTGTTCCCGCGCACATTCTCTGGTCCTTCTTCCTTTGTTTCTGAAGTACCCAATCAACCTAAAGTTTCTAGTCCCCCTCTAGAAGAAGACATCACTGATGCCCCCTCAAATCCTATGGTATTGGTTCTGTCTCCCGGGTCCGCGTGGGCCCCCTTCCTGCTTTCTCTCTCAATTACAAGCAAGCTTGTGCTGCCACCCGCTCCCCTCTTCATTCTGGCACGGTAGCCATGCACTCTATCCCTGGCCTCTATCCCAGGTACGTTTCTGAAGACCTGTACTCCTTCCTTTTGGACTATGGTCTCCCCCCTGCGTTGATGGAATCCATGGATACTATTGGCATATTAGTTAATCGGTTCATCCAGCCTTCCCTAGTTCACCACCAACTTGCCTTAGGATTCCAGAATCAACTATTAGATGCTGTAGCCACCAATGTATCAAATAACCCTGCTCAAAATATGGCCTACCAAGAATGGTCACACAGTCTCTTTTCTTGTATTTCTAATAACCAGCGCAACTCATTGGCGTCACAGAAGTACCTAACTGCCTCCCTGAAATCTCTTTGCTCCTCACTCCCTGGATACATAAAAAATCAACTATGAAAATTGGATGAACATCAGGCAGTGTGGCGTGAGCAAATTGAGGCCTTTCTGATAAACCATTACCAGGATTTTGAGACTCTGGTTAATAAACTTAATCAGTTCAGAGAGCATGTCAACTTGCAACTCAAATTGATAGGAGCTCATGTCAATACTTGGGGCTGCCATCTACATCATCAGCAAGGTCTGGATAAGGCTTTAGTAGGCAGCACTCTATACCAGGTGAAAAATTATGTGGATGACAGGGTAGAGTCTATTGAGGTGACTCCTCCTGCTCCTCCTGTTGAGACCCCATCTGATTTTGAAACCAAGGTATGGGAGGCAATTGCCAAACTCAAGGCTACCACACAGCGTCAAGCTTCTGTGCAGAACCCCCCTCCAGTTGATCCAATGCCTGACACTCATATTGCCTCCCTCACTGATCAGGTGGCTACCTTATAAGGCAAAATTGAGTACTTAAGACAGCGCCTCTCCAACTCTGAGGATTTGTCATCTGAAGATGAAGATGAAGAGGAAGGTGAAGTTGTTAATACTCCCGCTCATGACAATCATGGTTGTTGCCCTGGTCTGGAAGGTCAACCCTAGGTCAACTGTGCATGTGCAATAGATCAACTTGCCAAAGTGACAAATGATGTAGCTGATAGGCAGGACACGTTGGAAAGAGAGGTCCAAAGCCTCACCCGCTTTACCGAGACCCTAAATGGACAAGTTGCCCCATTGATCACTCAGGCCACTTCTCTGACTACTTGTGTCAATGGGATTGCTGGCACCTTGGCAGTACAATAAATCAAGATTGACAAGTTTGGGACTGTTGCTGCCAGAAATATTAGTGGACAGAACAGCTCTACCTTGGACACTCTAGAGGAAAGCCTTCAATTACTCTGGGCTAGACAACCTGCTGCTGAGTCTGAGTTTGAAAGCAACCCTCATATTAACATCCTCAACCCTGGTGAAAACATTCAGTCCTTGTCCTCATCCATTGACCCAAACTACAAACCAACCTTCAAATAGATATTTGATCCAAAAACCTCTATCATTGCCGCCTTTCTAACCATTTACAAAACTGCAATATGAAGGGCTACTGACAAGCTCAAGAAAGAACACATCCTCACCTGTCTCCATCCCACTTGCCAGGAAGTTGTGGTCCCCAAGCTCCCCTCCATTTTCACTTGAGAGGACATGAAGCGCCTCCTTATTGAGGAGTTTGGAGGAGATCTCAGCTTGGAGGTCAAGAAGGATGCATTTATGCACATTGCCTTTAAACCCAAGGAAACCCTGGCTGAGTTTGCAGACTGTTTCTACATTGAAGGCCAAAAGTTAATCACCAGTTGACAGTTAACTCCCTGAGAAGCCTAAACAGCTTGCTCAAATGCTTTGAAGGTGAACCAGCTTTTATGCCTACACTTTAAGGAGCACAAGGCTTTGCTCACTTCTATGAAGAGTATTAAGACTCTCTTACAAGACATGCATTTGACCCATGGAGGAACAGTGGTACGCAAAAATAAGGTCAGCAATGCTGGAACTACCTCTTGTACGCTGTGCATAATGACCCTGGGTGCTGGTGGACAGGCTAAGAGGCAAGGTTGTCATAACTGTGGCCAAATCAGGCACCACTCACACACTTGCACTAATCCTTGAGTGGAAGGTTGTGACCCCAAGAAACAGGTAGGAAAAGAGAGGTCAGCTTAGAGACAGAGACACTCTCTGCTGACCAATTTCCCCTGTCTCCCCCTGATCCTCCTTCTGATGAGGGAGCTCCATCTTCCTCTGGCCCAACTATCCTTCAGCTATTTCACAATCTTTCTAGTGATTTGGACTCTGAAGATTCTGATAGTGAAAATTCTGATAGTTATGACTATTCCGTCTTGGCTGTTCCAGAAACTATCTCTGTCCCATACAAGCTTTTCTCTGGGAAGACTACTACCACTTCCTGAGTACCTACAAGTGAAGCTAAGTCTATGGTGGCTTGCCCTTACCTAGCTCAAGCCCATTGACCTCCTGTCTTGGTTGACTCCTCCAAGAAAGCTGCCAAACTAGCTGATGCTCTCTTTCAAAATGTGACTGTATCTCTCCTGCTACAGACTGTATATAGGGAGATTCCTGTGTTACAGTGCATTCTAGCTAAATGGGAAAAGGAGCTAGAAGCTGCGCAAGATGTGTTAGCAGTCTTGCCCTCCTTTGGGAAAGATACAACCCGCATGGAAGTACCAATCCAAAAGGTTAAAATCAAAGCCATCTTGGACATGGATTCCCCAGTCAACGTGGTATCTTCCAAACTAATGAAGAAACTTAAGCTGGCCCCTGACCTCAACTACACGCAGTTGTATGGCACAGCTGGTATGGCACAAACACAGGCCATTGGTGCCTATTCCGCTCTATCCATGAGGTTTGGGAAACTCCTTATTTCTTCCCCCGCTGTAGTCCTTGAGAAAAAAAGCTATGACCTCTTGGTTGGTATGCAATTCCTCTGAGAGTATAATGGGATTGTAAACTTACAAGATGGATATCTTTCACTCTTGGGATATGAGGTTCCTTTGATTTTTGAAGAGCCTCTGCGCCTTCTAGGGAAACATCTTAAAACTTGTGTGCTTGAGTACCCTACGGGTATCTTCTCTCTCAAGTATAGGACTCACTCTTCCAACATGTGTACCCCTCCTCCTTCCTGCCCTGCGGAAGAAGGGGTACCTCTGCTAGCACCAGCGGCTATTACCATCCCCCTGGGCTCTCAAGTGGTGATTGATTCCCAGATTTCTTATGAGCTACCTGAAAAGTCATTCTTAGAACTTTACTCACCTGACCCCTTAAGCTGTACAGAGTCCTGCCTGTGTCCTGGGATTTTAGATCAAACCCACAAAGAGCCTGTACAATTACTGCTTGCCAACCTGATGGCCCTACCCATGCAGGTGACCCAAGGCCAGGTTGTATGACATGGTTGTATACTGGGAGCAGAACAGGTAGCCTCCCTATACCCCTTTAGAACGTTCAGTGATTTTAATCTACCTGAGGATAATCCTCAAGTTCTCTTGTTGTTCATCCCTGCTGATTTCCCCCAACTGTCTCCTGTTCAGCAAAAAGATGTTTTGGACCTACTCAATCAGTTCAGCAACATCTTTGCCTCTGGTCCTACGGACTATGGCCTAGCTAAAGGGGACATCCATCAGATTGATACTGGGGATGTGCCCCCTTTTTGTGCCAAACCATATCACTGTAGTAGGGTGGAAGATGCTCAGGTGTCTAAAGAGCTCAAACAACTTCTGGACGCCGGGTTACTAGCTCCTTCCCAAAGTCTGTGGGCTTCCCTGTTACTGATTCTCAAGAAGAAAGATGGCGGACATCACATTGTAATGGACTATTGCCGCCTGAACTCTCTCACTAAGAAAGACTTGTACCCCTTGCCCAGAATTGACAATGCACTTAGACAGCTGGGTGGTTCCAAGTTTTTCTCAGCCATGGATCTAGCTTCTGGGTACTGGCAAGTTGACTTATCTCCTGAAGATCAAGAAAAGGCTGCGCTTATCACTTCAGAAGGCCTTTTTGAACCCACTCAAATGCCCCAGGGACTCTGCAATGCCCCTGCCACATTTAACAGGCTATGGACTCCATTCTATGAGACCTAAATCTCTCTTGTGTCCTCATATACCTTGATGATATCACTGTGCTCAGTGCTACCTTTATCAATCACTTGGAACACCTCAAGGCTGTCTTCATCAAGATTTGCAAATCTGGATTGAAACTTAAACCCTCCAAGTGCTCCTTCTTCAAGGAACGTCTTGAATTCTTAGGTCATGAGGTCACTCAAACTGGAATCTGCCCCATGAATAATAAGGTGGAAGCCATTGACAAGATGCTACCTCCCACAAATCTTTGAGAGGTTCAAGTATTCCTTGGTATGATGGGTTACTACCAACAGTTCATACCTGACTTTGCTGAACTGAGTGAACCCCTTGTCCAACTGCTTTGCAACATCCCCTTTGAATGGACTGACAGCCAACAACAAGCATTTGAAGCACTGAAGGCCAAGCTCAAGGAGGCTCCTATCCTAGTCTATCCTGATTATGATAAAGAGTTAATCTTGTACACTGACGCTAGTGGAGTAGCTGTGGGTGGCATCCTTGCCCAACTTGACAATGAAGGCGTAGATTGACCTGTAGCCTACTTGTCAAGGGTCCTCAATAAGCACAAGAAGAACTACAGTGTCACTGTGAAGGAATGTTTGGCAATGCTGCATGCAGTGAAACAGTTTTGACACTACATTTATGGGACCCACTTTAAAGTAGTCACAGATCACTCCTCCCTCAAATGGCTGCAGCAGTTAAAGGAGCCTGAAGGTTGACTAGCACGTTGGGCTCTGCGTCTACAAGGGTACAATTTCACTGTGATACACTGTCCTGGGGCCCAACATCAGAGCACTGATGGCCTGTTCAGAATTCCAATCCTAGCTATTTATCCCCCTGACGCTGATTGTCTATACAAGTTAATAGGGTATCCTGACTCTTGGACCACTGAGCCATAAGACATCTGCTTGGCTCTACAGACCCTATCCAAGGACACTGTTATTTTCAATAGACAACTCTTCAAAAAGGTTAACAATACTTACCTACCCTATGTTTGCCCTAGCATGAGGATAGCCATCATCCTCCAAGCTCACATTGACACTGGCCATGGAGGCATAGCCAAGACTCATGACGGGTTGTGCAAGAACTTCTATTGGGAGAACATGCGTCTCCTGATCCCTGATGTCCTTGCTTCCTGTCACTCCTGTCAACTCCAACGCCCTCGCCTGTCCCAACACCAGTTCAAACTTATCCCCCCAAAGCATGCCTTCCATACAGTGAGTATTGATGCTGTTGGGCCTTTCCCTTGGTCTAGGTCTGGATGTCAATTCATCTATGTTGCTGTAGACCACTTTAGCAATTGGGTTGAAGCCAGAGCAACAAAAGATATAACTGCTAAGACCACGGCTACTTTCTTGCTGCAAGACATTTTCTATTGACATGGCTGCCCTCAAGTCCTGCTCTCTGACAATGGTACCAACTTTAATGCTCGTCTCATCACTTCTATTGTTGAAGCTATGGGAACTCACCAATTGTTCTCCGCGCCTTATAACCTCTCCACCAATGAAACTGTCAAACAAGCAAACTCCTCTCTGGTGTCCATAATGAGAAAGCTCACGCTCTCTGATGCTGCCAATTGGGATATGTTCCTCCCTGATGCCCTCTTTGCTTACCAACTCAGTAGGCACCGTGTGACAGGCCAGTTGCCTTTTGCCATGCTGTATGGACGTGAGGCAGCTACCCCCTCAATCTTGGGACCCCTTTGATTGAATTTGATATGTCTGCAAATCCTGAAGCCTATGTTAGAGAATTAACCAATTGTATCATTGGCATCCAGGCAACTGCTTACTCTACTGCTTACAAGGTTAAGGCCCTGGAACTCTCCCCGTTCAATGCTGCTAGAGCCCCCTCCCTGAGTATCAAATAGGTGATCTAGTTCTCTAATATCAGAATTGTACAGGTGGTAGAGCCCACAATCTGGATTCACTCTGGGTTGGGCCCTGTGAGGTCACCTTTAAGAAGGGTGTTGAGTATACAGTAAAACTGCTGTCTTCTGGCCGTCCTTTTGCCCGTGTTCATTCCAAGTTTCTCCGCAAATACCACCTCCCTGTGTCCAATCTTGAGGGGGGAGATGTTGTAAATTGCGCAATTAATGCTATTTCAATATGGCCTTTGAATCGTGATAGTTGTGAAGATTTGGCTGGGTTTATGTTCAACTTTGGGAATTCCTTGCCTTCCAAAAATGGGTCTGGTTCAATATCCACCCATTCCAGATTATTGTACCTGTCTGTGATTGATCCTAGTATGACCTCATCCCAACGTGACCCCCTCAGCCACTCTGTCTTCCTAATGAGTGATCACCGTCCCTTGCCTACTATTTAAATTAGAATCATTATTCCTAATAAAACCAAGTTTATCCACATTTGAGTTGGCGCTTATAATCTTCAAGCTTTTCCTGTCCTTTCTGCCAAAAGGACTTTTATATCTTTTTTTCAGGAAATTAAGGTATGTGTCCTTAATTTTGCCCTGAAGGCTAACCCAAGGCTAGCTTTGAACCTCAAATCTTTTGTTATAAAGATTTCCCACCATGTCCTCCAGGATGTTGTCCCCTGGAGCCAAACACAACAAAAATCTTATTTGAATAACACTCTTTTTATTTTAATTTGTGATAGCATTTTCTAGATGCTTTTTTTCTAGATGCTGTATGTCAAGATTTCTGGTTCTTGAAGAAGAGATGTTATTTTTATTAGGTGAGTTAAGCATGTTGGGATTGGGATATCTGTATAAAGACAGATGTTTTTTCAATTGGTGTGTGTTTGCAGCAACTGTCTGTGTTATGTTGCTGCTTGAGCCAAGTAATGGGAGAGTCATGTGGTCTTTTGGGGACGCAACACTGTCTATGGTGGTTTGGCAGGATTCTGAAAGTATCAATAATTCTCTCTTATTGTACTTGACACTACTACTATTTGGCCTAGTAGCAATGTTGATGGGTATTAATTGTCTGCCTTCCAAGTGATCTTGGAAGGACTTTTTATGATGTGAAGCTAGCATCCAGACTGACGTCTAGCTGCAGATAACTCTTACTAGCTAGCCTATCATCCCCAAGCTACTAGTTTCACCCCCAGAGTTGGATCCCAAAACCTGAATAGGCTTTGGAATGAGGTAATGTTCTAGGCTGCTGATTTCTCCTCTTTAGCCTAGATATCCCTTGACTTAGTTGAGGCCAACTAAGTTGACATCCATTTGGACAACCCCGCCTTGCGCTCAGTATAATGTACAAAATGTGCACAGGTGGTCTTCTGTCTCACTTCTTGGTGAAACAGGATGTTGTAATTCATTATTTTATTCTCTAGGTTGGGTCTGCATCTAATTTGGGATCTGGAATGCCTAGAATCTAATTATAGAAGCTTCTGGATTGTCCTATGACCTGAGACCCAGAATGTCTCAGGTGTCTTCTGGATTGTAAACTATATCAGTCTTGATATAGCTTCTCCATATTCTGGAATAGCTGTTTCAATCTGGCTGTGGCCTTTCTAGTGTCAACCCACAGCTTTAGTGATAGGGATATGGATCAGTCAACCCTAATAGATCAGGATTTCCTGACACTGTATTAGAAACTAATATGTAAAAAATAAATAATTAACAGTTTTTTTAAATTTTTTTAATTTTGCTGATGTAAATCCCAACGCCATCTAGAAACTTTTCTAGATGGTGTTTTCTAGATGGTGTATTGCACCAAATTTTGTTGCCTCTATTAGGCTTCCTGATTACTCCTCCACTTAGTGTGATGATTCCTTTGGTTTGGCTGACTTTACCCTTCAGATAATTATCCTTGGCCTCAGCTTGGGGGTTTCAGTCTCAGAAAAATGTGGGTGGCTGGCTCATTGGTCCTCAGGGCTGGTGGCCTGCGGGGAATCTGGGCCAGGGTTTGAATCCTGAACTTGAGTCCAGGTTTCCAGGAGAAGGAAATTGTCAATCCTGATAGCCACAGTAGCAATAGTGGTCATGTTGACACTAAAAATGTTGACATTGGCCATGTTGACACTTTTATTGTCGACACTATAGTAAAGTGACAAAACACTTTACCCTGAACATTTTAATGTAAAAAAATATTTTTAAATACTTTTTTAAACTAAAATATCCTAGAGAGTTCAAAACTGCAATAAAAAAATTACTTTAAGTAATAAGAAATAGGAGATATAAGCTAATGTTTTTCAATTTACTATGTAAATTACACTTTTTATTATAAAATTATTTTTTATTCCCATAAAAACTAAAATTCCAATGAACCAAAAATAAAGATATTTAATATATCATAATAACTAAAAAACATAAGAAAATTCTAATTTTAATTTATTATACTTTATATAAGCACAACTGAAAATATCTCATACCTTAAAGATAAATTAACAAAATATAAGATGTTTCTTAATAAACCACATTGAAACTGTATCTGAAACTTACCATTTATAACTAAAAAAATTAGTAATATCCAAAAAAATAAAGTAAACATTAAAATTTAAAAGTAAAAAATATACAGACAAAGCAAAGCAAGGTTTATTGGGCTAATTAAAGCCACCAGCAAGAGCAGTGGCAACATTTTCTAGGTACTTCTTGATCTCTGCCACCTTGTATTTTTTCTTCACCACCCTTTAGACATTATCTTGATAGTCCTGCTCCTTACTCTTTCTCTTCTTGGGGGCCACCTGGTTGGCCAGGTTTCAAAACTTGGAAACAGTCCAGGCCTGCTCCTCCTGCAGTTTCTGGAAGAACTTGTTGTACTTGGGGTTTGACCCAAACTTCACCTTCAGATGCTTGTGCCACACTTCCAGGCTGAATGTGGTCTTCATCTCCCCCTTGAGGCAGGCACACTGGTAATTCTAAGGGGCAGTGGCCCTGCTCTTTTCTCTCCAGGCAGTCACCTTCTTGCCTACCCATTGTTGCTTGAAGTAATCAAGGTAGCCCTCAAATATGGTGGAGTGCTTCTTGATATAAGAATCCTCCAGGAGGGCCTCAAAGCCAATCCCAGTATGCTCTGGCTGCAAAAAAGCCAAGGCAGCAAACTGGGTGATGGCAAAGTGGCACTTCCCTTTACCATCATTAAGATACTTGTTGAAAAGCTCCTTCTCACTCTTGAGGTGTTTGATGAGGGCCTGCCTAAAATGGAAGAAGCAGCCCTGTACTTCTCCATTTAAGATGGCCTTGAAGGCTCTTAACTGAGCTTTCTCAAAGCCCATGATAATTACCTTTAGCCCAAGTGAGCGTGCATGAGCTAGCTGCTCTGCGGCTAGGGTGGACTCATCCTTCTCAGCAGAGGAGGGATTGGCCCTTGTGGTGTGGGTGGGAGGGGGGCTGGTTGGCAGGAAGGGAGCTCAAAGCATCCTGGACAATTTTTAATGCTCTGGCATAGACCTCTGTCTTGGCACCAGGCAGGAGAAAGAAAACAAGGGGGATAACCTGGGCATCAAATTGCCCATGAAGGACCCAAAGCTGCTTGAAAAGGGTTGGGCAGGTTGTAAATGTGCCATTGCAAAGCCAGGTGGTAGCAGTGCTCAGCTGCTCCAGGTTTTGAGTTATGACGTAGACAATGATCATATCCTTCACTTCCTGTCCATTGTCATGGAGCAGGAACATCTCTACATCCTCAGTTTTCTTGAGGGTATCAGAAAGGACCAGGTCTTCAATTGTGGTGGCACGCTTGGCCAGGGGGTTTGAGGCTTGGCGCCTATCACTCACAAACTTGAACAACTGGGTGTGGGTTGGCACCCTCTTTAGATTGGTGGGGGAGAGGTGCTTACAGGTAAGCACAGCCAGCTGGGTGGGGGAAAGGTCCTTGGAGGTTAGCATGATCTTCACAAGGTACCGTTTCAGGAGACAGACAATGGTTGTATTGGGCATGATGCAGGTATTCTCACCCTTAATGGTTTGTACCAAGTCCCAGCACTCAGTATTGAGCTGCACTGGGCAGGAGTGGTCCTCACAGGTATAGTGCCGGCTCTTGAAGCCCCAGTTGGCGTTATTGCAGCTAAAGATGTAGCTGTTGACCACCATGGCTGGCCCACTTTTGACACTCATGATGAGAAAAAACTTTGGCAAGGTGGAAGGAACCTTGAACTTCCCATCAACATTGCAGATATTGTGGGCCACAAGAGGGTCCCATGGGCCAGCAGGAGCATGGCGGAAGCCAGGGAAGTAATCAGGGTGGGGCTTTGTATCATCCCCAGATGAACTTAAAGGAGGGGAGTTTGGTGGAGGAAGCAGAAGGGGGCTTGTCTTGGTGCTCCTCATGCATGGGAGACTTATCCTTTTGTGGGGACTTTTGGGCTGAGCGCTTCTTCTTGGTAGGCTCTTCATCTGAAGAAGAGTGATAGAAACTGTGGTCAGTAACTGAACCATCAGTTTCCTCTTCCCCAGTGGAGTGAGCAGGGCTCTTCTCAGGAGAGGGCTCAGGGGAGGGCTTTGGGGAAGGCTTGGGAGTGACCTTCTTTGATGAGACAGGCTTCTTCTTGATGGATTTGGTGGGCTTAGAGGGACACTTGGTTCCTTTGGGCTGCTTAGAGGTGTTCTTGTCCTAAAATAATAAGTAAAACAATTTAAAATGAAGCAATGTATTTAAAAAACAAAACAAAAAACTATAAAACATAATAAATAAAAGTTAAATCTTATAGAGTTTTTATTGGCATTTAAAAGTTAAAAATGCTTGTATAGTTTTTATTTTATTATAGTTTTAAATAACAAGTTAAAAGTTAAGAAATTTATGTAAATTACTATGTTTAGATATAGATTTTATTTTAAAAAATTAAAAAGAATATGAAATAGAAAAGTTAAAAATACAACATATCAAAAAATCAGATGATTTTATTATGTAAAACATAAATTTTTATGTGTGAGAAATGAAAAGCGCTGACATTATGAGTGACAATTAGTAAAAAAAGCTGAATTCTCACTGTCAATTAGGAAAATTGTAGACATTATTTTTGACAACATTCTCACTGTTGACATTTTTTAAAAAATTTACTATGAAAAAACATAGTACTGTAAATTCAGAACCTAAACGTAAAAATGCGGGATTGTCAAATCCTTGGTCCAAATTTCAAATCACTTTTGCAGGCAACTCAGCTGAGTGAAAAAATAAAATATTTAATAAAATCAACCTTTATTTTGAATTTTTTTGATTTATTTAAATTGGAAAATTTTGAATCTCTTGAGCAGATAACTCAACTAACAAAAGACAAAACTCAGCAAACAAATGTGAGATACATGAATCAGAAATGCGGGATTCTTATGTACAATTTGAGATTCCCTGTATGTCAAACAAATAATAGATATCATGTAAAAATTAATGAATCTGAAATTGTGGGATTGTAAAATCCACAAACAAAGTTTTAAATCATAATTGCGGTGAATTTGAAATAAATATAATTTATGGGTGTCTGAAAAAGGATGTTAAAGGATCTAGAATGGATTTGTGCTGATTCTTTTAGGAATCACAGGCATTCTCAAAAATCACCCTATTCCATTTTAGTGCAGCTAAAATTTAGATCCTACTATTCACAAAATTAACATATTTAACAATAAAATTGACTAAAATATACATTCCTCTTTTTGAGTTTAAGTTTTTTAATAAAAATTTATTATGTCTTCTTCCAATAATAACCAAGTCAACAAGCTGTTCCCTGGCCTTGACAAAATCATGCAGGGCTATGCTGGGTCTTCTAATAGTGAAGCCTCCCTCTATGGCCACTCCCAACCTGCAGGCCCCTTTGCAAGCACCACCCAGGAGTGTGTTCTTTCTCCTGTGTCCTCAAGCATGGCCCTGTTTGCCCATCACGCACAGGCAGCTGCTAACCCAAATCATATAGCAACACTAGCATCCAGAATTGACCAAGTGAGCCATGGGGCCACCAATGGAAGTCAGAATCCAGAAACAGCCAATCAGATGGTACTGTCTGGTTCTCATGGAAGACACACCCCGCCTCCAGCCTGCCTTCCTACAAGACTCAAAAGAAAGGTAATTACCCCAGAGATTGTTCTAGAAATGATAAAAAAACAAGGGATGCTTATATACATTGGGAAAATTGCGGCTGCAATGGGTTTTGCAAAGTCCACTGTGGCTGCAACCCTGCGAGCCCACACCAACTGTGGCCCCCTACCAAGAAGACCCCAACTGGTGCCCGTACTTCAACCAAAGGTGACACAGCCCATCCCCTTATGATGGCCATAATGGAATGTGACCTGTGGATGTCCCTGATCCAGGTACATCTCCAGCTGGGACTCCACGGCATCTTCACCAACAAAAGAACAGTGAATTTGTGGATGCACAGAGTTGTGGTTAGTGCTAGAATCTTGTCCAATCAAGTTCTCAGTGGCCCCATTTTGGTGGACACTGACCCCTACAATTCAACTATTATTAATTTTATCAAAGGAAGGGCAATGAGGGCCTGTAATGACGTAATCTTCCTGTTGTATGTTAAGATATCTGCAAGTATCCAAGACTATGGAGCGAAGCGTATCCAGTCTGACGTGTACAAGCACGGCCCAATCTTGTATTGTTTTGTTGGTGTTTTATTGGCAGTTTCCTCATTGGGCGTCAATTATTACTTGGCAATATCAAACACTGCAGATGGGTATGCCTACCAGACAGAGATCAAGGCCATGCTGGAGGAGTGGGCCACACAAAACACCGTACACACAGTTGTACTTAGTGCTGAGATGGAGCAGCAGGAATGGGCAACCCAAGAAATCAGGGCTGTGGGACATACCTGTTGGTCCTACCCCATCAACCACGCCAACATGCATCTTTCAGATGTATGTCTCTATAATTTTGGTTCTGCCCTCAGGCGCTTAAAGCCTGCCACCTACAACAAACTATGCACCCAAATTGATAAGGGATATGAGCTTTTCCCTTCCGTGTCTGTCCACAACTTATTTGATCTCATCATCTTCTATGCAAGTGATAGTGATAAGTCCAGAAAGGACCCCTGCCTCCCCCCACGCCAGTCCATCCATTTTTTCAAGCCAGTATATGTGACAGAAGAAGAATTTGAGCAATTGAAGCAAACCGCTCTTGCTGCCCCTTCCCAGTCAACAAATCTGCCTCCCCAACCCCCCCCCATCAAGCCACTTGCCTTCCAACCCTGACTCCCAAGCCACTACCAATCCCCTCCACTATCTCTGATGCTGTCTCTTTCACAGGCGCAGATGAAGGCAATGTTCATTCCGCCCATTCCCTCCCCCTTCCCGTCCTTTGATTAGTAAATAAATCTTTTCTTTGTGACAACTTATTAAAATTGATGTCTCTCTTTCAATTCATAATTAATAATATTTTCTTTCTGCATTATCAACATTTCCCATAATTAATACAATGTTGTGCATTTTACAAATAGCTTAAAATTATGAGCATACATATTTTTCATCATTATTAATAAATCAAAGACTGTAAATGTAAATATTGCATTAGAATATTGCAATTAGATGTCAACTCTTGATATTTTTATATTATGTGCATAACTCAATGCATTTTTTTAATAAAATTCATTATAAACTTGGCCTGTTCCATTATAATCTAATGAAATAGACTGTGTTTATATTAGAGAGCCATTAACACTTAGTACAAATATTGATACATAGTACATTTTAAAGCCTATATATTTACCTATTGATAATGGTTCTGGAAAAATTTTAGTTGGATTTTGCAAGGTAATAATAATGTAATGTGTTAATAAATTACTGTTTATTGTCATTAATTGGCTTATTTTCTTTGCTGTGACAATTGTGCATTTTCTGATATTTACACACTAGTATCCAATTGGTTGGTTTCACATCCAATCACACAGGCAATAGGAAATCAGCCAATTAATGACAATAAACAGTAATTTATTAACACATTACATTATTATTACCTTTCAAAATCCAACTAAAATTTTTCCAGAACCATTATCAATAGGTAAATATATAGGCTTTAAAATGTACTATGTATCAATATTTGTACTAAGTGTTAATGGCTCTCTAATATAAACACAGTCTATTTCATTAGATTATAATGGAACAGGCTAAGTTTACAATGAATTTTATTAAAAAATGCATTGAGTTATGCACATAATATCAAAATATCAAGAGTTGACATCTAATTGTAATATTCTAATGCAATATTTACGTTTATTGTCTCTAATTTAGTAATGATGATGAAAAATAATCATGTGTTGAAGGTAGTACTATAAAAACCAGTTTTTTGATGCAATTCAAACAAAATGTCAAATATCTAAAATTTAATAAACAAATTAGAGTCAGCCCTCCAAAAGGTTATTGAGCTTGAATACAACATAAGGGAAATTGTGGTAAATCAACTGGGAAATGAGGGAAGGTCCTTGGTCCAGCAAAATGAAACTGCAAAAATAGCCTGGGAATAATGGTCAACAAAGAACACAAAGAAATATTTTTAAATCTTCAAAAGGAAATACTCAAGTGGTTAGATTTCAAAAGTGAAAGTTACAACTCATGGGAATTTGCAAAAACCAATAGAAAGAATACTCAGAAAATCAAACTAATTGAAGGAAATGAAATCCCACATAAAATAAACACAAATGAAGAGTAACCTGACCAAATGGAAACAGACAAAAACAAAACTCAGTCAAGAAGCAAGAGCGCTTCAAGAAATACAGAAAATTTATCAAATGAAAACCAAGAAGAAACACAAGTTGCAATAAAGATAAGAAAAATTAAGTCTAGGAAAATTAATGAAGAGCAGCCAACACTCATGAAGTTTTCTGAGGTGGCGCCTGTGGCTGAGGGGGGTGCAGGGGAAACAATTAGTAAGTCTTTTTATGTTTTATTTATATTTATTTTAGTCATCACCAGGAATGGGGACAAGGTTGCAGAAGTGGCAGCTTTTACGCCAAGTTGGTTCTAGGGGGTTACCAGTCACTGGTAGCCCCTGTAAAACAAATAAATAAAAACCAAATAAATAAAATAATTCAACAGAATATGAATAAGTTTTCAAATATTGAAGCTAAAGATAGGTAATATTTACTACCTGTGGGGTGCTTGCTGTGTTTAAGGGAAGCATACAAAATAGGATCAAATATCAACTTCAAAGAAATGAATGAAATTTGTGGGATGTCAAGCTAAACTTTGATGAATATATCTATGAAAGCATTCAACAATTCCCATTTGCAAGCATCAACAAATATGAAAAAAAAACTTAATAAAACCTGACTTTCAAATAGGAACTGAATATCTAAAAACTGAAATTTTTAATGAAGTATTCAAGGCATTTTCAAATAAAGTCAGGGATGCAGTCCTTGTGAACACATCTAAACCTTTATTTATTTTGTTTGCAGAGGCATGGGGGGCTGATACAAGTCAGGTGCCCCCCCGGAACCCTCTTCAAATTAAATCAAACTTCCTATATTAATAGATCAGTTCAAATATTCAAAAAACTGTGCATGTTCTGGGAAAGATATACCTTGCAAAGAATTCACAACGCGGTATACCTGGGAATCCTCCACACTGCATATTAAAAACCAACATCAAAAAGTTGGAGGATGTATCTATTCAAATCAATATATGCCGCTTAGCACTCAAACGCCAGAAGACACTGCAGGGGTATAGGACAGTCAAGCACGTCCTGTATGACTCCTTTGCATTGGCAAGGTTGTATGGGTACTATGTGCCCCCTGAAAAAAATCTATTAATCAATTCACTCACCTGGCTTCCTTTTATCAAACGGTCTACAACCACTGGGGTACAGGGCGCCACCCCTCTAGCAATTGCATCCAGGGTTGTCCACCACGTACAGAAGAGTATGTGGATCCAATTGGACGCTCTAGCCAAAAATTTAATTTTGGGGTATAATTCCCTGGAATAATTGCATTCCCCTTTGCAATTAGCATCCCCTTAATAAATATTTTTCCCTTGCAACTTAAATTTTATTTTTTTAAAAAAAATTATTTTAATATTAAATATTTTCACTGAAATATGTAATATTAAAATTTTAATAGTAAAATTTTAATTTTAAATATTTAAATATTAAAATAGTAATATTACATATTTCAATATTAAAATTTTTAATATATAATATTTCAATATTGAATAAATCACAATTAAATAAAAATAGTTAAATTTCAAATATTTAAACTTTAATAGATAAATTTAAGATTTATAATTATAATTTTACTTTTAATATTTTAATTTATTTTAAATTTTAGCAGGTAAATTATAATATTAACATATCTAAATATATTACAAGACATTAGTTATAGTTGCAACCACGTTGTTGCAGATCCTGAATGGATTAGACGTAAAGTTGTCCATCTAGGGATTAAGCAATGGAACAATTGTGCAATTGCGCTATTGTATCCTGATTCTACTAGTGATAAAGACGTTTAAAATGCCTCCAAAACGGGTGTTCAATTTGCCTTTTGAATGCGCACAAGGCACAGGCTTCACTTCCAGGATTATAAATAGAACAACAAAGTTATTTATATCTACCTCCTTAAGGAAAGCTGTGAGGAAGCGGTTGTTCTCTTGCGCAGGACTTTTAGCTATGCCAATCCACTCCCCTCTATTTGGGAAGTCCTTCTGTCTGTGCCTCCATGCTTCTGGTGGCAATTCCCTTACCTCACACTATATAAGTGCAATACTATCTAAATAAACACAAGTTTTGTCTATACACCTTATTATTCTTCTGTCCTTCATAGGCTATCACTATACCATCAACAGGTATAGTATTAAGAATTAGGTCCCTGGCTAACTGTTTGTAGAAACTAGCAACCCTTTGCTGCAAATTTTACAACATTGGTGCTCATGTCTTACAACACCACCAGCCCCCACCCCCGCAGTCCTTTCAATGAGGAGGGAGGAATGCCCCTGGTCCAGTCTCCTGTCACTGCTTCTCCTTACCACCAGGCACCAGCCTTTACTGCTGCTAATGCCCATGCTGGGGAAAGAGCAGGCGCTCCCTATGGCCTGCCCAACCTAAGTCAATTCATGCCAGAACATCAACGCCCCCAGGCTATTGTTTTTGGTCAACTGCTGCTTCTACAAGCCCCTGCCCCCTTGGAGATGGACGCCAAATCTTCACCTTCCAAGGACACCATCTGTAATGCCATACATGCCATGGATGCTGGTGCTGCTGGCAATGGTTCTTGCTCTGAATACCGGCCATTCAGCAGCCTTCTGCTGAAAACTCCTTGGGTTGTTTTCAGAATCTCTCCCAGGTCAACTCTGACCAGCTCTTTTGTGACTTCTGTACTGTCAAACATATCAAGAACTACCTACAACAATTCACCCATCCTGCCGTATGTCACAACCAAATGCACCTGGGCCGCATCCAAAGCCTAGTGCATGACCAGGGAATACTGGTATCTAACCAACAGACGTTTCTCCAGGTCCTTTACTCTGAGCTTGGCAATACTTTCACCACTGTCAATCAGTACCTTGCCAAAGTTACCAATGCCCAGAACACCATGCTCCACTGGGTTGATGCCATTGAAGCAGGTATAGCTAAGCTAGTTCCAGTGCATGTGGTACAGACCCTCACTCTTCAGGGTGTAGACACCAATTGGATTAGTGCAGTTACTACTCACGTGCTGGAGACTGGTCCCATGGTTTGAAGCCTGACTCATGAGGTGGAAGTACTTGCCCGTTGCCTTGCCACCATCCCCTCATTCACCCCACATCTGCTGCCACAGACAACTCCCCTTCCAGCCACCTTCTTGTTTGAGACATCCTTGAGCTCTTTGATCACTACAAGAAGATGCAGACAGAATTGGTCCAGAAGAGTGCCAATCTTGCCTTCCTGTTTGATGGCTACCACACTGTGTCAGAACTTCAGGATCATCTCAAACTTTTCCAATTGCATGACAGAGCCAACAGTCAGAACCAAGTCAGGAAGGACAAGAAAGTAATAGCCTTGCTCTAAGCTGAGCTTACTACCCATGAAAAGCGCATCACCTCTCTGGAAGATGACTTGAATATCACCCATCAGGAGAACAAGGTCTACCAAGATGAGCTGGACAAGCAACGGCTTCTCCTGGACGCCTTCCAGAGCCAATTGGATAGGATGGACAGTAAGATTATGGCCGTCAACTTACAGGCTATGTCCATCAACTCCAAGAGTCACCACAGTCCACTGAGGTCCTCTAGTCCTGAGTTCTATCATAGCTACAAAAGCAATAAGGACTACACTTGGTTAGCTCCTAACGCTGTACAAGTATTAGAGCCAGTACTGGAGTCTAAGGATGACGTCCTGGCCACCCCTGAAGCTTCTGGAGCTGCTCAAGACAGAGAAGATGAACGCAAAGCCCAGCAAGAGGAAAATTGTTGCTGCGCCTCTGAGGCTAGGTTTGCTGCCTCCACTCTCAGCTGTTCCCGTCTCACTCACTCTCCAGTGAGGATCACACCTGCTCCCCTCCAACATGGCTCCAACAACTTCAAGCCTGTCAATCTACCCAAGTTTGACTGCAAGAGTAATGTGATCATGTTCTTACATCTGTACCAGAAATCCATGTATGGCGCATACAATGCCATGAGGGACTCCACAATCATCAACTTTCTGGATGCTGAGACTCAAACCATTATCTTGCCAAGTCTCCCTGAGAATGGCTGGACTTTTTCCAATGTTTCCAGAGCCTTGACAGAAGAATTTGGTAGCCAAGAAGCACTCCTTGGTTGCAAGATGGACTTTGTCAACACCAAGTTAAAGATGAGGGAAACCCTAGAAGACTTCACTTCTAGGTTCTACCTTGAAGCTCAAACTCTATTTTCTATGAGTGTGGTGCAGTTTATTAATGTGCAGTCAGCACTCCTTAATGCTGTACATGTCAACTGGGAACTTACTCTGGCTCTTTAGTCAGGCATTTACAGCACTTGCACCGTATCAGATCTGATCTGTCTCCTACACACCTACAAGGAGGAGTTCAAAGTCTCTCTTCCTGAAGGCCTTCCTTGCCAGCAATCTGAGCATAGACCCTGCGTGGCTGTCAAGATGCCCAAGCCTTCCGACAAGGTTGGGCCTGCTCCAGTCAACAATGGCCCCCATACTTGCTTCAAATGTGGTATGGCTGGCCACTTCTCTTGGGAATGTAGGAATCCACGTCAAAAAATCCATCATGTAGGCATGGAGGACTACACTAAGGACGCTGATATTGAGGAGGACAATGAGAACCAGTCAAAAAACTACTAAGCAGCCAGGACAAGGAGAAGTCCTTGGCTGCCTTTGTAATTTTGACACCCTCATCTCCCCCCATACCACTTCCCCCTGACAAACCAATCAGAGGCCTGCTGCCTTGCCATCCTCTGGGATCAACCCTAAGGATGAACCCTCTCTGATTGACTTCAACTCCCAACCAAAACATGAGGATGCAGAGTCTGACAGAGTTCAAGAGGACCTCCTTCATTGAGTCCTCACTGTTAACACACAAACTCATTGGACTACACTTCACCCTGAGGTTGTTATCCCCCAAATAGCTCAGAAAACAGTTTCCTTACCCTATGCTGAACAACTGGCTCAACCAGGCATTGAAGCCACTCATGAGGAGGACAGTGCTGAACTACTGACCAAGCTGCTCCGCACAGTAAACATCTCAGCACCGCTAGACTCCCTCAAGGAAGTAAGCCCAGCTATGGGAGCTGCCATGGCTACCTTCCTGGAGAAGTTCAAAGGACTAAGCATACACCAGGTCTCAAAGATTGTGGAGATCAGAGAGAAACGCCAGGATTGCACCTATATCAACCTGGTAGTGAACAAGACTCATGTCCAGGCCATACTGGATACTGGTGCCCCTGGGAACATTATATCCTCTTGGCTGGTTAAGAAGCTTAAGCTGGCACCAGACTTGGCCTACCATGAAGAGTTTGGTACTTCTGGGCCACTGACCACTAGAGCTAAAGGAGCCTACTCTTCTCTTCCTCTTTGCTTTGGGAAGCTAATGGTCACTGCTCCTGCTATAGTTCTGGAAAACAACATCTATGACATTCTTACTGGGAATAGCTTCATGGTTCATTATGGCACTGTTACTAACCATGAGACCATACATTTGGAATGTTGGGCCACTCCATACCCATGTTCCACCATGGTGATTGCCCATCTGACCTGCCCTTACAACGTCTGCACTACATCAATCTGGAGTACGCCAACAGAGAGCTTCCAGTTGCTTATACACTGTGTAGTAAGAAGGTCAAGGTGCTACCTCTCTCAATTGGGGAAGCCAAGGGAATCCCTGTCTACGCCTCCTGTAATGTGACTATCCCACTTGGCGCCCAGGTGATCCACAATACAGGCCTCTTGCTGGCTCTACCAGCTGGCACTCATGGAGAAATCTTTGGCATCCCTAATGCCTCCAGACTAGAGCCATGAGTTGCACTAGGCATCCTCATGCCAAGTGAGAAGGAGGTACTCATACTCTTGGCCAACATGAGTTGTGAAGCCATGGTTGTCTCCAAACACTAACTTCTGGCATATATACAACTGGAAGAGCATTACAACCTGCAGGAGACTGCCCCCTTTGCAGACTTCTCTGAGTTTAGTCTACCCTGTGAGCAACCACTGGTGCTATTGGTCATAAGCTGTGACTCTCTATCTGGCCTCTCCAAAGAACAGAAGGATCAAGCTATAGATCTCTTTGCCCAGTATAAGGATGTGTTTGCCAAGTATTATTATGACCTGGGCAAGGCTGCAGATGTTGCTCATCATATTGACACCCAAGGCAATTCACCTATCTGCTCCAGATCTATACAGCGCAGTCAAATTACTCATGCTGTGGCTAACAAAGAGCTTCAGAAGCTATTGGGATCTGGCCTACTGGTCCTCAGTAAAAGCCCTTGGGCTTCCCCTCTCCTGATTTTCAAAAAGAAGGATGGCAGCAACCGTGTGGTGATTGACTACCATCAACTGAATGCTGTTACCAAGAAGGATTCATATCCCCTCCCTTGTATTGATAATACCTTAGACCAACTGGGTGGTGCCAAGTTCTTCAGCGCCATGGACCTTATCAGTGGGTACTGGCAGATTGATCTACCCCCTGCAGATCAAGAAAAATGTGCAATCATCACTGACCAAGGGCTATTCCAACCCACAAGAATGCCTCAAGGTCTGTACAATGCCCCAGCTACCTTCCAACAGGCTATGGATGCAGTGATGAGCAACCTCAAACTCACCAGTGTCTTGGTCTACCTGGATGACATTAATGTGTTCTCCCAAACCTTTAAAGATCACCTACAACACTTTGAGGAAGTCTTCAAGAGGTTACTTGCAGCTAATCTCAAGCTCAAGCCACGCAAGTGCAACTTCTTCAAAGAGCATCTTGAGTTTTTGGGGCTTATCATTAGCCAAGATGGACTCTGCCCTGTACCTCTGAAGGTGGAAGCCATTGAGCAAATGCAGATCCCAGCCAATAAGCTGGACGTGCAGGTCTTCCTGGGGATGATTGGGTACTACTGCCGCTTCATCCCCAACTTTGCATCCCTGGGTAACCCTCTTTTTCAGCTTCTCCGAGCTGATAAGGAATTCTTCTGGAGCCCAGCGTGCCAATCTTCCTTCAATGCTCTCAAAGGAACACTGACTGCAGCTCCTGTGATGGCCAACCCTGACTTTGCCAAGCCATTTGTGGTTCATACAGATGCTAGTATGACAACAATTGGGGGTGTTCTCTCCCAACTGGACTCCAATGGACTTGAACACCCTGTTGAATACTGCTCATGTACGCTTAATGTTCACAAGAGAAACTACACTGTCACCAAACAAGAGTGTCTGGCTGTGATATACTCCTACCAATAATTCAGAGTCTATCTTCATGGGGTACACTTCACGGTTGTAACAGATCATGCCTCCTTGAAATAGCTGAAGACCCTCAAGGACCCCAAAGGACGTCTGGCGTGTTGGGCCATCAAACTTCAGGCTTATGACTACAAGATCATTCATTGAGCCAGGGCAGCCCACCAGAATGCTGACTGTCTCTCCCTCCTTCCCACTGTTGCCTTAGTATCCCCCATGGCTGACATTCTCTATGAAAAGCTTATGAAGGATCCTTCTTTGTGGGGGAGGAGCCGGTAGAGATACAGAGAGCTCTCATGAAGCTAACTGTTGATACCAAGGTCTCTAAGGGACAACTCCTGAAGCTTTGTGGAGACTCTTGGCTACGCTACATACTCCCATCCCTATGCATGGACTCAGTGGTGGCCGCTCACAAGACTACTGGCCATGGTGGCATACAGAAGACGTTAGCTATGCTACAGCAGCACTGCTTCTGGGAAGGAATACACACTGATGTAGTGGATACGCTAGCCAACTATCATGACTGCGACATTGAGAGGCCTAAGGTTGCCAAGTTTCAACACAGACTGGTACGCCCTGGGTTTGCCTTCCACACTGTAGTCATTGACGTAGTGGGCCCCCTGCCAGCTACCAACAGTTGCAACAAGTTCATTATTTTGGCGGTTGACCATCTGACTAAATGGGTAGAGGCCAAGGCAATTCCCAACCAATCTGCACTGGTGACAGCCACATTCATCCTGGAGAATATCATATACAAACATGGTTGCCCCCAGATCCTGCTGACAGACAATGGTACCAACTTCATCAGTTATATCATCCCCTGCCTTAACCAACTGATGGGAATTTGTGGGGCACTATCCACTCCTTATCACCCACAGACAAATGACATGGTAGAGCGCACTAATGAGAGCCTGGTCCAGATACTCTGGAAGCTCAGTCACCAACATGCAACTGAATGGAATACCTTCCTGCCTGCGGCCACCTTTGTATATAACATTGGGTACCATTGGGCCACTGGCAAGCCGCCCTTCCAACTGCTCTACAGCTGACAACCAGGACTTCCCCCTTTACTATATTCCTTGGTAAAGCCCAGCCTGGCTGTGTCCCCAGAGGCGTACCTCAACAAGCTGGTTCAAACTCTTATTTGATTGCAATCAGAGGCCTACACCGTAAACTTAAACCATAAGTTTCAGGACCTAGAACAAGCTGCATCTAAACGCCCTGCCTTACCCACTTACCTGGTAGAAGACTCAGTCTACTTCTTCAGCAATAGAGGGTACGGCCGTGAATCCAAAATTGCCTCCCTTTGTCAAGGCCCAGTTCAAGTTATCCAGAAGACTGGCCCCAACTCCTATATCCTTAAAGAGCCCCATTCTGGGCAATTGATCACTAGAGTACATGCTCAGTATATGTGTGCTGCTCCTAGTGATCAAGAGTAAGCCCCAATGAGGACAACAACCCAAAAAAACAAAAGCCTAATTAAAAAATTTCATGGGTTATTGTCCTGTTTGTGATAGTGTTGCACCAAAGTATGAGGAATAAGAATAAAAGAACAAGGTATTTATTGGAGACTGAAAAGACTCTTCCAGTACCGCACCAACTGTTCTATAACCTGAATGACAGCCAAGAAACACAACTGGTTGCCTACAGATCCACAAAGCTGATGATCAAGGATTGGGCAATGAACCCCCACCAAGCGAGACACACAATTGACCCCAATGTCCACAGGAAAGGTGACCCCCAAGAAGATACAGTCCCACAAAAGACTCTCAGGAAGGGCATACTCTACTCGGACCTGACCACCCACCCCGTAGAATACAGACAAGGCCCACTCAAGGAAGACCCCCATGTTCTCCTCCTGCCTGGCATCACAGCGGTTGGTTCCTAAAAGAACAAGGTTGCCAGCCATCACCATTGGTACCAGATGAGCAGTCCCCTCCACTGTGTATGACTTCAACACTTCCTGGAAGGCTTGCCAAAGACATTGCTCAAAGTTGTCAGAGGTTTTCCAACTGACTAGTTGAGCCTCAGTAACCCCAGGTGTTGCTCAAGCACAAAGGACTGCCTTCACTATGTTGGATACTGTCCCATGTTGCAAGACTGAGAGGCCTTGACCCTCAAATAGAATTCCTTCAGCTGAGCCCCCAAGTATTCTTCTGCCGCCCACATGGAGAACCTCCAATGGATACTGTTACCCTTTTGCAACCCAGTTTCTGTCACCTCCCTGGGCTCACTCAAAGCTAGGAACAGTGCAGCAAACAATGGGCCTGTCCCCCCTAAGGCCAGCTGAGGCACCAGTAGCTGATCTAGGTGAGCCCCCAAGTCCAGATAGCTGCCGTCTACATCATGCAGGACTACTTGCTTCTCTGCTGCCTTCACCACCTTCACTGGCCTGGTATGCCTGCGCCTCTTTGGAATTACCACTTGCACCTTCTTCAAGACTCTTCTTGTGACTCTTCTAGAGGGACTTTTCACCATAGCCGTCACCTTGAGATACCAGCCATTTTTAAACCTGTTGTCTAATCCAGTGGAGGGAAATGTTGCAGATCCTGAATGGATTAGACATAAAGTTGTCCATCTAGGAATTAAGCAATGGAACAATTGCACAATTTCACTATTGCATCCTGATTCTACTAGTGATAAAGACGTTTAAAATGCCTCCAAAACGGGTGTTCAATTTGCCTTTTGAATGCGCACAAGGCACAGGCTTCACTTCTGGGATTATAAATAGAACAACAAAGTTATTTATATCTACCTCCTTAAGGAAAGTTATGAGGAAGCGGCCGTTCTCTTGCGCGGGACTTTTAGCTGTACCAATTCACTCCCCTCCATTTGGGAAGTCCTTCTGTCTGTGCCTCCCTGCCTCTGGTGGCAGTTCCCTTGCCTCACATTATATAAGTGCAATACTATCTAAATAAACACAAATTTTATCTATACACCTTATTATTCTTCTGTCCTTCATAGGCTGTCACTATACCATCAACAGGTATAGTATTAAGAATTAGGTCACTGCCTAACTGTTTGTAGAAACTAGCAACCCTTTGCTGCAACTTTTACAACACACGTCAAATAATAAAAATAAGTTAAAAATGCTTTTATTTACTAGCTTGTTGAGTACAGGTTTATTTATTACATATACAAACAATGAGAATTAAATTTATCCACATCATGCGGCCCGCTCCACTATTGTTCTAAACAAATGATTGTTTAAAACTCAAATTACATTTCCCTTGTAATGTGATTTGATAAACTTATTTGATATACTTGACCTGTGTCCTAAGTACTAATTAGTAAGCAATACATAAAAATCATTGGTGGTTGTGTTGTGTGCCTATAGTGGCACTGAAATAATAAGTATCAGATGATGACCTGCAAGGTCCAATTTGTGGCTTAAAAAAGCCAGAGTACCAACAAGGATTCACAATTATTTAAATAAAATTAATCTATTTCTATCTATTTTAATTTATTTATTTGTTAGTGCAACAGTCAACATAATATTCCGTGCATTATAATAAAAATATATTCATCATACCTAGTATAATTAATTTTACTTACCTTTTCTACATACTCTTATATGTCTATAATACAATCAAACGTCACATCATTATATATTTAAATAATAATTTTATGAGTCCTACTAAAAACAAAATAAATAAAAATAAAAACAAGTAAAACCCAGAGCGCCCATTTATCTGATTGACTCAGAGGCCAGGGCTTTGGGGAGGAAGGATTCTGAGTGCTTGTAAAAAGCCGCCACCAATTCAGGTGGCATTGCAAATTGACTGACCTCAAGGATGTTGAAGAGATTCTTGGTGTCCTGAGGAGGCCTTGCTTTGCCTTATTCTTGATCCAACCAAACACCTCCTTGATTGGGTCCAGAAATGGAGAATAGGGCGGAAGGAAGAGGAGTCTCATTGGACAGTCAGCCAGGCAGTGGCTGGCCAAATGGCTATTTTTATTGATGGGCAGGAACTCAGACACAACCAGATCCACTTTGTGGAGCCCAACATTATCCAATACAACAATGTTGGTTGTACTGCAGTAATTGATCCAGAGATACTTCTTGACAGTTTGGAGAAAATCAAGAAATGTCCCGCTATTATGGGAACCCTTGATCATCTGATACTGGTCCAATCCGCGAGGACCAAGAAGCGCTACCATGTAATAGGTCTGGGAACAGACAGCTGCACAATGGGCTATGTTGTCCTTGGACCCCTTCTTGACCCACCTATGCCTAGACCTGAGTGAGGAGGAAAACAATGATTTGTCAATGTAGAAGAACTAGGCATTCCCAGTCTCCTTTAGTGCCAGATATGTCTTGGCATAAATGTGTCAATCCTCAATGGTCTTCTCATTGATTCTGTTGTATGGCAAAACTCCCAGTACTTTCCAGGAGAAGCCCAAAATAAACCATTGCTTTGTAAACAAGGGTTTTGGAAACAGAAAGCCTGAACTCTGTGGTAAGCATTGATTGGACAGCAAGTGAGTCCAGGTGACAATCCTTGGTAACCCACTGTTTTATTGTGTCAATATGCACAGGCTGCAAGAGTTTCTGCTGCTGCTTAGCCTTGGCAGATTTTGCAATTTGCCCAGTGTTGCCATACTTGGTGTTAATGTCAGCAATGTATCAGGCTGTGACACCAAATTGGGATGCAATATCCCAAGCTGCCATTCCCCTGTTCAAGAAGTTGAGGAGAGCTTCACACTCATTATCTGTCAACTGACACTGGCCCTTGGCAGGTACCACGGTATCCTGGCTAGTAGGCTCAACACAGGGGATGAGGACCTTTGTGTAGAAGGTGGTATCACGCTTGGTTGTGCTGGCACCATCAATGGTGGCATACAATACAGGTGCAGATGGCTCTTTTGTGGTGGCCAATGGCTTATAAGAGGTGTCAAAGACGCGGGGCAGGAAGTAGCAACTCTTGGATCAAGAGTGCGGGGCCGGGTGACCACTGGGTACACGGTGGAGGTGGAGGTGTATTTAACCTCATTATTCCCAATGACCTTTGTGTATGAGACTTTGGTTGCAGGCCTTGAGAGCGGCTTCTGTCTTTAATTGAGGCTTTGTGCTCTGGCTTGGGATGCAGGAGGTGGTTGACTGGTGCTGACACCTTGGGAGGCCTGTGTCGGCATGACTCCCTTCAATTTGTGTTCTGGGTCTGTTCTTGGACCCTCTGGGACGCCCTCATGGACGGGCTGCCCCACAGGCTGGTGCAGGAGCAGGTTGATAATGTGATTGACGGTCCATATAAATTAAATTAAAATAAATATATTTTAAATTAAATATGTATTTATTTGGATTTATTGGTTTAGTTGTGAGTAGTTGTTTTCTCTTGATTTAGCCTTGAATAGTAGCAGATTTTTTATATCTGTAATTTGAAGTGTATAATATTGTATCCTTTTCAGTTTTGGATGATTTTAAAGTTTAATCACTTTTTATGTCTAAACATGGTTATTGAGATTGAGTTTTTCATTTGATTTTATCCAGAGTGGAGCTTCTTGATTTGAGTTGATTTGCCCCAGTTTCTTACCGTACATTCAATTTGGATTCCAGTTCCTGCAATTAATATCTGAGTTTACTAGTGCCATTCAAAAGTGATTTGAAATTTGGTTCATGGATTTGACAATCCTGCAATTTCAAAAAACATAGTAAACTTAATGAAAATGGTTGATGGATTTGAACACTTCAAATCTAATTCCAGTTAATTCATTTTGTCCATTGGAAATATGCAGTTTGACTTGAACTTTGCAAAGTGTCTATAAGTTCCCACATTTTCAAATATTCAAATAAATACTCAAAGAATTCAATTTAATTAAAAAAGGCCATTCTTCAAAAGTGATTTGAAATTTAGACCAAGGATTTAAAAATCCCACATTTTTACGTTTAGGTTCTGAATTTACAGTACGCTCAATTAAATTTTAGCAGGCTAGCAAATATTAACCATTTTCTGTGTATTTTTGCTCACATAATAAAATTAAAAAAAACATATGAAAATAAGTAAAAAAAATAATCAAAGTTCTTTATTTCTTTATTAAAAATGATATTTGGGTAGTGGTAATATGATATTTTACCAGTGCATATATTGAAATCTCTTAAGAAAGTTGTATTCAGTAATGAAAAAGGTAAAGTGTCAACAATGTCACTTACAACATTATTTATAGGAGGTGACATATTAATCTAGGCTTAATTGCAACACTCTAATTTGCTTAACTCCACCCCAGGGGATGATCATAAGCAAATAAACAACATTTATGAGTGTCAACATTATTTTAATAATAAGTTTTATAGTAACTTACATAGTAACTCACTCTTAAATTATTGGATCACTGTTAGCCACTAATCCACTTAATATATTAAAGCCGGAATAAGTGCCACATATATATTTATAAGATGAACATTTTAACAATCAACTGTATGTGCAATGTCTTTTTCAATATAATAATTTAATGATAAAAATATTTTTAAATGCACACTTAATTTCTTTGTTGTAGATGTTTCAGTTTCATTATTAAAAATAAGTTTGGCTTAACAAGTGTCAACATTGACACTTTTACGTTGTGAAAATGAATAAAAAACTAATTTTTATTAGTAAACGTAAAGGAAAAATTTGGTTAAATTGAGTTTTTATTAAGTTTAATATTAAATTGTGTCAAAACGGCCACAATTTGTTGTGTTTTCTGGGTTCCCACCCCTGAACGCTTTAAAAAAAGAATTAAGCTAGAGCAACTAACAAAAAACATAGGAGATTTAGAGTTTTGAGTTAACAGTGGCCATGTCAACAAAGTGTTGACATGGGCGCTGTTACCGCCACAGTGGACTTTGCAAAACCCATTGCAGCCTTTATTTCCTCAAGGGTCATGAGCATCCCTTGTTTTTGACTAGTTCCAGAACAATTTTGGGTGTGGTTAATTTTCTTCTGCCTTGCAGGCTAATTGGCTGAGAGTGGAATGTGTTCATCTTGGGAACCAAACAGTGCCATCTTATTGGCTGTTTTAGGATTTCAGCTTTCCTGGGTGATCCCTTGACTCAATTGGCTGATTTCACATGCCAGTGTTGATACAGGATTTGTGTCAGCAGCTGCATGTGTGATGTGCAAACAGGGCCATGCTAGAGGACACAGGAGAAAAAACACCCTCCTGGGTAGTGCTTGGAGAGGGACTTGCAGATTGGGAGTAACCATAGACAGAGGCTTCATTGTTGAAAGACCCAGTGTAGCCCTGCATGATTTTTTCAAAGCTGGGAAACAGCTCATTTACTTGGCTATTGAAAGAAGACATGATAAATTTTTATTAAAAAAATTAAACTCAAAAAGATGAGTGTATATTTTAGTCAATTTTATTGTTAAGTATATTAAGTTGGTGAATAGTAGGATCTAAATTTTTAGCTGTCCTAAACTGAAATAGGGTGATTTTTTGAGAATGTCTATGCTTCCTAAAAGAGTTAGCACAAATACACTCTAGATTCTTTGAATTTCTGTTTAAGATGCCCATAAATTATATTTATTTCAAATTCACTTCATTTTTGATTTGAAATTTGGTTCTTGGATTTGACAATCTTGCAATTTCATGCTTGTTAATAATTTCATGCTGTTTATGATTCATTAGACTTACAGAAAATCTCAAATTATGCATTAGAATCCCAAATTTCTGATTCATGTATTGCACATTTACTTAATGTGTTTTGTCTTTAGTTAGTTGAGTTATCTATACAAGGGATTCAAATTTGAAAATTCAAATAAATCAAAAAAGTCAAATTAAATGGTTGATTTTATTAAATATTTTATTTTTAACTCAGCTGAGTTGCCCACAAATGTGATTTGAAATTTGGACAAGGATTTGACAATCTTGCATTTCTACCATTAGGTTCTGAATTTAAAGTATGATTCTATTTGATTCCTTGTTTTCCAATTAGGGAACCTTTATAACTGCACTCAAGCTTTGATGCTTGATAGATTCCACCCTGTGATTGATCCTAACAATTTCCCAGACCTTGAGCTCAATTTCTTAGATCAATCTGCTATTCCTAAAACTGGATCTTGTTTTATTTTTTAAGTTTAATAGCTAGATCAAGCCCCACTTTACTCTCTATAAGTTAGTAGGTGCCCTAATCCAGCTACTTCTACCAACCTTGCCTACCTTTTTGTATTTAACCAACATAGATATACTGTTACAGGCATAGTTTTTCTGGGTGTGGCCAGGCCAAAGCGCTGCCACCCAGGAAAACCTTCCCCAAAGCCCTGCCTGCTTGTGGTAATCATAGATTTAAATCTAACAATTGATTGCAAGTGGGTGGGTGATGGCACAAAAAATTGAGTCTGAGCAAGGTGTTGATGTCCCACGCTCATTTTTTCCTAAAACCATCATTTGGTTTTCAAATCCCGACCTCCAAGGAGGTCAGGTAACAGCTTATAGAACCACCATTGGTGGTGTCTGTAAGCTGACAAAATATTACATGCAAAGAGGCCACCTCATCAAGATGCACCCAAGAGCCTTAAGTAGCATTCAGTTTCAACAGACTACTCTAGTAGTTTGATATTTTATCCTCAATAAATATCCTGCCTCATGATTCACTTATTTCAATATTTGCCAATCAGATTTTTAATAACTAGATTACTAGATTCTGCATTCCCACCTTTGTGATCTCCTGGAAATCTTCCTCTTCCTGACAAAGTCATTCCTGAAATCTGCGGAATTGAGTGTGAACCCATCTATACAGCTGATTCTCTGACTCTGAGCCAAATTAAAGTCTTCCTCTTGTACCTGTGCATAATCATCTGTTGTACCTTTCCATATTCCCTCTCCAAAGGTTACTATTTCAGAGTAAATATGCCCTGTCTTTTTCTTATTGGTAATGTCATCCTAATTTGGGTGTACATTCTCCATTTGATTGACTATGATGAGCTCTCACTCTACTTCACCCTGACATTTACTAGGCCTTGAGGCATTAGTTTATTATCTTCTTCCAAGGAGCTTCAGGCCTTACAATTCTACATGATCAGACTACCCTAAAAATTCTTTGAGGCTTAATTTTTAACAGGTAAAATATTCAGCATTTGATTTTTTTGCTAGTTAAAAATGCCAACATCTGGTAGGCTACACGGAAAGAAACTCAATTTAGACTTTCCTAATGTGTCGACATGGGTATAAAGTTAATTTTGATAGTCGACATGCAGACAGTTTAAATTGTGACGCTTACCAAATAGTTAGGCAGTTGGTGGTATGGTTCAAGATAGCCGTACATTAAAGATGGACCAATGAATATGTACTTTCAAAATATTGTGCATTTTTCTGGATCACACTTGTCAGATTTCTATCAAACATGGATCTCTGCAAGCTCCTTCGACTATCTACAGGACATTAAACTTTCAACAGCGCTGAGATGAAATAGTTGATCTACAAATGGCTTTCTCTCAGCAACGAGGGTTTAAACTAATGAGACGGGGTAAATAGATTATAAATATCTTTACTGCAGTAACTGTTAAAACAATAATAAATATATTTAGTATTCATGTAATCTAATGGTAATATCTGTAAAGTTAAATGCTATGGAGGTTGGGCGTAATCTACTTGCGACATGATCTCTAGTGTCAGCATCCTGTTTGTATTAATTTGGAGATAAGACCAAGTCATATCTTTACTATGCACCAAACCGGATTAATTGGTAACAATCGTTACCTTGTAACTTGATTATTTCCTAATCATCAGATTTGTTACAAGAAACAGACATTTACAGCTAACCTTGTAAAGGAGCCTCTAGTTTTATTAGATAGACAAGGGATAGGAATTTGAGAAGAGAAAAGGCTGCAACTTTATGCGTGGGGAAGGGATTACTGTTGGGCACATTGGACGCCGTGACCCTGGTGGGGTTCATCATCCATGTCCTCGTCATGACATGCGCCTCCTTCTGCACGAGACTGCTGAGCTGGGTCGACATTAGAAAGCATAACTTCTTCAGGATCTTTCAATTGGGGTAAAGGTTCCGCAGCGGGGAGAATTTGGGTTAGCTGCTGTAGAACCTCAGGAGCAGCCCAGTAGGCTGGTGGGAACTTGATTTCGAAGCGGACATAAAGATTGCCCTTGACGTGATGACGTAAAGAAGGCATACCTTCACCTTCTATGCATTTAACCTCTCCTATATTGGGTTAGTTGTTGAAAAAGAAAGTGTATTACCAGGCTTGATAACCTCACCAGGAAGAATGGTGACTAAAAGGTCACGCTCGTCCAAGTGACGAATGTGGAAAGAACCACCTGTGAGTGCAGTGACCAAGTCAATTTGAGCATCGAAATAGAGATCGTTCTTCTTGCGCTGGAAAGTGGCATGGGGTTTCTGCTCAAGTACAATGATGACAGAGCCAGGGAGAATGCCAGGAGCCTGATCACCCTCGCCTTCAAAGGGAATACGGGTTCCATCCTCCATACCTTTTTCAATGTGAACTTCAAGGACCTTCTTTTGAGTTACAGTTTTGCGACCTGAGCACTCGATACAGCGGTCGGCTTTGTTGATGATTTCTCCTTCACCACGACAATCGCTACAAGTGACCTGAGTTTGTTGAACCATGGGTCCCATCTGACGAATAACAAGCTTGACACCCTGTCCTTGGCAAGAGCTGCAGACACGGACAGCACCAGCTTTACCGCCGCGACCATCACACTTGGCACACATGACACTCTTAGAGAGTTTCAACTGTGAAACTTTGCCACAATACAGATCCTCAAGTGTAACCTTGAGGCAATGACCCACATCCTTTCCACGACGAGGACCAGTGGGTTGTCTTCTCTGCCCAGAGTTAAACATACCACCTCCGAAAAGCTGGGAGAAAAGATCCTCAGCGGACATACCACCACCACCATCCCCAGATAAGCCTTCCTCGCCATGGCGATCATAAACTTCACGCTTCTGGGGATCACTTAGCACCTCATAGGCGTGGGAGATTTCCTTGAACTTATCACCAGCCTCGGGATTCTGTCAAGGTTAGTTTAAAGTTAACAAGCAATAAATTACTTTGTCGGGATGGTAGACCTTAGCAAGTTTGTAGTAAGCCTTCTTGAGTTGACTCTCATTGCAGCCAGGGTCGACTCCGAGAACATCGTAGTATTTGGTGTCTTTGACCATTTTTAGGGCTAAATAATACAAATAAGTTGCTGGTAAATTGGCTAAGAACTATTGTAAAGAAGGTTTATGCGCTAAAAAGAAAAACTCTAAAGCATAAAATCTACACTGGGTAGAAATATAGCTGGTTGCAAACGACAGTGTTGTTTTACTTATAAAGGTATAGTAGAATTAGAAGCATAGATAACTACTCACCTTTTGGGTGTTGGGGGTATAGGGAAGGAGGAAACGAAGTAAGAATGAGCTAGAGATACAAGGACCAAGTAACAGCAATAGCAGGAGTCGTTAACCAAGCCCCAGTCCAATAAATAGTTTACCCCAAATAATTCACCTTTGTAACTCCCATTCAGGCCATCAAATTGATCCCATGAACAAGAAATCCTTCGATGCAAACGCCCAAAGTCACTGGGTCCTTTAGTGAATTGAGCCAATCATAAGTATTGAACCAATCCTAGCAAATCATATATCAGCTTTTCTGCATACCATAGCAAAGCCATGCAAAAATCTGCCTGGCATTTCAAGCCACCGTCCAAGCCAATGAATCTTGTTAGCTTCCACCACTCACAAGATATCGGGCATCTATCGGCAACATAGATTCATGCTTTAATAAATTTAAACTTTACGTTCTCCGACATAGATTTCACATCTGATTGCAACATAAAATAACTATGTAAATTCATGAGTGCTGTTTGATTCAAAAAACCTTGCATAATTGACAAATGACCATATCAGTTCATCAACATCCGAGCTGAACACTCCCTATCTCTAATCCAAGGCTCCTGAAAATTCCGTATGTTGTTTTCAAAAAGTATTTTTAGTTAGATAATTATACTATAACTGATTATTCTCATAGCCCCATTTCTAACCAAAATGATCAAGCAGCTGCTAGCTCTCACCAGAACCTTCCAGAACATTCAGGCATCCTTGAACCTCGTGCAAAGATGGATTAAACTCTGAACTTCCAATCGAGTGTGAACGATCACACCAATAGACTCGCCCAATGAGGTTCATGATTCTATGTATAGACGACCATTAATTAGCTACAAACAAACAGGCTAGATTACTTTGAGACTTAACAAAAATGTAACAATTGATTACGAAAACCTTGAGGCTTCCAGAACCTTCCTTAAGACTTGAGCTGCTATAGATTATATTTTAAACCAAGATAATAAATTGGTGATATTTCTATACAGCGCTATCTAAACCAAATAGATATGGATAAAAAAATACCCTGTGCACAATCCCAAAATATGAATAATTGGCTACATCCATGGCTGGGAATATTGCTGCAGTCAAACTTATAGATAAGATCATTATAAATGGTGACAAGTTCAATTTTTTGTTTTTACAGAATTGTCATTATTTTAATAAAAATTTAAAATAAATTTAAGTTTATATTTTAATTCGGCCAAAGAACCCTTTAGTTAATAAAAAGTAAGGTCAACACATGGAACTTACTTAGTCCCATATCTTCTTTTTAAATTAAAAGTTTATATAATATTAAAAATTAGCTTTCTGTATGCAGTAATGTCTATCAATTGGGCCCTATCTTGTGCAGAACAGAGCAAAGTGCACCAGAACTTTGGAAAAAACATTATCAATCAATTTTCTTTAATTTATTATGCCAACTTTTTATTTGAAAATCTAAGATATCTGATTTAGCATAATATATACAGTAGTTTTAAAAGCTAAGGCAACAACTGAAAATACCTCAGATTTAAACAAAATGATTTCAGACTTGAATGAAATCCAAGTCGCACAAGATTCAGGATTCAAATAATTTAAAAAAATTGGTTAATAAATGAAGTGTCAAATAAAAAAATCACTAGCCCATTATACAAAATTATATCAACTATCAAGTGGTGTTGTTTAAACCACAAACAAAATGAACTGATGCAACAAGTGAGATGAATGAATGCTGTTCTGAAGTTATTATAATCCAATCAGGATTCATATGAGGCACCAACAGAAGGACTAAAATGAAACAAAATTTGAGCAATCTGGAAGTGAGATTTCACAAGCACAAAACGAAATTAAGTCACACAAGATGTGTAGTATGAGCAGCCTAAAATAGAAAACTATCAATTTAACAGCTAATCAACAGCTATCCAATTTAGGAACAGAGGCATTTTATGCATTTTCATGGATCCTAATTTTTGTGAAATGGTTTTGAGAACCTTCCAAATATGGAATGTTGATTACAATAAAAATAAATCATAAAATTTTAAACTTCTACTTTTAGTGATTTTATCCTAGGTTTTATTTCAAGATGGTTTTCAACAGCAACATTTTCAACAGCACCAGCAGCCAAGCCAACTTCAATGAAGGCAAGGCTCAGGGCGTGAAGGCACCTGTTTATACCCAAGCCTTTGAGGCAGGTAACAAGGAAGCCAACCTATACCTGACCCGTATGACTTTGACTTGTTCAAAGTCACTTTGCGTCTAGCTCTGCCCTCACTCCCGTACCCACCCCTGTACAAGCTGCCTGCCAATCAACCAATCAGGATGATAACCTTGATTTGGAACAACTTCCCACCACAAGCCAACTTGCCCCCCTACAGCCAATCAGGCTTCAGCTCCCCCAGCCCAGTGCCCCAAACGCAGAATAATTACTGCCCAAATTCTCCAAAAATTGTGGCACTGAACCTGCAGGGTCTGTCCTGGGAACAGATTGCAACCCAATTTCAATTCACCTGAGCCACTATAATGCAGGAATTCAATAACTTAATTAATTAAGGAAATCTGATCAGGACAGCCAAGAAGCCAAAGGAGGCACCCAAGTCCCAAATCACCAAGGTGTACTCTATTATGCTTGATCTCCTTCAGCGGGACCCCAAGCTTTCCCTGACCCAGGTCTGGAAGCAACTTGTGCACTGTGAAGAATTTTTGACCAGGAATTGTGGAAAGCTTAATTCATTAGGCGGTTATGGAAATTTAACTAGGGCCAATCAATTACTCTTCCAGAAATTAGTGTCAACTTATTATATATTAAATACATGAGTAGTGGACCATGATGTTGTCACCAAGAAATATTGTGCCACGCCGCCGCCACCTTAAATAACAAGCGCCACAGCACCGGGATTAAATATTCTTGGCGCCAGAGCGCCGCTCTAGTTTACATCAAGCGCCAGGACGCCAGTACAATTAATTGCGAGCGCCAGAGCGCCGCAATAATTTACATCGAGCGCCGAGGCGCCAGCTTGGAGAGAAAATAACACCAAGACGCCAGGATTGATTTGAATGGCCTGTTCAACTCCCTGCTTAGAACTATATATGAAAGTGATTGAATACCTTAAAAAGGATATCTGATTAATGTGCTAGCAGAGGGCGTCCTTGTACTAGGCATTGCGGGGTTGCACCCTAAAATAGAAGATTGTCCCTTTTTCTGCCAACCCAGACTCTACAGTGCACTGGAATGTCCTAGAAGACATTGCCAGTGACCAGTGATTAGTAATATGAGAATACCCCTATATAAGGCATTGGCAGTAAACGCCAAGGGGCAGAAAATTTTACCTACTCGTATAGGACCCAATAAAGTTAACTACTACAATCCAAATTGATCAATGTCTTCTGAATCTTCACATTTGAAGGCACATAGTGAGTGTGTGCCTCTACCTCCTAACTTTTCTGTTGAATCTGCTGGCGTACGCCAATTTTCAACAAGTGGTGCTCACTACAGGGGCACCTCACACTCTGATCAACCTTTGTCCTCCAAGTCTGACATGCTTCCTTCTATCCCCAAAGACCTAACTGGATTTGGGAAACATTACTCAGTAATGGAAACCAGCGACGTCAAGAGAGACCAGCTTTTCTGTCAGCAGGAGGATGTGATCAATGTAGAAGACCTACCCGTACTTCCTTCCTGCCAATACACTGGAGTTCCTGTGGTACCGCTGGCATGCCTTATCCTAGTCAATTGCCAAGACCTGGCATCAGTGGCCTCTGGACTTTTCCTCAGATATCAGCTTAGCCAGGAGCCCACCAATACTCAGTTGTCCCTCTTTCACCAACACCCGGAGGCTCAACACCTCATGGCCATATTTTGTAGCTATCTGGCAACTGACAAAGGGAGCCTCAAACGTTTCCCCACCCTCAAGAGGGCAACCAACTACTTGCAAGGATTTGTCCACCCCGCGCTACATCAACTACTGGGAGTACAAGCCTGACATCATTTGGAGCTTCAAGACCTGGTTACGTATGCAGAGCGCCAACACCATTACCAGGACTGGCTAGTGCAACAGTTGGACTCCGGGTTTGAGGAGATCTGAGCTTACACTCAATCCAAAAAGGAAAACCAAGCCACCCTGGCCCGTCAGCTGGAAGACCTCACCCACCAGCTAAATAGCCGCTTAGTCCATATCATAGAATCAACTCTGAGGAATTTTGGGTTAGGGCCCGGGACGTTACCCGCCACACCATAGCCATTGAACAGTACGTAGCAGGGGCTCACGTAACCAAGAGCAACATGAATGACCTTCTTGCCAAGCATGACACATCCCTGGAGCAACAAGGTAGCTGCCTGCGTGACCTGAACAAGAAGGTTGCCAACAATACTGACAATATCAACAAGGTGTGACGCCTTTCTTGGCAGGAGAACGAGGAGTCCAGTAATATTGCTAATGCTGCCAAGGCTGAGATTCTGGCACTCCAAGACAACTTCATACAATATGACAACCATATCAAGGAAATCATTTGAGAAGAGGTCTCCCAGCTACGCCAGGAGTTTTCATCCCAATTTGTAAAGGACTCAACCACTGAGGGCCACTGCCACCCTGAACTTCACCAAGTACAGTAACAAGTAGAGAATATTGCAGCCACAAATAATGAGATGTTCCGGGAAATGAAGCAAGTACACAACAAAGGAGAGCAGAGTATTGCCTCCCTCAAGGCCAAGCTGGAGGAATTACAAGCTGAACTGAGGGGACATGACAAGCACTATGCCTCCCAGTGTGCAGCCATAGAAGACTTCCACAAAGGAATGGTTCAGTGTGCTAGGATGATTGAGCGCCTTCGCTCTTCCCTCCAAAATGCAGAGATAGAGATAGTAGATACTCAGGCCAAGTTGTTGGACGCCAGATGCCGCTGCACTGGCCAAGACTTGGGAGGACCTGGCCCTGCTGCAATGCCTTCTGGGGAAAGCGCCACACTACAGCCCACTTCCAGTTCAGTATACAACAATGGGGCTACCTCATCCTCCTCAGGCCGCTGAAGCCTCCCACAAGTCTTTGCCGTCCCTCCCACGCCTGTTGATACTCCACAAGCCCCCAGGGAGACTGGCCCAGCTGGAAGCTCTTGCACCAACTTCTTCAACCAAAGCCGCCACAAAGAGTCTCTCCCTTGCCATTATCCCCAGGACAAAACCCCTACACAATTAAAGCCAATGAACTTGCCCAAGTTTGATCCCAAGGGTAATGTACATACCTTCATCTGTCTTTTTGAGATGTCTATGTATGGGGCCAACAACCAAGACAAGGCCACCACACTACTCAATCAATTGGATGCAGCTAGTGCTGACTTAATCATCCCACACATGCCTGAACACAATTGGTTGTATGCAGCAGCAAAGAACGCGCTCTTATACAAATTTGGTAGCATCACTTGGGTTACTGAGAGGAAGAATGAGTTCTTGATGATTAGTTTCAGAAAAGATGAGACAATTGGTGACTTTGCCGATTGTTTCTATCTTGAGGTGCAGATCCTCACTGGCTCAGGGTTGCTGACTGTGCATGACACCCATATAGCTTTACGTGCCACAGTAAAGCCCTACAAAGCCTTGTATCAAACTCTCATGCCAGCTTTCCAGGACAACTGTACCCTAGACGGCATGGTACACTACTTACGCCAGTGTGGTGACACTTTTGGGCCCCCCAACACTGGATCAAAGCCCCACCCAGTCTCCAGCTACCAAGGACTCTCAGAGGCTCCCATCAACAACAAGTCCCTGTCAAACCTCAATATCACTAAGGTAATCTGTCACCGTTGCAACTGGAAGAGCCATTACGCCTCCAGTTGCAACTCAAAGATGGGTATACACGCTCTGCCCCTCTTGGAACCTGAAGTGCAGGGAAAAGTCAATGTGGAGTAGAGGAGGAGCTCTCTACATCCACGCAATCCACAAACGTTCCACCTGACCTACTCTTTACGCCTGATACTGGGTTCTTGGGGAATGTGAACCATCAGGTCCTTGTCAATGATGTGCATATGGTACATACCCGCTCCAAGGCTCAGGCCTCTCAAGAGGCCACTAAGGAAGTGTCCAAGCCTTACACTTGCCAGTTATTAGACGGCACACCTGATACGGAACCTCAACACTCAGACAACGCCACCCCTCTTAGGGGCATCAATGTGGCCATCCCCATGGAGAAAATGAAGGATCACCACCCCAAACTATGTGACAGTATTGTCAAATTTCTCTCCACTGCTGGCAATTTGACATTCACTTAGTAAACAATATTGGTTCTTCTTATTCTGAGTGTACTTACGCTGATATTTTTGTGAATAAACTCAAAGTACAAGCTATCATTGACACTGGGGCCCCTATAAATATAGTGTCCTCCAAGTTAGTACAGCAAATGGGGCTTGATCCAGATATTGATAACAAGAAATCATATGGTACAGCAGGACTAGACTGTACCATTGCCCAAGGAGCGTACAGCGTGCTCCCCTTACGCTTTGGCTCTCTGGCGGTCTCTTCCCCAGCTATAGTGCTACCTACTGAGAACTACAATATCTTGATTGAAACCTCATTAATGCAACAGTATAGAGTAAAGATTGACCTTGAGAACAATATCCTCAAAATATTGGGGCAGGCAATTCTGCTGTATTACAACCAAACAAACCCAGAGATGGGTAGCCAAACCACTCCCTATGTTAACCTCACATATTGCAACGGTGTCATCCCAGTCAAGTATTGTAAATTGGGGTGGCAGGTTAAACATCTGTCCACTCAAGTTGAAGAATATAAGGGTCTGCCATTGTGCGCCAACTCTTCTTACACTATTCCGGCTGGACATCAGGTGCTAATGAATATCAGATTAGATTTACAAATCCCTCAAGGGCTTTACGGGGAAATAGAAACCCCCCAGAATTGCTCTAGGATAGAACCCTTGGTTGCGCCTGGCATTGTGCTACCTAATCATGGGCCCATAAAGGTGTTACTTGCCAACTTCAATCACTCTCCTGTCAAGGTAAAACACCATCAAGTGGTAGCATACTTGCATCTATTACCAGTAGAAGAGGTGATAGAGATACACAATTTTGGCACTCTGTATGAGATTGGCCTTCCTTTGGAAGAAGTAATACCACCTGCTATATGCACCATAATCTCCCAAGAGCAACTACAAGGACTCACTGTTGCCCAACAGGGCACAGCCCTTGCCCTGTTTGAGAAATACAAGGAGATATTTGCCAAGGATGACTTCAATCTTGGGTGTGCATGTAACACACTCCACCACATTAAAACAGGCAAGGAACGCCCTATCTGCCTTTGTCCTATATGACGTTCTCGTGCCTCTGACGCCGCGGTAGATGAGGAAATAGAGAAGCTGGTCCAATTAGGTCTACTTGTCCCATCCAAGAGCCCATGGTTGTCCCCAGTACTCATAGTCAAGAAGAAAGATGGGTGCAACTGTGTTGTCATTGACTATTGCAAGCTCAATAACATCACTAAGAAGGACTCCTATCCTCTCCCACATATTGATGATGCACTTGACTGCCTGGGAGGCGCTAAGTTCTTCTCTGCAATGAATCTAATCTCTGGATATTGGCAAATTGAATTACCTCCTGAGGAGCAAGAAAAATGCACCATCATCACTAGTCAAGGTCTTTTTCAACCTACCTGAATGCCACAAGGACTGTGCAATGCACCTGCCACATTACAATGTGCCATGGATGATATGCTTCATGATCTCAAGCTGAGCTGCGTTTTAGTCTATTTGAACGACATCAATGTCTTTTCACAGACATTCTCTGATCACCTTCAACACCTTGAGGAGGTTTTTTGGCGCCTAGCAGCCGCTAACCTTAAGGTCAAACCCAGGAAGTGCAACTTCTTTAAGGACCAGCTTGAACACCTTGGCTTTGTGATTGACGCTGAAGGATTACAGCCCCAGCCTGCCAAAGTTGAGGCCATAGAGAAAATGAAGGTGCCGTTCAACAAACGAGATGATCAGGTGTTTCTGGGCATGATTGGTTATTATCAACGCTTTGTTAAAGACTTCTCAAGAAAGGGGGAGGTCCTCTTCCATTTGATGAAGAGTGATTTGCAATTTGACTGGACCCCAGCCTGTCAACAAGCCTTTGACACCCTACGCTTGAGTCTCATGAATGAACCAATCCTGCAATACCTGGACTTCAGCCGTGAATTTATTGTTCAAACAGATGCCTCACTGACTGCTGTGGGTGGTGTGCTTTCCTAGGTGGATTTCAATGGTGAAAAACACCCTGTAGCTTACTGCAGCAGAACTCTGAACGTCCATGAGTGTAACTATACTGTGACTGAACAGGAGTGCCTGGCAGTGATATACACATACAAACAATTTTGCGTATACCTACATGGCATTCACTTCAAAGTAATCACAGATCATGCATCATTACGCTGGCTCCAGAACTTGAAAGAACCTGAAGGGCGCCTAGCACAATGGGCCCTAAAGCTCCAGGCCTACGACTTTGAAATATCACATAGAGCAGGCGTCAAACATCAGAATGCAGATGGACTATCTCAGCTACTGACAGTAGCCCACCTGGCTGATGTCTCTGATCTACTTTACAATAAGATGCTGGCAGGAACTATCAGGACAAGCCTGCAGAAGTCCAGCGCACATTAGATAGGCTGCTGGAAGACACCAAAATCAAGAATGGGCGTATATTAAAACACACTTTAGAAGGAATAGTAATAATGCCCAGACCATCAGAACGGGCTGATATAATAGTTTGCGCTCATAAGGCAATAGGGCATGGCGCCTTCCGGAAGACACTTTTACAACTAAAAACCAAATACTTATGGGAGGTCATGGCCTTTGACGCACAAGGAATGCTGAGCTGCTGTAAAGAATGCCAAGGGGAAAAGCTGTTCAAAAAGTCAACATCCTACCACTTAGCTTGACCTAACTTTGCTTGGCCCACTGTCTCAATTGATGTTGTAGGACCCTTGCCAGTCAGCAACTATTGCATTAAATACATCATTGTTGCAATAGACCACTTGACCAAATGGGTGGAAGCAAAAGCAGTGTGCAACTTAGGTGCTAACACTACTGCAAAATTCCTACTTGAACAGATCATATTACGTCACAGTTGCCCCCAAGTTATCCTCACTGACAATGGCACCAACTTTACTTCCCATGTGGTGACCAAGCTTAATGAACTTATGGGAATCCAAGTAGTATTTTTAACACCCTACTGTCCCAATTCAAATGGAATGGTAGAGAGAGTTAATGGGACCTTAGTAGGCATCTTGAGGAAATTGGCTACTAGCTGCCCCGCTGAGTGAAACACATTCCTGCTGCCAGCTATCTTTGCCTACAAAATTGCCACTCACTCCTCTACAGGGAAATTGCCATTTCAACTCTTAAATGGCAGGCACCCCACATTACCCCCCATTTTTTACTCCTGCATCGGGGAAGAAGACAACCAGTCACCCCATGCTTACCAGCAAAGGCTTGCCCGCACATTAATTCAATTAGAGTCAGAGGCCTATTCCAATGCATTGGCCAAGAAGATAAGGAGTCAGGAAAAAGATAACGTCTGCCAGGCCCCTCTCCAAGAGTTCCAAGTAGGCAACTAGGTGCTCTTCCATAACAAACATGGATTTGGCAGAGCGCACAAACTGGCCACCCTATGGATAGGCCCATTTGAAATCATCTCCTAGACGTCCACAGACACTTATACTATTAAAGAGGTTAAGGACAGACAGATGATCAACCAGGTACACAAAAAGTTCCTGAGGAAGTTTGTAAAGAATCCCCCTTCCAAAGAATAAAATGATACAACTACAAGAACTAAGTATATGGGAGAGTAAAAGAGAGGAACCAAGAAAAACAAAGCAAGAAATAAAAAGAATAAACTATAACTATAAATAAAAAATAAGGAAGCAATGCTTTATTGCTAGAATATTCAGGGGAATGACGCTCAGAGCCAGAAGTAGGAGACCCATTACCCGGAGGCCCGTTTGAGGTACCTGCAGAAGGGACGCCACCTGCAGGAAGACAAGGGATGAAATGACAACTGGGAGCAGTACAAGGGTGCTTTGATGCTGAAAGGGGAACAAGAGGAGCTAACAACTTGTATTCATCATTGTCTATTTGGTTGCAGAAAAAGGCAAGAGTCACCAACATTTGGCACCACACCAATTGGGAATTGCAGGACATACCAGTCCAACCGCACAGAGGCAACCAAAGATTACTCTTGTTGACTAGACGTCCCCACCCATCACAAGCAGAGAAGGCAGAGCCTATAGTTAGACAGTCAAGCAGAACATCCTCCATGTAGGAGTAACATGCTGGCAAGGATACCTTTGACTGATAAGCTAGCCCGCAGAAGTGTTTGAGGCAACACCCTGCAAAACCCACAGCGCCAGAAGAACACACCTTGGGAGGGTACCACATGAAGTGGGTAACAGACACAGCCAAGGGAAGATACAACTGGGGGTTGTTGTCCTTCACTGCCTGCACAAACAAACGCAAGACCAAAGAGAAGCAATGGGGCGCGTTAGCTTGAAGGTCCAGCCCAAGAGTACGGGTAAGCTCAGGATTGGCAGACTGCCTGACGCCCAGATGCAAGCTATCTCACAAATGTATTGGTTACGCTGGGTGATGGTATAGACATGCTGCAAAGAAAATCCACTGGTATCTTTGGCCGTGACGTGCAGACAGAGGTCAACCTCCCCAATTAGCCGCTCCACGTCGTAGCTACCATGGTAACAAGCGCCCAAGCGGATTGGCGTCACAGCGTTGTCCTCAGCAAACAATACTTGGACATATATGTATAACGTCTCTTTGTGGTGGCTTACCCTGAATTGATTGATGATGGCAGGGTAGGCAGAGGGCAACTCTTTGGAGTTGCAACAAGCACAAAGTAATGTGGAAGGTGTTGCAAGCAGGGAGGAAGCAGTTTCAAGGATGATATTGTCAGACCAATCCTGTAAATCCTCAAAGCCAAGGCAAGGAAGTCGGATCAAGGGCGCCTCAGTCTCTGCAAAAATAGAGTCTATCTCCCCTTCCCCTTTGACATGCGTGTCTGCGCCGCGCTCTGACCCCGCCACTGTGGTATTGCAGTCCTGGGCCCTCAACTGACAACTGCTAACGGGAAGTAGTTGGTTCAGGAAACAGACCCAAGAAGAGCGCGGCATTTGCATAAACACCTTATAATCTTCATCCATCATACCAGCCATGAGGTCTTTTAGACTTGACGCAAGAAAGGTTGATTATTATTGGGGGCGCTCATGAGGAAAAGAATCAATGGTAGCCCTGGTCAAGTGGGAGGATATGTGAAGAATTGTTGACCAGGGATTGTGGAAAGCTTAATTCATAGGTGGTTATGGAAATTTAACTAGGGCCAATCAATTACTCTTCCAGAAATTAGTATCAACTTATCATATATTAAATACATGATTAGTGGACCATGACATTGTTGCCAAGGAATATTGCGCCACGCCACCACCACCTTAAAGAACAAGTGCCACAGTGCCAGGATTAAATATTCTTGGCGCCAGAGCGCCACTCTAGTTTACATCAAGCACTGGGACGCCAGTACAATTAATTGCAAGCGCCAGAGCGCCGCAATAATTTACATCAAGCGCCAAGGCGCCAGCTTGGAGAGAAAATAACACCAAGATGCCAGGATTGATTTGAATGGACTTTTCAACTCCCTGCTTAGAACTATATATGGAAGTGATTGAATACCTTAGAAAGGATCACTGATTAATGTGCTAGCAGAGGGCATCCTTGTGCTAGGCATTGCAGGATTGCGCCCTAAAATAGAAGGTTGTCCCTTTTTCTGCCAACCCAACCCAGACTCTACAGTGCACTGGAATGTCCTAGAAGACATTGCCAGTGACTGGTGATTAGTAATATGAGAATACCCCTATATAAGGTGTTGGCAGTAAATGCCAAGGGGCAGAAATTTTTACCTACTCGTATAGGACCCAATAAAGTTAACTACTATACTCCAAATTGGTCAATGTCTTCTGAATCTTCACATTTGAAGGCACATAGTGAGTGTGTGCCCCTGCCTCCTAATTCTTCTGTTGAATCTGCTGGCGTACACCAATTTTCAACACACACCATGGCATTTGGGTGTCTGAGCGCATAGTGCAGCTCTGGATATATGAAAAGGTGTCTTCAGTACAGGTTCTTACCAATGTTGCCGGCAACCAATGGAAGGTACTGAGAATTCCCTGTATGATCATGCCATTGAATCCACCCTGGTCTGATGCTTGACAAGCCTATAAGATGACATCATATTCATCTACTATAAGCTGTCAATAACTTTTGACAATTTTGGTGAGCAAGGAAAAGCTAATGCCAAGAATAAAAGGAATAAGGTTAATAAAGGGACATTCATTGGTGCATTTCTGGCTATTTTAGCCAAGGGTTTTGTCTACTATTAGACAAACCCTGATTTCACCTATGGCTACAAGTACAGCCACATCCTCAGTGGATTACTCAACTCCTGGGATGGCTCAAATTCCAAGCACCATGTTTTCTTGAGCCACCATATGGAGGGTAGCTCCACTGCCCTTGAGGCCATCCAGCAACGCGAGCACCAGGCCTCTGTGTACCCAGCTGGCCACGCAGACATCCATCTGGCTGATGTTTTCTTCTTTAACATTGTAGATCCACTCCAGGAGCACGCCCTCAGGCTTTTAGCAACCTCTATCTTGGGGTCTTTGACCACAATTCTCTCTTTGATCACCAAATGGTGGCTGACTTGTTTGCCCAAATAGTTTTCCATGTGAGCATGGGAGACCAATCACGCAAGAATAAGTGCCTCCCACCCCATGCCACAGCACCCTATCAACCCATCCAGCCAATGGCAGACAAGGAATATAACAAGCATTATATGGTGGCCATCACACACAATCCTCCTACCCCTACCCCCGCCACCACTACCCCCACCTTCCAGCCCCACTCATCCAATCCCAGACCCCCAAGGCCAGCACCACCTCTACACCTTCCTTCCCACACTATTCTGCCTACTAGGCATCACTCTTCCCCGCCTAATAAACTCCCTTTCACCAAAAATTTCCTATTTATATTATCTTTATTCTGAATTTCAATTGCTCATTTCTCTTTGTTTATAGTTGGCTTTATTCTTTATGTTCAGTTTATTTCTGTAAAATCATATATTTACTATGCTGTGTATCTAGATCCAAAATACAGTTTTTTTAGCACCCAAACACAGCTCTTGTGAAAATATTAACAACAATTTGGTGATCAGCTAAATTTGAATTAATAAATCATAGGTTAATTGTGTTTAGATAAAGTTGTTACTGATCTGAATTCAAAACCTTAATGATAAACTTTAAGCCAATCAGGAGCCAAGTGATAAAGTGATTGTTGTGACATAAAGGGATACCCAATAAATCTTTGATGCATGCACGCCAATCATAATAATTAGTGCACATGCACCAAAGAATTATTGAATGCCCCTTTATGTCACAACAATCACTTTATCACTTGGCTCCTGATTGGCTAAAGTTTATCATTAAGGTTTTGAATTCAGATCAGTAATAACTTTATATAAACACAATCAACCTATAATTTTCTAATTCAAATTTAGCTGATCACAAAATTGTTGTTAATATTTTCACAGGGGGCAATGCAAAGTGCCAAAAAAATATGGCAATTAAGGAAATAATGCTGACACAAAGCAAACAACACATAGAGTTGAGTGTAAAACATACAGTAGTTTTAAAAGCTATGTCAACAACCAAAAATACCTCATATTTAAACAAAATGATTTCGGATTTAAACAAAATTCAACTCTCAGGTTAAAATATACACTCTGTTAACAGGGTTTATTGGCGTTAATGGGAAAAATGAGTCAACACAGCAACAAAGGGCTCACACACAAAGCAAAACCATTCAAAATATAATCCAAAATGCATTGATTCACAAACAAAATGGTGTGAGTTGACTTTCAGTGTACATATGCTTACTATGTGAACTGGTGACAAAATACACCCAAGTAAGGTGTGTTAAAACACAAACCAAAAAAAACACAATAGCAACTCACTATGTAAACAAAATCACTCACACAATGTGTATAATGGATTGTAATCATGAATGATACCAAGGTATCTAAAATAGGACAAAAAATCTGTAACATAAATTTGAAAAATTGTGTTGAGTGTTTGAATTTGGCAGTGAAATCTAGGAGAATGGATGGATTTTTTTCAAGTATTCTAAAATGGGCGTTGTAAAACCAAAAACAATAAATTAAGAAATAAAAAATCTATAATTGGGATATTGGGTGGGAAAAAATATTAATTAAACATCCATATTCAGATAAAAGCAAAAAAAATTAGGGAGTAACTTAATTGAGTTTTATTAAATATTTTATTAAATTGTAAAATGGAAGGAACACAACAACAGAGTACCAATACACCCGTTGTATGCCGCAGTTGCAGTTGCCCCCGCGGGTCAAAGAAAAGAGTTAGTGCAACCCAAGTGCCTACTTAAGGAGGAGACAGGAGAGGAGAGTTCCATAGTGACGCTGCACTGACACAGCTGGTTCAAGGAGCATAAGCTGCTAGGGTGCAGAGCATAAACCCTTGGGTCCCAAAGCTGACCTGGAAGCCAACCAAGGTCACCACTACAAAGAAAGTTAGAAACAAGGAGGTAGAACTTACTTTGTATGTGTTTGATGTTGTGTACTGGCAAGAGTCGGTCCCGTCAGCCATGCTGGAGAAGGTGAAGCCTGTACTTGATACTAGCTACAAGCCCTACATCAGTGATGGCAATCAGGAGGATGACAAGGAGCCCAAGTTCTATCAAACCAATGAGAGACAGCTGGTGTTAAAAAAGGTTGCAGCCTTCTATACCAAGGTACCTATGCCCTGTGTTGTGCCCAATGCCAACAAGTCAATCCCCACTGCTAAAAAGCCCGCCCAGAAGTGCATACCTGACATCAAACACATCATCCTGCTTAAGCTAATGCAAGAATTGGGTGATTACAAGGCAGCTGTGGCCCTTGTTGGAGTAGATCCCAAGTACACCAGCAAGACCTTCCAAAAATTCATCAATACTGGTTGTGTCCTTGCCACGTAGAAATTCTTGCGTGTTTCTACCATGCTCACCAAGGAGCACAAATGGGCAATCCACAGTGGGTGTCCTGGGACTGCCATCTTGAACTGGCAAATATACAGGAAAAGGTTAAATATACTTTTGGGGTTGAGGCTTCAATTTCCTTTTACTACCATCTGGTGAAGGGAATGTGATTTTCTTGGAAAAATCTTGGGGTATCCCCCTACAACCAAAACAGCTTAGGCAACATTGACGTCCGGAAAAACTATGCAGAGGCGTAAACTGCCCTCAAAGCCAAGGGTACAATCAAATTTTATTATATTGACAAATTGGCATTTGCCTCGTCAATGTGCAATGGGTATGGCTATGTCCCCAAAGGCTCCTATGACGGGATGGCTTGGCGTGCTGCAGTCCGTGCCACAGCCTACTCAATGGTGGCTCTCCTCAATCCAAAGGGGGTTGAGCTCTACCAAATGATATTAGGCTTGCATAACAGCAGGACCTTTATATTGTTTCTCCAATTAGTCCAGGAGCACCTAAGGTGCACAAGCCCTGGCTTCACCAATGTCATTATGTTGGACAACGTTGGTCTCCACAAAGTGGCTGATATTCTTGAGGAATTCCCAATTATTGACACCAGCATTGCTGTGGGCCTCCAGCAATTGGCCACAGCAAATTTATGCCTTCTCTTCCTCCCAGCTTATTTGCCCTTCCTAAATCCCATTGAGGAAGTCTTTGGGTGGCTCAAGCAAGTTGTCAAGCAAGGAACCCCAACTGGGACCTAGGACCTCTTTAATTTGCTGCAGGCTGGGATCCACCCCCCAGCTGAGACTGTGGCCATAGAATTTGGCCACGCTGATTTGTTCATCCCTGCGTGCCTAGCCAAACAGCCAATAAATTAAGGCTTAGCGTGTCCAATTTTTTTATATTCTCTTATTTACTATTCAAGATTTATTAATTATCATTTTATATTTAGATATTTCCACGCCTGCAATCACATTCAGAAGATTGATCAATAGATGTAAGTAATTTATTTATTTTATTATATATTATTTTATTATGCCATCTGAGATAATCCCAAATGCTCAATACTGGATTAAGCAAAAATATTTAAATCACTTTTGTCAAATAAATATAAAAATAGTTTAAAAAAATTAAATGTAAAATGTACAAGTTAGAATTTATTTTATTAACATATAATTTTATGCTTTTATGAAAACTGTTCTGCAATATATTTTGCAAAAATGGTTTGCAGAAATAAAAATTATAAAAATTTATTATAATAAAAATACTATAAATTGTAATAAAATTTATTAGAATCATATTTTTATTGTGTGTGCCTGTAGTGGGTTCTTTGGTATGTACCCACCCCGCAGGGAGGTGGTGCACAACCTCCACTGCCACACTGTGGACGGTGGATACACCCTTATTGAAATACTTCCTCCTGCTGATGAAAGGCAGTAGGATCAGGTGGGAGTGAAGCAGCAGCTTTTCAGGCAGGGCTACAAACCCGTAAATCCCTACCAGGACCAGGGCGTCTTGGATTACATGGTCCACCAAGTTGTATCCAGGGGGGACCTTCTTCCCATTAAGTGCAAGCCAGGCCTTGTCAATTCCCAGAAGAACCCTGTACAGGACCTTGACATTTTCACTCATCCCAAAGTAGAATAGGAACACCAGGTAAACAACCAGATGAAGCCTTTGCCCAGCAAAGGCTTCTGAAAACTCACACAGTTTATTATAGACCACGCTGATCTTCTTGTCATGCCTGGTCTTTGCAAAGGTCAGCTCCATGGCTGCAGGGAGCCCTGTCTTCTCAGCACTCCAGGCAACCCAAAGTTGGCAAGGAGGATTTTTGTCTTCTTGACAGCTGTTGCGTCTGCAACAGCCAATTTGCCCACTGCACGCCCAAAGTTCTCCAATTGGTAAGAAATTGTGTGCTCCAAGGGCTAGCAGAAGCAAGCAGCCGCATGAGCCCGGCCCATCTCTGGTGCATTCTTGAATGGGAGCATTGTCAGGACGTCCCAAACAAGCTCAATGGAGTTTATACAGTAAACTCCACCAAGGGATACCAGGTCCAGGCGGACCAGTTGGGCATCCTTGTAGGCAGTAACTGCCCACTCAGATGCCCCCTCAGCATGCGTAATTTCTGCCAACGCCTCCTGCGGCATTGGAAAGGACCCGTGGATATGGTCCTCCAGCTCCTGTACAACAGGGGGGACAGATACAATTGCTTCATCACATGAGTGGCATTATTTGCATAAAAGATGGCTGGGAGAAAGGGGACCAGGACTTGGCGGAGTTTGCTGTCTACATTTTCTAAGAAAAAGGTGAGTTTTTTGAAAATTTATTAATTTTGTTTTTTAGGCTACCTTCTTGTGTTTCTTCCTTGCCCACAGCCTCAGCCAGCTTGGCCATTCTTGGCACAATTAATTGCGCAGGCAATTTGGTATCCTCTGCCCTGGCACACTTGGCAGGTTTGAGATGTTCATACATCTCCGGGTCATCAACCCAGACAGACGGCGCAGAAAGATTGTATGCCTTAAATTGCAGGCCCTCCACCACCATCTTCTGGATGCTGAGAAGACGCTCAATGGTCTTCTCTGGGGTGTCTGGCATTTTTGACATTAGTGACTTTGCAGAAACCTTGTCAATTTTGTCCCCAGTGAGGATGGCAGACTTCACTTTGGCTTTGACCTTGCAGTCAATATCTTTTATTTTGGCAATTACCAGGTCAAGGTCTTTGAGTAGTTTTTTGAGTTCTCTCATTTGATTTTTTACTAACCTTTAGATATGTTTTTATAGCTTTTGCCCCAATAAATTCTGTATTATTTTGATACTGTTGCCTCTTTGTTCAATCCTTTTTGTTTTCTCATCTACTACATTATTCCATCTTTTTACCCATCTTGTATATGTTTTACGCTCATCTCAATATGTGTTTGTTTGTTTTGTGTTGGAATTTTTTCCTTGATTACCATATTATTTTTGGCGCTTGATATAGCCCATTGTGAAATATTAACAACAATTTGGTGATCAGCTAAATTTGAATTAGAAAATTATAGTGTTAGCTGTTTTTAGAAAAAGTTGTTACTGATCTGAATTCAAAGCCTTAGTGATAAACTTTAAGCCAATCCGGAGCCAAGTGATAAGTGAATTGTTGTGATATAAAGGGTCATTCAATAATTCTTTGATGCATGTGCGCTAATTAATATGATTGTCTGGATCTTTTGCCATTGTACGCCATTGCCGCTGTGGCAAGTTGGTGGTGGACTAGTGCTAACCCAGTAGCTGATTAGGCACTAGTCCACCAATAACTTGCCACAACAACAATGGCGTATAATGGCAAAATGATAAGCCAATCATATTAGTTAGCGCACATGCATCAAAGAATTATTGAATGGCCCTTTATGTCACAACAATCACTTTATCACTTGGCTCCTGATTGGATTAATGTTTATCATTAAGGTTTTGAATTCAGATCAGTAACAACTTTATCTAAAAACAGTTAACACTATAATTTTCTAATTCAAATTTAGCTGATCACCAAATTGTTGTTAATATTTTCACAAGGGGCTATGTTTAAGTACTAAAAATCAACGTGTTCTGGATCTAGATACACAACATAGTAAATATATTATTTTATAGAAATAAGCTGAACATAAAGATTAAAACCAACTATAAACAAAGAGAACATGAACAATTGAAATTCAAAAAAAGATAATATAAATAGAAAATGTTTGGTGACAGGGGTTTATTGGGGCGGGGGAGAGTGATGCCTAGGAGGCAGAATAGCGCGGGAAGAAAGACATAGAGGCAGTGCTGGCCTAGGGGGTCTGGGATTGGGTGGGTTGGGCTTGTGGGTTAGGGGTTTTGGTGGCGGGGGTGGAGGCAGGAGGATTTTGCGTGATGGCTGCCATATAACGCTTGTTGTATTCCTCATTGGTCATTGGCTAGATGGGCTGGTAAGTGGCAGTGGCCCAAGGTGGAAGGCGCTTATCCTTATGTGATTGGTTGCCCATGTTCACATGGAAAACCATTTGTGCAAACAAGTCAGCCACCATCTGGCAGCTAAAGAGAAAATTGTGGTCAAGGACCCCAAGATAGAGATTGTTGAAAGCCTGAGGGCAGCGCTCCTGTAATGTGGATCCCATGTTGAAGAAGACAACATCACCCAGATGGATGTCAGCATAACCAGCAGGGTAGACTGAGGCCTGGTGCCTGTGTCCCTGGATTGCCTCAAGGGCAGTGGAGCTACCCTCCATCTGGTGGCTCAAGAAAACCTGGTACTTGGAATTTGAGCCATCCCAGGAGTCAAGTAATCCACCAAGGATGTGACTGTATGAGTAGCCATTGATGAAATCTGGGTTTGTCCAATAGTAGACAAAACCCTTGGCTGAAACAGCCAGAAATGCACCAATGAACGTCCCCTTCTTGACCTTCTTCCTTCTATTCTTGGCAGCAGCTTTTCCTTGCTTGCCAAAATCATCAAAAGCTATTGATAGCTTGTAATAGGAGATGAACATGACATCATCAGTTAGACTAGTCAGGCATTGGACCAGGGTTGATTTGATGGTGGTGTCATACAGGGAATCCTCAACGCCATCCCATTGGTTGCCAGCAAAATTGGTAAGAACCTGTATGAAAGCCACCTTCCCATACATCCAGAGCTGCACCATGCGCTTGGAGACCCATATGTTATGGTGCGCAAGCTGCTTCCAGACCTGGGTCAAGGGAAGCTTGGGATCCCGCTGGAGGAGGTCAAGCATGATTGGGTATGCCTCAGATATTTGTGACTTGGGAGCCTTCTTGGGCTTCTTGGCCGTCCCAATCAGATTCCCCCTGTTCATCAGGTTGTTGAATTCACGCATGTCAGTAGCTCAGGTAAATTGCAACTGGGCGGCAATCTGTTCCCAGGACAGACCCTGTAGATTCAGTGCCACAATTTCCTGAAAAATTTGGGCAGTGATGATTCTTTGCTTGGGGCGCTGGGCTGGGGGAGCTGAAGCCTGATTGGCTGTAGGGAGGCAGGTTGGCTGGTGGCAGGAAGTTGTTTCAAATCAAGGTTGTCATCCTGATTGGTTGGTTAGTGGGCAGCTTTTGCAGGGGTGGGTACAGGAGCAGGGGCAGAGCTAGACACTAAGTGACTCTCAAACAAGTCAAAGCCATAGGGGTCGGTGGTCAGATACAGGTCAGCTTCCTTGTTACCCGCCTCAAAGGCTTGGGTGTAAACAGGTGCCTCCACATTCTGAGCCTTGCCTCCATTAAAGCTGGCTTGGCTGCTGGTGCTGTCAAAGATATTGCTTATAAAACCATTGTAAAAAACCTAGGATAAAATCACTAAAAGTAGAAATTTTTAAATTTAATGATTTATTTTTATTGTAATCTTGAGTCCATATTTGGAAGGTTCTCAAAACCTTTTTATACAAATATGGAGCCATGAAAATGGATAAAATGCCTCTGTTCCTAAATTGGATAGCTGTTGATTGGCTGTTAAACTGTTATATTTCTATTTTAGGCTGCTCACACTAAACATCTTGTGTGAGTTCATTTTGTTTTGTGCTTGTGTAATTTTGCTCCTAGATTGCTCAAGTTTTGTTTCATTTTAGTCCTTCTGTTGGTGCCTTTTATTAATCCTGATTGGATTATAATATACTTCAGAACAGCATCCATCCATTTCACTTGTTGCGTCAGTTCATTTTGTTTGTGGTTTGAACTACACCGCTTGATGTTTGATATAATTTTGTTTAATGGGCTAGTGAAATTTTGTTTTTTGTTTGACAGTCCATTTATTAACTGAAATTTTATAAATTAATTGAATCCTGAATCTTGTGTGACTTGGATTTTGTTTAAATCTGAAATCCTTTTGTTTAAATCTGAGGTATTTTTGGTTGTTGCCATAGCTTTTAAAACTACTGTATACATAATGAGTAAAAAATGGGATAATGTAGTAAATGGGAAAACAAACAGGAATAAACAAAAGGCAATGGTATCAGAATATACAGTTTCCTTGGGATGAAAGCTATAAAACCATATTGAAAGATTAATAAAAAATCATATGAGAGAATTGGAGAAGCTGTTAAAGGACTTTGACTCAGCAATTGCAAAAATAAGAGACATTGAACGCAAGGCCAAGGCAAAGGTCAAGGCCGCTGTCCTTACTGGGGACAAAATTGATAAGGTTTCTGCCAAGGAACTTATGGCCAAGATGCCAGACACCCCCAAAATAACAATCAAGTGTCTTCTCAACGCTCAAAAAAATGTAGTTGAGGGCTTGCAATTTAAGTCCTTTGCCCTTTCTGCGCCGTCTGTCTGGGTCAACAACCCTTAGATGTATGCACATCTCAAGCCAGTCAAGCCAGCAAGAACTGAAGATACAGAACTGCCCACTCAACTGCTTGCGCCAAGAATATCCAAGCCGGCCAAGGCTGCGGGCAAAGAGGAAATACACAAAGATAACATAATAATCAAAATTAATAAAGATTTCAAAATATTTACATTTTTTTAGAGAACATAAACAGTGAAATCTTCCAGGTCTTGGTCCCCTTTGTCCCTGCCACATTCTACGCAAACTACGCCAATCATGTGACAAGGCAGCTGTTTCTCTCTCTCCTGTTTTGCGCAAGCTAGAGGACCACGTTCATGGTTCCTTTCTGATGTCCTGGGAGGTGTTATCTGGGCTGACGTATGGCAAGAGGGCATCCAAGTGGGCAGTTACTGCCTACAAGGATGCCCAACTGGTCTGCTTGTATCTGGGATCTCTCAGTGGAGTTTACTGTATAAACTCCATTGAGCTTGTTTGGGACATCTTGGAGATGCTCCCATTCAAGAACATACCAGAGATGGGCCAGGCTCATGCGGCTGCTTGCTTCTGCTTCCCCATGGAGCATACACTCTCTTACCTATTATAAACTTTGGGTGCAAGGTGTTGAAAATGGCTGTTGCAGACACAACAGCTGTAAAGAAGACCAAAATCCTCCTTACCAACTTTGGGCTGGCATACATGCTGACAAGACAGGGTCCCTCCAGCAATAGATTTCACCTTTTCTAAAACAAACCATGAGAAGAAGATTAGTACCGTGTTCAGTAAGCTGTGTGAGTTTACTGAAGCCTTTGCCCAGCAAAGGCTTCACCTTGTGGTTTACTTGGGGTTCCTCTTTTACTTAAGGATGGGTGAAAATATTAAGGACCTGGAAAGGGTCCTTCTTGGGATTGACAAGGCCAGGCTCTCCCTGGATGGGAAGAAGGTCCTCCTGGGTACAACTCAGTTGACCATGTGATCCAAGACACCCTGGTCTTGGCTAAAATTTACGGTTCTGTAGCCCCGCCAGAGAAGCTGCTGCTTCACTCCCACCTGAATTTACTCCCTTTTACCAACTGCTGTGAATATTTTAATCAGGGTGTATCCACCGTCCACGGTGTGGCAGTGGAGGTTGTGCGCCACCTTCATTGCCGGGTTGGTACATACCAAAGAACCCATTACAGGTGCCTTAAAGCTCTCTTTTCTAATAAATTATTTACATTCTATATTTTTTATTTATTATAATTTTTATTTTAGCAAACAAGTTTTGAGAAATAAATCCCAGAGAAGGTTTTCATAAAATAAAAATAATATATGTTAATAAAATATACCTCTAAGTTGTACATTAACCATTTAATTTTTCTTTGATTTCATTTTTATATTTATTTATTAAGCGTGATATGAATATATTCACGTCATCCAGTATCAAGTGTTTGGGATAGACACAGATGCCATAAAAATTAATATAAAATAAATACATTACAAACCTTCATTGATAGTCCTGCTGAATGTGATTGCGGGCTTGGAAGCTTCTAAATATAAAATGATGATTACAGTAGTTTTAAAAGCTATGGCAACAACCAAAAATACCTCAGATTTAAACAAAATGATTTCAGATTTAAACAAAATCCAAGTTGCACAAGATTCAGCATTCAATTAATTTATTAAGTTTCAGTTACTGTAAATTCAGAACCTGAACGTAAAAATGCAGGATTGTCAAATCCTTGGTCCAAATTTTGAATCACTTTTGCGGGATGACCTTTTTTTAATTAAATTGATTTTTTTGAGTATTTATTTGAATATTTGAAAATTCAGGAACTCATAGACACTTTGCAAAGTTCAAATCAAACTGCATATTTTCAATGGACAAAATGAATTAACTGGAATTGGATTTGAAGTGTTCAAATCCATCAACCATTTTCATTAAATTTACTATGTTTTTTGAAATTGCAGGATTGTCAAATCCAAGAACCAAACTTAAAATCACTTTTGAATGACACTAGTAAGCTCAGATATTAATTGCAGGAACTGGAATCCAAATTTATTGTACACTAAGTACACTAGGAAACACCAACCCAAATAAAGAAGCTCCACTGCAACTAAAATCAAACTAAAAATTCAATCTCAATAACCATAATTAGACATGAAAAGTTATTAAACTTTAAAATCATCTAAAACTAGAAAGGATACAATATTATACACTTCAAATCATGGATATAGAAACTCTGCTATTGTTCAAGGCTAAATCAAGAGAAAATAACTACACACAACTAAACCAATAAATCCAAATAAATAAATATTTAATCTAAAATATATTTTTTATTTTATTTTTATAGACTGTTGATTGCATTCTCAACCTGCTCCTGCACCAGCCTGCGGGGCAGCCTGTCCACAAGGGCGTCCCAGAGGGTCCAAAAACAGACCCAGAACCCAACTCAAGGGGAGTCATGCCAATACACAGGCCTCCCAAGGTGTCAGCGCCAGCCAACCACCCTCTGCATCCCAAGCCAGAACTACCAGCTTGAATCCCAGGTAGAAGCCACTTTCAAGGCCTGCTACCAAATTCTCCTACACCAGGGTCACCAGGAACACTGAGGTTACTTCCACCTCCACCGTTTACCCAGTTGTCACCTGGCCCTGCACTCTTGTTCAAGAGTTGCTACTTCCTGCCCCTGCGTCTTTGACACCACCTACAAGCCATTGGCCACCACTGAGGAACCATCTGTGCCTATTGTGTATTCAACCATTGACAGCACCACTGCAAGCAAGTGTGATCCCACCTTCTACATAAAGGTCCCCATCCCCTGTGTCAAGCCTGGTAGCCAGGATGCCATGGTACCTGCCAAGGGCCAGCATTGGTTGACAGATAGTGAGCGTGAAGCTCTCCTCAACTGCTTGAATGGGGGAATGGCGGTTTGGGATATTGCTCCCCAATTTGGTGTCACAGCCAGATACATTGCCAACATCAACACCAAGTATGGCAACACCAGGCAAATTGCCAAATCCACCAAGGCTAAGTGGCAGCCCAAACTCCTTCAGCCCATTTGTATTGATGCAATAAAGCAGTGGATAACCAAGGATTGCCACCTGGACACACTTGCTGTCCAATCAATGCTTGCCACAGAGTTTGGGCTTTCTGTTTCTAAAACCCTTGTTTACAAAGTAATAGCTGATTTAGGCTTCTTGTGGAAGGTGCTCGGAGTTTCTCTGTACAATAGGAACAGTGAAAAGACCATTGAGGATTGACACATTTATGCCAAGACATATCTGGCACTAAAGGAGACTGGGAATGTCTAGTTCTTCTACATCAACAAATCATTGTTTTCCTCCTCACTCAGGTCTAGGCATGGGTGGGTTGAGAAGGGGTCCAAGGACGGCATAACCCATTGTGCAGCTGTCTGTTCCCAGACCTATTCCATGGTTGCGCTTCTTGGTCCTTGCGGGTTAGACCAGTATCAGATGATTAAAGGCTCCCATAACAGCAGGATCTTTCTCAATTTTCTCTGAGCTGTCAAGGAGTACCTTTGGATAAATTACAGCAGCACAACCAATGTTTTTGTGCTTGATAATATTGGGCTCCACAAAGTGGATCTGGTTGTGTCCAAATTCCCCCCATTGACAAAAACAGCCATTCTGCCAGCCACCGCCTTGCAGACTGCCCAATGAGACTTCTCTTCCTTCTGCCTTATTCTCCATTTCTGAATCCAATTGAGGAGGTGTTTGGTTGGATCAAGAATAAGGTGAAACAAGGCCTCCCTCAGGACACAGAGGATCTCTTCAACATTCTTGAGATCAGCCAATTTGCAATGCCACCCAATGTGGTGGCAGCTTTCTATGAGCACTCAGAATCCTTCCTCCCAAAAGCCCTGGCCTCTGAGCCAATCAGATAAATGGGTGCTCTGGGTTTTATTTAGTTTTAATTTTATTTAGTTTGTTTTTATTAGGACTCAATAATTATTATTTATATATAATAATGTGACATTTGAATGTATTATAGACATTTAAGAATACATAGAAAAGGTAAGTAAAATTAATTATACTAGGTATGAGGACAAATATTTTTATTATAATGCACTGAATATTATTATTGGCTTTTGCGCTAACAAATGAATAAATTAAAAAAAAGATAGAAATAAATTAGTTTATTTAAATAATTGTGAATTGTTGATTGTACTTTGGCTTTTTTAAGCCACAAATTGGACCTTGCATGTCATCATCTGATCCTTGTTATTTCAGTGCCACTATAGCCACACGACATGACCACCAATGATTTTCATGTATTGCTTACTAATTAGTACTTAGGACGCGGGTCAAGTATATCAAATAAGTTTATCAAATCACATTACAAGGGAAAGGTAATTTGAGTTCTAAACAATCATTTGTTTAGAACAATAGTGGAGCAGGCCGCATGGTGCGGATAAATTCAATTCTCAATGTTTATCTATGTGATAAATAAACCCGTACTCAACGAGCTAATAAATAAAAACATTTTTAACTTATTTTTAATATTTGACGTGGTTGCAACTTTAACTAATATCTTGTAATATATTTAGATATGTTAATATTATAATTTACATACTAAAATTTAAAATAAAAGTTAAAATATTAAAAGTAAAATTATAATTATAAATCTTAAAAGTTAAATATTAAAGTTTAAATAATTGAAATATAACAATTTTATTAATTTGTGCTTTATTCAATATCAAAATATTTGATATTAAAAATTTTAATTTTGTAATATGTATCATTAAAATTTTAATATTAAATTTTAGATACATAACTTTTTTATATTTAAATATAAAAAGTAAAAAAATTAATTTGCAAGGGGAAAATATTTATTGGGGGATGCTAACTGCAAAGGGAATGTGATCATTCTGGGGAATTATACCCCAAAATTAAAATTTTAGCTAATGCATCTAGTTGGATCCATGTACTTTTCTGTACGTGGTGGACAACCCTGGATCTGATTGCTAGAGGGGTGGCGCCCTGTACCTCAGTGGTTGCTGATTGTTTGATAAAAGGCAGGCAGGTGAGCAAATTGACTAGTAGGTTTTTTTTTTGTGGGGGGGGCACATAGTACCTGTATAGCATTGCCAATGCAAATGAGTCATAGAGGACGTGCTCAACTGTCCTGTATCCCCGTGATGTCTTCTGGCAGTCAAGGGCTATGCAGCAAATATCCATTTGAATAGGTACATCCTCCAACTTTTTGACATTGATTTTTAATATGCAGTGGAGGAGGATTCCCAGGTATACCGCAACATGGATTCTTTGCAAGGTATACTTTTCCAAGAACATGCATATTTTTTTAAATTTTTGAACTAACCTATTAATATAGGATGTTTGGTTGAACTTGAAGAGGGTTCTGGGGGGGGGCGCCTGACTTGAATCAGCCCCCCAGGCCTTGGCAAACAATATAAATAAAGGTTTAAAATTATTCACAAGGACTGAATCCCCAACTTTATTTGATAGTGCCTTAAAAACTTCATTAAAATTGCAGATTTCAAATATTCATTTCCTATTTGAAAGTCAGTTTTTATTAAATTCTTTTCATATTTGTTGATGTTTGTGAAGGGGAATCGTTGAATGCTTTCATATATGTATTCATCAAAGTTCAGTTTGATATCCCCGCAAATTTCATTCATTTCTTTGATTTTGATATTTGATCCTAGTTCATATGCTTCCCTTAGCCATGGCAAGCACCCCGCAGATGGTGAATATTCCCTATCTTGAGCTTCAATATTAAAAAATTATTCATATTTTGTTGAATTTTTTTATTTATTTGGTTTTTTTTTTTTTACAGGGGCCACCAGTGACTGGTAACCCCCGTAAAACCAACTTGGCGTATAAGCTGCCACTTCTGCAACCTCATCCCCATTTCTGGTGATGACTAAAATAAATATAAGTAAAACATAAAAAGACTTACTAATTGTTTCCCCTGTGGCCCCCTCAGCCACAGGCAGCACTTTGGCAAATTTCATGAGCGTTGGATGCTCTTCATTAATTTTTCTAAGCTTAATTTTTCTTATATTTCTTGCAACTTGTGTTTCTTCTTGGTTTTTATTTGATAAAGCTTCTGGATTTCTTGAAGCGCTTCTGCTTCTTGCTTGTGTTTCATTTTCATCTGTTTCCATTTGGTCAGTTTCCTCTTCATTAGTGTTGATTTCCTTTTGAATTTCTGTTCCTTCAATTAGTTTGATCTTATTGTTTTCTTTGGCCCCCTGCCAGAACTCCCACAAATTGTAGGCTGTGTTGTTGAACTTCAGACTTGATAAAATTGCTCCCTGTAGATTAAGTAATGCTTCTTTGTTCTTTTCATCTATAATATTTCTCAATTTATCCAGAGTATCTTCTTTTGAAAGGATTAGTGGCTGGCCCTTGTTACCCAGCTTTCCTGTCACTATTTCCCTAATATTTCTTTCTATTTCAACAACCTTTTGCAGGTGTGCTTCTAACTGTTGATCAAGTTATAGATTGTTGACATTTTGTTTGAATTCCATCAAAAAACTGGTTTTTATAGTACCATCTTCAACGCATACATATTTTTCATCATCATTAATAAATTAAAGACAATAAACGTAAATATTGGATTAGAATATTGCAATTAGATGTCAACTCTTGATATTTAGAAATTATGTGCATAGATCAATGTATTTTGTTTAATAAAATCCACTGTAAACTAGGTCTTTTTCATTACAATTTAAAATAAATTGACTGTGTTTATATTAGAGAGGCATTGACGTTTAGTACAAATATTGAAAATTAGTGCATTTACAGCCTGTATATTTACCTATTGGTAATAATTCTGTAAACTTTTCAGTCAGATTTTGCGAGGTAATAATGTAATATGTTAATAGATTACTGTTTATTGTCATTAATTGGCTGATTTTCTTTGCTGTGGCAATTGTGCATTTTCTGATATTTACGCACTAGTATCCAATTGGTTGGCTTCACCTCAAATTGCACAGGCAATAGGAAAACAAGCTGCCACCCTGAGACTGGATGTGGTCAGGGTGGCAGCTTGTTTTCCTATTGCCTGTGCAATTAGATGTGAAGCCAACCAATTGGATACTAGTGTGTAAATATCAGAAAATGCACAATTGCCACAGCAAAGAAAATCAGCCAATTAATGACAATAAACAGTAATCTATTAACACATTACATTATTACCTTGCAAAATCTGACTGAAAATTTTACAGAATTATTACCAATATGTAAATATACAGGCTGTAAAATGCACTAATTTTCAATATTTTTGCTAAGCGTTAATGGCCCTAATTTAAACACAATCCATTTCATTAAAATTATTATGGAAAAGGCCAAGTTTTCAATGGATTTTATTAATCAAAATGCATTGAGTTATGCACATAATTTCTAAATATCAAGAGTTGATGTCTAATTGCAATATTCTAATCCAATATTTACGTCCATTGTCTTTAATTTATTAATGATGATGAAAAATATGTATGCTCCTAATTTTAAGCTATTTGTAAAAGGTACAAAATTGTATTAATTATGGGAAATATTGATAGTGTAAAAAGAAAATATTATTAAGATGAATCAAAAGAGAGATATCAGAATTTAATAAGTTGTCACAAAGAAAAGATTTTTTTACTAATCAAAGGACGGGAAGGGGAGGGAATGGGCGGAATAAACATTGCCTTCATCTGCACCTGTGAAAGAGGCAGCATCAGAGATAGTGGGGGGGAATGGGTGGTGGTTTGGGAGTCAGGGTTGGAAGGCAGGTGGCTTGATGGGGGGGGGAGGCAGGGTTTGTTGACTGGGAAGGGGCAGCAAGAGCTGATTGCTTCAATTGCTTGAATTCTTCTTCTGTCACATATACTGGCTTGACAAAACAAATGGACTGGCGTGGGGGGAGACAGGGGTCCTTTCTGGACTTATCACTATCACTTGCATAGAAGATGATGAGATCAAATAAGTCCTGGAGAGACGCAGAAGGGAAAAGCTCATACCCCTTATCAATTTGGGTGCATAGTTTGTTGTAGGTGGCAGGCTTTAAGCGCCTGAGGGTGGAACCAAAATTGTAGAGACATACATATGCAAGATACATGTTAGTGTAGTTGATGGGGTAGGACCAGCAGGTATGCCCTGCAGCCCTGATTTCTTGGGTAGCTCATTCCTGCTGCTCCATCTCTGCACTCAGTACAACTGTGTGCACGGTGTTTTGTGTGGCCCACTCCTCCAGCATAGCCTTGCGCTCTGTCTGGTAGGCATACCCATCTGCAGTGTTCAATATTGCCAAGTAATAATTGACGCCCAATGGGGAAACTGCCAATAAAACCCTAACAAACCAATACAATATTGGGCTGCGCTTGTACACGTCAGACTGGATACACTTCTCTCCAAAGTCTTGGATACTTGCAGATATCTTGGCATACAACAGGAAGATTACGTCATTACAGGCCCTCATTGCCCTTCCTTTCATTAAAATTAATAATAGTTGAATTATAGGGATCAGTGTCCACCAAAATGGGGCCACTGAGAACTTGATTGGTCAAGATTTTAGCAGCAACCACAACTCCCTGCATCCAAAAATTCACCGTTCTTTTGTTGGTGAAGATGCTGTGGAGTCCCAACTGGAGACGTACCTGGACCAGGGGCATCCACGGGTCACGTTCCATAATGGCCATCATAAGGGGATGGGCTGTGTCACCTTTGGTTGAAGTACAGGAACCAGTCAGGGTCTTCTTGGTAGGGGGCCACAGTTGGCATGGGCTTGCAGGGTTGCAGCCACAGTAGACTTTGCAAACCCCACTGCAACCGCAATTTCCCCAAGGGACATAAGCTTCCCTTGCTTTTCAACCATTTCAAGAACAATCTCTGGAGTGATTAGGTTTCTTCTGCGTCTTGCAGGCTGATTGGCTGGGGGAGGGATGTGTTCATCATAGGAACTGGTCAATGCCATCTGATTGGCTGTTTTAGGGTCCTGGGCTCTCTGGGGGACCCCATGGCTAAAATGACTGGTTCTGGATGCCATTGCTGATAAGGGAATTGGGTTGGCTGCTGCCTGTGCGTGATGGGCAAACAGGGCCATGCTTGAGGACACAGGAGAAAAAACAGACTCCTGGGTAGTGCTTGCGGAGGGGCCTACAGATTGGGAGTGGCCATAGACAGAGGCTTCACATTAAGAGACCCAGTGTAGCCCTGCATAAAATCATAAAGCCAGGGAACAGCTTGTTGACTTGGTTGTTATTGAAAGAAGACATAAAAAATTTTTATTAAAATTTTAAACTCAAGAAGAGGAATGTATATTTTATTCAATTTTATTGTTATATATGTTAATTTTGTGAATAGTAAGATATAAATTTTAGCCGTCCTAAAATGGAATAGGGTGATTTTTGAGAATGCCTGTGATTCCTAAAAGAATCAGCACAAATCAATTATAGATCCTTTAACATCCTTTTTCAGATACCTATAAATTATATTTATTTAAAATTCACCGCAATTATGATTTGAAATTTGGTTCTTGGATTTGACAATTCCACAATTTCAGATTCATTAATTTTTACATGATATCTATGATTTGTTTGAAATACAGGAAATCTCAAATTGTACATAAGAATCCTGCATTTCTGATTCATGTATCATGCATTTGTTTGCTGAGTTTTGTCTTTTGTTAGTTGAGTTATCTGCTCAAGAGATTTGAAATTCGCCAATTAAAAAATAAAAAAGTCAAATTAAATGTTTGATTTTATTAAATATTTTATTTTTCACTCAGCTGAGTTGCCCGCAAAAGTGATTCAAAATTCAGATCAAGGATTTAACAATCCCGCATTTTTACATTCAGGTTCTGAATTTACAGTAATAAATGGACTGTCAAAAAACAAAACAAAATTTCACTAGCCCATTATACAAAAATATCAAACATCAAGCAGTGTAGTTCAAACCATAAACAAAATGAACTGACGCAACAAGTGAAATGGATGGATGCTGTTCTGAAGTATATTATAATCCAATCAGGATTAATAAAAGGCACCAACAGAAGAACTAAAATAAAACAAAACTTGAGCAATTTAGGAGCAAAATTACACAATCACAAAAAAATGAGCTCACACAAGATGTGTAGTGTGAGCAGCCTAAAATAGAAATATAACAGTTTAACAGCCAATCAACAGCTATCCAATTTAGGAACAGAGGCATTTTATCCATTTTCATGGCTCCATATTTGTATGAAAAGGTTTTGAAACCTTCCAAATATGGACTCAAGATTACAATAAAAATAAATCATTAAATTTAAAAATTTCTACTTTTAGTGATTTTATCCTAGGTTTTTTACAATGGTTTTATAAGCAATATCTTTGACGGCGCCAGCAGCCACGCCAGCTTCAATGGAGGCAAGGCTCAGAATGTGGAGGCATCTGTTTACACCCAAGCCTTTGAGGCAGGTAACAAGGAAGCTGACCTGAATATGACCACCGACCCCTATAGCTTTGACTTGTTTGAGAGTCACTTAGTATCTAGCTCTGCCCCTGCTCCCGTACCCACCCCTGCACAAGCTGCTCACCAACTAACCAATCAGGATGGCAACCTTGATTTGGAACAACTTCCTGCCACTAGCCAACCTGCCCCCCTACAGCCAATCAGGCTTCAGCTCCCCCAGCCCAGCGCCCCAAGCAAAGAATCATCACTGCCCAAATTCTTGAGGAAATTGTGGCACTGAATCTACAGGGTCTGTCCTGAGAACAGATTGCCGCCCAGTTGCAATTTACCCAAGCTACTGTCATGCAGGAATTCAACAACCTAATGAACAGGGGGAATCTGATTGGAACAGCCAAGAAGCCCAAGAAGGCTCCCAAGTCACAAATATCTGAGGCATACCCAATCATGCTTGACCTCCTCCAGCGGGATCCCAAGCTTCCCTTGACCCAGGTCTGGAAGCAGCTTGCGCACCATAACATATGGGTCTCTGAGCGCATGGTGCAGCTCTGGATGTATGGGAAGGTGGCTTCCATACGGATTCTTACCAATTTTGCTGGTAACTAATGGGATGGCGCTGAGGATTCCCCGTATGACACCACCATCAAATCAACACTGGTCCAATGCCTGACTAGTCTAACTGATGATGTCATGTTCATCTCCTATTACAAGCTATCAATAGCTTTTGATGATTTTGGCAATCAAGGAAAAGCTCTGCCAAGAATAGAAGGAAGAAGGTCAAGAAGGGGACGTTCATTGGTGCATTTCTGGCTGTTTCAGCCAAGGGCTTTGTCTACTATTAGACAAACCCAGATTTCATTGATGGCTACTCATACAGCCATATCCTTGGTGGATTACTCAACTCCTGGGATGGCTCAAATTCCAAGTACCATGTTTTCTTGAGCCACCAAATGGAGGGTAGCTCCACTGCCCTTGAGGCCATCCAGGGACGCAGGCACCAGGCCTCGGTCTTACTGCTGGCCATGCACACGTCCATCTGGCTGATGTTGTCCTCTTCAATATGGGATCTACATTACAGGAGTTCCACCCTCAGGCTTTCAACAACCTCTATCTTGGGGTCCTTGACCACAATTTTCTTTTTGGCTGCCAGATGGTGGCTGACTTTTTTGCACAAATGGTTTTCCATGTGAACATGGGCAACCAATCACATAAGGATAAGTGCCTTCCACCTTGGGCCACTGCCACTTACCAGCCCATCTAACCAATGACTAATGAGGAATACAACAAGCTTTATATGGCAGCCATCACGCAAAATCCTCCTGCCTCCACCCCTGCCACCAACACCCCTAACCCGCAAGCCCAACCCACCTAATCCCAGACCCCCCAGGCCAGCACTGCCTCTATGTCTATCTTCCCGCGCTATTCTGCCTCCTAGGCATAACTCTCCCCCACCCCAATAAACCCCTCTCACCAAACATTTTCTATTTATATTATCTTTTTTTTGAATTTCAATTCTTCATATTCTCTTTGTTTATAGTTGGTTTTATTCTTTATGTTCAGCTTGTTTCTATAAAATAATATATTTACTATTTTGTGTATCTAGATCCAGAACACGGTTATTTTTAGCACTTAAACATAGCCCCTTGTGAAAATATTAACAACAATTTGTGATCAGCTAAATTTGAATTAAAAAAATAGTGTTAACTGTTTTTAGATAAAGTTTCAGATCCAAATTCAAAAACTTAATGATAAACTTCAAGCCAGTCAGAAGCCAAGTGATAAAGTGATTGTTGTGACACAAAGGGTCATTTAATAATTCTTTGGTGCATGTGCGCTAATTAATATGATTGGATGGATGTTTTGCCACTGTGCACCATTGCCGCTGTGGCAAGATGTTTGTGGACTAGTGCTAATCAGCTACTGGGTTAGCACTAGTCTATCAACAACTTGCCACAGCGGCAATAGCATAAAAGGGCAAAAGATCCAGCCAATCATATTAATTAGCGCACATGCATCAAAGAATTATTGAATGACCCTTTATGTCACAACAATCACTTTATCACTTGGCTCCTGTATGGCTTAAAGTTTATCATTAAGGTTTTGAATTTGGATCAGTAATAACTTTATCTAAAAACAGTTAACACTATAAATTTCTAATTCAAATTTAGCTGATCATCAAATTGTTGTTATTATTTTCACAAGGGGCTATGTCAAGCGCCAAAAAAATTTGGTAATCAAGGAAACAATGCCAACACAAAGCAAATAACACATATTGAGATGAGTGTAAAATAATACAAAATGGGTAAAAAGATGGGATAATGTAGTAGATGGGAAAGCAAAAAGGAATAAAAAAGAGGCACCATTATCAAAATAATACAGAATTTATTGGGGCAAAAGTTATAAAATATATGGAAAGGTTAGTAAAAAAATCAAATGAGAGAGCTCAAAAAACTACTCAAAGACCTTGACTTAGCAATTGCCAAAATAAAGGACATTAGCTGCAAGGTCAAAGCCAAAGTGAAGTCTGCCATCCTCACTGGGGACAAAATTGACAAGGTGTCTGCAAAGGCACTAATGTCAAAAATGCCAGACACCCCAGAGAAGACTAATGAGCGTCTTCTCAACATCCAGAAGACGGTGGTGGAGGGCCTGCAATTTAAGGCATACAATCTTTCTGCGCCCTCAGTCTAGGTTGATAACCTGAAGATGTATGAACATCTCAAACCCGCCAAGCGTGCCAGGGCAGAGAATACTGAATTACCAGCGCAATTGCTTGCGTCAAGAATGGCCAAGCCGGCCAAGGCTGCGGGCAAGGAAGAAACACAAGAACAGAGCTTAAAAAACAAAATTAATAAATTATCAAAAAACTTACCTTTTTTCTTAGAAAACGTAGACAGCAAACTCTGCCAAGTCCTGGTCCCCTTTGTCCTTGCCACCTTTTATGCAAATTATGCCACTCATGTGGCCAAGCAATTGTATCTGTCCCCCCTGTCATGCGGGAGCTGGATGACCCTATCCATAGGTCTTTTCCTATGTCCAGGGAGGCATTGGATGGGCTGACACATGGAGAGGGGGCATCCAAGTGGGAAGTTACTGCCTACAATGTTCCCCAACTGGTTTGCATGGACCTGGCTAACCTCAATGAAGTTTACTTTGTAAATTCCATTGAGCTTGTTTGAGATGTCCTGGCAACGCTCCCATTCAAGAATGTACCAGAGATGGGCCAGGCTCATGGTCTGCTTGCTTCTGCTTCCTGTTGGAGCACACCCTGTCTTATCTGCTGGACAACTTTGGGCACGCGGTGGGAAAATTGGTTGTTGTAGATGCAACATCTGTCAAGAAGACAAAATCCCCCTTGCCTACTCTGGGTTGGCCTGGAGAGCCAACAAGACAGGGATCCCTGCAGTCATGGAGCTGACCTTTGCAAAGACCAGGCATGGAAGGAAGATCAGCGCAGTATATAATAAATTGGTTAAGAGCAGAAGCCTTTACTGGGAAAACGCTTCACTTAGTGGTTTACCTCAGCTATCTTTTCTTCTTTGGGATGAGCACCAGCCTAGAGAATCTAGACAGGGTCCTTCTGGGAATCAACGAGGCCAGGCTCACACTTGACAGGAAGAAAGTCCCCCTGGATACAACTTGGTGAACCATGTAATCCAAGACGCCCTGGTCCTGGCAGGGATTTACAGGTTTGCAGCCCCGCCCAAAAAGCTGCTCCTCAGTTTGCACCTTACTCTACTCCCCTTAAACAGCAGGAGGGGAGTTTTTTTAAGGGCATATCCACACGTCCACGGTGTGGTGGTGGAGGTTGTGTGCCACCTCCATCACGAGATGGGTACATACCAAAGAACCCACTATAGGCGCACACAATTAAAATATGATTCTAATAAGTTTTCTTACAACTTATATTATTTTATTATAATAATTTTTATAATTTTTATTTCAGCAAACCAGTTTTGCAAAAAATATTGCAGAAACAGTTTTTATAAAAGCATAAAATTATATGTTAATAAAATAAATTCTAACTTGTATATTTTATGTTTAATTTTTTTAAACTATTTTTATATTTATTTGACAAAAGTGATTTAAATATTTTTGCGTAATCCAGTAATGAGCATGTGGGATTACCTCAGATAGCATAATAAAATAATATATAATAAAATAAATTACTTACATCTATTGGTGGATCTTCTGAATGTGATTGCAGGCATGGAAATATCTAAATATAAAATGATAATTAATAAATCTTGAATAGTAAATAAGAGAATATAAAAAATTGGACACACTTAGCCTTTAATTGATTGGCTGTTTGGCTAGGCACACGGGGATGAACAAATCAGCGTGGCCATAGAATTTGGCCACGGTCTCAGCTGGGAGGGTGTGGATCCCGGCCTGTAGCAAATCAAAGAGGTCTTTGGTCCCAATTGGGGTCCCTTGCTTGAAAACCTGCTTGAGCCACCCAAAAACTTCCTCAATGGGATTCAAGAAGGGCAAATAGGTAGGGAGAAATAGAAGGCGCAAATTCGATGTGGCCAATTGCTGGGGGGCCACTGTAATGCTGGTGTTAATTGATGGAACTTTTCAAGAATATCTGCCACCTTATGGAGACCAACATTATCTAGCACAATTACATTGATGAAGCCCAGGCTTGTGTTGCAACTGAACCAATGAGGATTCAGTATTTGAATTGGGGAAGACAATAGTCCAATAGAAAAGACAGGAATATTATGAATAAGGTATTGTTTATTTATAGAATACTGTGACTAATATACTATATGGGGAAAGCCACCAGGCCACAAGGGGGTGGTATGATGGTATGTTCCATGTAAGGATTGGAGCCAAGGAATAACTTGTGTGGGATCAGCAGGTCAAATTGGTAGCGCTCCTAATTAGGAGAAAGTGCCTGCCGTTTGACATTGCCATCAGATTGATCCATGTTGCTAGATACGTCAAGGGACAGCTCATCAAGCACCCCCTGTGTATTGTAAGATAAGTTGGCAGAAAAGTCTGGAAACTTGGTTGCAACACCCCCCTTGCCCCCTGCTTGTTGTCAGACACCAAGATCAGAGTTTGCAAGAGATCTAGGAAGGTCCGCACAAACAATCTTTGTGTGGGATGCACGGCAGGGGCGCAAGCAATTGTTGTGAAGCTTCTTAGTGTTTCCTTGGGCATCTTCAAGTTGGTAGGTGTGGTTGTCATAGACCACAGCTATCTTGAAGGGTCTCAAGTGGTTGGGCTCTAATTTGGCTGAATTGGGATTGAGGGTATAGACAGGGTCTCCTACAGTGTACCTGGCCTTGAGATGTCTTGTCTCTCCCTCAATTTGCTTATTTTTGATGTCTTGGGCCTTAACGCGCCACTGGCTCAGGGAAGGGGTTGGTAACAAGGGGGTTTTTCAGGAACTGTGAATTGTAATCTCCCTTGTTCCACTCCTGTCAAACCATCAGGTGTTCCAAAGGCCAAGGTGCTGGAGCTAAACCCTGTGCCTCTATTGTCTCTTGATTGCAAGATGAGTAATGCAGTGGGCAGGTGCCCAGAGAGAGGTGCAATAAGTTCTCCACAATTGGGGATAAAATTGCGCACGTAGGCAACCATGCCTAAGAATGTACACACCTGGCCCATATTGGTGGGGGGTGACATGCTGGTGATTGCCTTGATTTTGACAGGGTCAGGCTTTATTCCTTGGGCAGAGATGGTGTGCCCAAGGAACAAGAGCTCTGACTTGAGAAACTTGCATTTGGAGGGCTTAGCCTTCAACTGGTTTTTCCAAAGGGTGTCAAGGACAGCATGGAGGTGTTGGAGGTTTGTGGTTTGATCTTGACTGAAGATAATAATTTTGTCAAGGTACATAGCAACACACTTTCCAATCAATTCCTCAAATGCTTTGTTCATTAACATGGCAAAGGTGGAAGGAGCGTTGGTCATTACAAAATTCATGATCTGGAACTCAAACAACCTGTAGCGTGTTTGAAAGGCAGTTTTTGCCTCATCCCCTGGCGCAATGCAGACCTGGTTGTACCCTGTGGTGAGATCAATCCTTCTAAAGACTTTTGCATCTGTGAGTGTGTCAAACAGGTTGTCAATTAACAGCAGTTGGTACTTATTCTTAACAGTCACCTCATTTAGGGCGCAGTAATCTGTGAATAAGCAAAGGGACCCATCCTTCTTGGCTACAAAGAAGACAGCAGCCCTGTATGGCAAAAGCAAGGGGAGTATGAAGCCCTTATCAAGTGCGTCTACAAGGTGTTGGAGGAGATTTTCATCTTCCTTTGGTGTCAAGTAATAGAGGGTGTGTGCCTTGGGAAGCAACCCTTGTAGCTGTACAGCATTCTGGATCTTCTGGGGAGGGGTTAGTTGTTCTAGTGTTTTGCTGAAAACATCCTTATACTCCTCAAGGAGAGTGGAAAGTGCTGGTGGAGGTGGAGTAGTCAAGGGAAGGGCCGCAGGTGGTTCTTTGCAGATAACTTTAACTGAGCATTGTGCAAAGTTTAGTTTCCCCCCTTGAAATTGTATGAGCCTGTCTTTGTTAATCTGACAAAGACAGTATTGTGAAGTAGTTTGTTCATTTCAATGGGGTATAACTGAAAACCAACCCCATTTCTATTGAGAGTAATTACAGATGTATCCCAGTCAATGTGGGGACGGTTGTGACAAAGCCAGTCAAGGCCAGCAATGACATAGTGGCTGAGCCCTGCCATGATTAGTCCGGAGAGCTTAACCTGGATGTTCCCCATTCTCACAGAGAAGGGTACTGTCTAATGGGTAATTGCCACTCTTTGGGACTAGCCACCCATACTTCCTTGAATCTGCTTGGCACTTGGTCTAACTGTTGAGTATCTGTGAATGTCTGGTCCATCATAGTGTGGTTGGCCCCAGTATCTACCAGTAGCTTGTGGGTGTTCCCATAGAAACAAAAAGGGTAGACCAAGCAAATTACTTTATTTGGAGAGTGACTGGCTTGAATTATGGGATTGTTGCTGTGAACTTGGAAGGCATCAAGGGTTTCAACTTTGTGGACATTTTTTGTGTTTGGCTCCTGGGGACGACATCCAGGAAGACACAGCGGGAAATCTTTATAACAAAAGATTTGAGGTTTGAAGCTAGCCTTGGGTTAGCCTTCAGGGCAAAACTAAGGGCACATACCTTAATTTTCTGGAAAACAAGAAGAGAAAGTCCTTTTGGCAAAAAGGACAGGAAAAAGCTTGAAGATTATTAAAGCCAACTAAATATGGATAAACTTGTCTTTATTAGGAGATTTGATTCTACTTAAATAGTAGACAAGGGACAGTGATCACTCATTAGAAAGACAGAGTGGCTGAGGGGGTCACGTTGGGATGAGGTCATACCAGGATCATTCATAGACAGGTACAATAATCTGGAATGGGTGGATATTGAACCAGACCAATTTACAGAAGGCAAGGAATATCCAAAATCAAAAGTGAACCCAGCCAAATCTTTGCAGCTATCAATATTTGAAGGCCATATTGAAATAGCATTAATTGTGCATTTTTTGACATCTTCCCTCTCAAGATTGGGTACAGGGAGTTGATACTTGTGGAGAAATTTGGAGTGAACACAGGCAAAAGGACGTCCAGAAGACAGTAGTTTCACGGTGTATTTGACACCCTTTTTAAAGGTGACTGTGGGGTTTCTGTCCACTAGTCCCCAAGTATGTCCTGGATTGTAGCCAGGGACTGGCTGGAAGGGGTTATCATTCTCTAGTAAGGGGAAATGTATCTCAGAAATATGTATAGGGGTCAAAATGGGCTTTTATTCACTCTCAGAAGAAAGATCCCCTTAGAAACCTTCTGGTATATGCCCTGGGGGGTCAAGGAAACAATATGGATTTGCCAATAATTGGAGTCCTCCAACAATATCTTGGACTCTTTGTACTTGGTCTTGGACTTCTGCACCTCATTATCGGACGTCTGCTCTTTAGACTTGGACTCCTGCTCCTTAAACTTGGACTCCGGCACCTTAAACTTGGACTCCAGCGCCGCGCTTAGGATCCAGCTTCCTATTCTTGGGCTCCTGCTCCGTTATCTTGGGTTGTATCAGTCCAAACAAGCTCCTGCTGGTGATCAAAATGCTTCCAAAACCTCTTGGCAGAAACTCAAAAGACCTGGGAAAGACCTCCAAAAGCCTTTCAAAAGACCTTGAAAAGGCGTCAAAAAGACATCAAAAGGATCTGGTAACTTTCCAGACAGCCACCTTCTTATAGTGTCCTTTTCCCAACGGTTCTACCTTCAAAATGGCTTTCTTCATAAGCTTAAACCATTGCCACTCACTTTTCTTTAATAACTTAAGCTTACATACTTACTTTCTCAAAAGCTTAAAGTATTAATTCACTATTTCCTTGCTTATACTTTAAGCTTTTGGCTTCCAACCAATTATTTTCATCAGGAAACCTTTGAGAACTCAACCAATGAATACAGAGCGCTGAAATAAATCATTCTGAAGTTCCACTGGGATCCAACTATGAAAATAATTTCCACAGCTCAAACTGCTCAAATTGACAACTCTTCACGCACCAAAGCGTTAACTGGTCCATTATTCTGGCACCAGTCTTCCCTGCATTCAACATGAACCAATTTAAATAGTGGAATACTATTTAAATTGCTATTTCTGAACCTCTTCAACATTTTCCCCATATATTTACAGATATTGTAAAATCCAAGGAAAACATCCCACCAAAACAACTTTGTATCCCGCTCTTATAGCAACATACCTTTTTCAATCCTAGGAAATTAATAAATAAATATCTTAACCACACTTCTTATCTACAATCCTTCTTGATTTTAATACTAAACCAAGGCAAAATATTCCACATCTTCCCACTTTGGCAAATCAATTTGGCAAAATCTTGGCTTATTTCTCTGGACCACCAGTTCTTCATCATCTTATGATCCTTCAGCCAGCTCATTTCAGTCTCCAACAGCTCACACCAGTCCTACAGCTACTCCTTCTACAGAAGCCACTAAACTTCCACTTGTCCAACATAAGCCCTGCCTGCAAAACACCAAACATGTGGATCATCACAGTAACCTCACAGGGCCCAACCCAGAGGGAATCCAGATTATGAGCTCTACCACCTGTACAATTCTGGTAGTAGAGAACTAGGTTGCCTATTTGATACTCAGGGAGGGGAGCTCTAGCAGCATTGAACAGGGAAAGCTCCATAGTCTTGACCTTGTAAGCAGTGGAATAAGCTGTTGCTTGGATGTCAATGATACAATTGGTTAAGCTTTAACATGGGCCTCAGGATTTGCAGAGGCATCAACTTTGATCAAGGGGGGTCCCAAGATTGAGGGGGGGCGGCCTCACGCACATACAGCATGGCAAAAGGAGACTGACCAGTCACTTGGTGTCTACTGAGGCAGTAAGCAAAGAGGGCAGCAAGGAAGAACATATCCTAATTGGCAGCGTCAGAGAGCGTGAGCTTCCTCATGATGGACACAAGGGTGGAGTTTGCTTGTTCAACAGTTCCATTGGTTGAGGGGTTATATGGCACAGAGAACAATTGGTGGGTCCCCATAGCCTTGAAAATAGACGTGATGAGGCAAGCACTAAAGTTGGTACCATTGTCAGAACACAGGACTTGAGGGCAGCCATGTCAATAGAAGATGTCTTGCAGCAAGAAAGTAGCTGTGGTCTTGGCAGTTATATATTTTGTTGCTCTGGCTTCAACCCATTTGCTAAAATGGTCTACAGTAACTAAGATAAACCAACACCCCAACCTAGACTGAGGGAAAGACCCAACAGCATCAATACTCACTTTATGGAAGACATGCTTTGGAGGAATGAGCTTGAACTGGTGTTAGGTCAGCAAGGATGTTGGAGCTGACAGGAATGACAGGAGGCAAGGACATCAGGGATCAGAAGGCGCATTTTCTCCCAATAGAAATTTTTGCACAACCAGTCATGAGTCTTGTTTATGCCTCCATGTCCAGTGTTAATGTGAGCTTGGAGGATAATGGCTATCCTCATGCTAGGGCAAACATAGGGTAGGGATTGTTAACCTTTTTGAAGAGCTTCCTATCACAAATTACAGTATCCTTGGATGGGGTCTGTAGCGCCAAGCAGATGTCTTCTGGCTCAGTGGTCCAAGAGTCAGGATACTTTATTAATTTTTATAGGCAATCAGCATCAGCAGGATGGATAGCTAGAAGTGGCATCCTTGACAGGCCATCAGTGTTCCAATGTTGGGCCCCAGGACAGTGTATCACAGTGAAATTTTATCCTTGTAGACCCAGAGCCCAACACACTAGTTGACCTTCAGGCTCCTTTAGCTGTTGCGGCCATTTGAGGGAGGAGTGATATGTGACAACCGTGAAGTGGGTCTCATAAATGTAGTGCCTAAACTGTTTTACTGCGTGCAGCACTGCCAAGCATTCCTTCTCATTGACACTGTAGTTCTTCTCATGCGTATTGAGGACCTGCAAAGAGTAGACTACAGGTCAATCCACGCCTTCATTGTCAAGCTGGGCTAGGATGGCACCCACAGCTACTCCACTAGCGTCAGTATACAAGATGAAATCTTTATCATAATCAGGATAGACCAAGATAGGAGCCTCTTTGAGCTTGGCCTTCAACGCTTTGAATGCTTGTTGTTGGCTGTCTGTCCATTCAAAGGAGACGTTGCAAAGCAACTGGACAAGGGGTTCACTCAGTTCAGCAAAATCAGGTATGAACCGTCAGTAGTAGCCCATCATACCAAGGAATACTTGAACCTCTCAAAGATTTGTGGGAGGTAGCATCTTGTCAACAACTTCCACCTTATTATTCATGGGACGGATTCCAGTTTGAGTGACCTCATGACCTAAGAATTCAAGACGCTCTTTAAAGAAGGAGCACTTGGAGGGTTTGAGTTTCAAGCCATCTTTGCAAATCTTGAAGACAGCCTTGAGGTGTTCCAAGTGGTTGGTAAAGGTAGCACTGAATACGGTGATGTCATCAAGGTACACGAGGACACAAGAGAGCTTTAGGTCTCATAAAATGGAGTCCATAGCCCGTTGAAATGTGGCAGGGGCATTGCAGAGTCCTTGGGGTATATGAGTGGGTTCAAAAAGGCCTTCTGAGGTGATAAGCGCAGCCTTCTCTCTGTCTTCAGGGGATAAGTCAACTTGTCAGTAGCCAGAGGCTAGACTCATGGCTGAGAAAAACTTGGAACCACCCAGCTGTCTGAGATCATTGTCAATTCTGGGCAAGGGGTACAAGTCTTTGTTAGTGAGGGAGTTCAGGTGGCAAGAGTCTATTACAATGTGATGTCCACCATCTCTAATCTTAAGGATCAGTAACAGGGAAGCCCAAGGACTTTGGGAAGGAGCCAGCAACCCAGCGTCTAGTAGTTGCTTGAGTTCTTTAGACACCTGAGCATCTTCTACTCTACTACAGTGGTATGGTTTGGCACAAAAAGGGGATGCATCCCCAGTATCAATCTGATGGATGACTCCCTTAGCCAGGCCATAATCCGTAGGTCCAGAGGCAAAGATGTTGCTAAACTGATTGAGCAGGTCCAAAACGTCTTTTTATTGGACAGGAGACAATTGGGGGAAATCAGCAGCAGTGAACAAGGAGAGAACTTGAGGATTGTCTTCAGGTAGATTAAAATCACTAAAAGTTCCAAAGAGGTAGAGGGAGGCCACTTGTTCTGCTCCCAGTATACAGCCATGCCCTACAACCTGGCCTCAGGTCACCTGCGTGGGCAGGGCTGTCAGGTTGGCAAGCAGTAATTGTACTGGCTCTTTGTGGGTTTGATCTATAATCCCAGGACACAGGTGGGGCTCCTTACAACTTAGGGATTCAGGTGAGTAGAGTTCCAAGAACAATTTTTCAGGTAGCTCATAAGAAATCTGGAAATCAATCACTACTTGAGAGCCCGGGGGAATGGTGATAGCCACTGGTGCTAGAAGAGGTGCCCCTTCTTCTGCAGGACAAGAAGGAGGAGGGGTGCACATGTTGGAGGAGTGAGTCCTATACTTGAGAGAGAAGATACCTGTAGGGTACTCAAGCACACAAGTTTTAAGACGTTTTCCTGGGAGGTGCAGAGGTTCCTCAAAAATTAAAGGGACCTTATATCCTAAGAGCAAAAGGTATCCATCTTGTAAGTTTACAATCCCGTTATATTCTTGGAGGAATTGAGTACCAAACAAGAGGTTGTAGCTTTTGTTCTCAAGTACTACAGCAGGGGAAGCAATGAGAAGTTTCCTAAACCTCATGGGTAGAGCAGAGTAGGCACTAATGGCCCAAGTTTGTGCCATGTCAGCAGTGCCATACAACTGAGTGTAGTTGAGGTCAGGGGCCAGCTTAAGTTTTTCATTAGTTTTGAAGATACTACATTGACTGGAGAACCCATGTCCAAGATGGCTTTGATTTTAACCTTTTGGATTGATACTTCCACACAATTTTTATCTTTCCCAAAGGGGGGCAAGACTGCCAACACATCTTGTGCAGCCTCTAGCTCCTTTTCTCATTTTGCTAGCATGCACCGTAATACAGGAATCTCCTTACATACAGTCTGTAGCGGGAGAGATACAGTTAAATTTTGGAAGAGAACTTTGGCTAGCTTGGCTGCTTCCTCAGAAGAGTCAACCAAGACGGGAGGTCAATGGGCTTGAGCTAGGTAAGGGCAAGCCACCATAGACTTAGCTTCACTTGAAGGTACTTGGGAAGTGGTGGTAGTCTTCCAAGAGCTTGTATGGGACAGATATAGTTTCTGAAATAGCCAAGATGGAATATTCATAACTGTCAGAATCTTCACTATCAGAATCTTCAGGGTCCAAATCACTAGAAAAATTGTGAAATAGCTGAAGGATAGTTGGGTCAGAGGAAGGGGCTTCTCATCAGAAGGAGGATCAGGGGGAGACAGGGGAGATTGGTCAGCAGAGAGTGTCTCTGTTTCTAAGCTGACTTCTCTTTTTCCGCCTGTTCCTTGGGGTCACAACCTTCCACTTGGGAATTAGTGCAAGTATGCAATGGTGCCTTATTTGACCACATTTATGACAACCTTGCCTCTTAGCCTGTCCACCATCATCCAGAGTCATAATGCGCAGCGTACAAGAGGTAGTCCTAGCATTGCTGGCTTTATTTTCATATACCACCATACCTCCATGGGTCAAATGCATGTCTTTCAGTAGCATCTTATTGCTCTTCATGGAAGTGAGTGAAGCCTTGTGTGCCTTAAAGTGTAGGCATAGAATCTGGTTCACCTTCAAAGCATTTGAACAAGCTGTGTAGGCTTCCCAGGGAGTTAACTGTCAACTAGTGATTAACTGCTGGCCTTCAATGTAGAAACAATCCACAAACTCAGTCAGGGTTTCCTTGGGCTTAAAGGCTATGTGCATAAATGCATCTTTCTTGACCTCCAAGCTGAGATCATCTCTGAACTCCTCAATAAGGAGGCAATTCATGTCCTCCCAAGTGACAATGGAGGGGAGCTCAGGGACTACTTTTTCTTGGCATGTGGGATGGAGATAGGTGAGTATATGTTCCCTTTTGAGTTTGTCAGTAGCCCTACACATTGCAATTTTGTAAATTGTTAGAAAGGCAGCAATGGTAGAGGTTTTAGGATTAAATATCTACTTGAAGGTCAGTTTGTAGTTTAGTCAATAGACAAGAACAAGGACTGGCTGTTTTCACCAGGGTTGAGGACATTAATTTGAGGGTTGCCTTCAAACTTGGATTCAGCAGCAGGTTGTCTAGCCCAGAGAAGTTTAAGGCTTTCCTCTAGGGTATCCAAGGTAGAGATGTTTTGTCCACTAATATCTCTAGTGGTGGCGGCAGCAGCTCCAAATTTGTCAATATTAATATGTTGCAACAATAGAGTGCCAGCAATCCCATTGAGGTGGATGTCAGGGAAGTGGTCTGAGCAACCAAGGGGATGACTTGTCCATTCAGTGTCTTGGTAAAGCAGGGGAGGTTTTGTACTTCTCTTTCCAATGTGTCTTGCCTATCAGCTACATCATTTGTCACTTCTGCAAGCTGATTTAGTGCACATGTGCAGTTGACCTGGGGTTGACCTTCCAAACCAGGGCAACAACCATGATTTCCATGAGCGGGAGTATTAAAAACTTCACCTTCCTCTTCATCTTCAGATTCAGATGATGAGTCCTCAGAATTAGAGAGGTGTTGCCTCAAATACTCAATTTTGCCTTGCAAAGTAGCCACTTGATCAATGAGTGAGGCAATGTGAGGATCAGGCATAGGTTTGGCTTGAGGGTTCTGAACAGAATATTGATGTTGAGTGGTGGCCTTAAGCTTGGCTATTGCTTCCCATACCTTGGATTCTAAGTCAGATGGGACCTCAACAGGAGGAGCGGGAGGATTCACCTTGATAGACACTACTCTATTGTCCACATAATTTTGCACTTGGTATAGAGTTTTGCCTAGTTCAGCCTTATCCAGACCATATTGATGCTGCAGATGGTGGCCCCAAGTATCACTATGAGCTCCCACCAATTCAAGTTGCAAATTGACATGCTTCCTGAATTGGTTAAGTTCCCTAACCAGAGTCTCAAAATCCTGGCAATGGTTTAGAAGAAAGGCCTTGATTTGCTCATGCCACGCTGCCTGGGGCTCATCCAATTTGCATAGTTGGTCCTTGATGTATCCAGGGAGCAAGAAACAAAGGGAATTCAGTGAGGAGGTCAAGTACTTTTGTGATGTCAGCAAATTGCGCTGGTTATTAGAAATACATGCAAAGAGACTGTGGGACCATTCTTGATAGGCCATATTTTGAGCATGGTTGTTTGAGACAGTGGTGGCTACAGCATTTAATAGTTGATTCTGGGATCCTAAGGCAAGTTGATGGTTAACTAGGGCAGGTTGAATGAACTGGCTGATCAACACGCCAATTTTGTCCATGGACTCCATCAACGCGGGGGGGAGACCAAAGTCCAAAAAGAAGAAGTACATGTCTTCAGAAGCGTACCCGGGACAGAGGCCAGGGATAGTGTGCATTGCCAAAGTGCCAAAGTGGAGAAGGGAGCAGGCGGCAGCACAAGCTTTCTTGTAATTGAGAGAGAAAGCTGGAAGGGGGGCCCATGCAGGCCCATGAGACAGAACTAATACCATGGGAGTTGAGGGGTTATTGGTGTTGTCTTCTTCTAGAGGGGGACTAGAAACTTTAGGTTGCTCAGATACTTCAGAAACAAAGGGGAAAGGACCAGAGAATGCACGTGGGAACAGGGTAATCAAGGGGCTTGCAGCCCCTGTAGTGAGCACCATTTTGTTGTGTTTGGCTCCTGGGGACAACATCCAGGAGGACACTGCAGGAAATCTTTATAACAAAAGATTTGAGGTTTGAAGCTAGCCTTGGGTTAGCCTTCAGGGCAAAACTAAGGGCACATACCTTAATTTTCTGGAAAACAAGAAGAGAAAGTCCTTTTGGCAAAAAGGACAGGAAAAAGCTTGAAGATTATTAAAGCCAACACAAATGCAGATAAACTTGTCTTTATTAGGATATTTGATTCTACTTAAATAGTAGACAAGGGACAGTGATCACTCATTAGAAAGACAGAGTGGCTGAGGGGGTCACGTTGGGATGAGGTCATACCAGGATCATTCATAGACAGGTACAATAATCTGGAATGGGTGGATATTGAACCAGACCAATTTACAGAAGGCAAGGAATATCCAAAATCAAAAGTGAACCCAGCCAAATCTTTGCAGCTATCAATATTTGAAGGCCATATCAAAATAGCATTAATTGCACAATTTTATTGACAATGTTGTAGTCACAGGAGTTCTTTTCTAGGAGTGATTGAGAGTGAGGGTCAAGTGGGGTTGTAGAATCTCTTGTAACTACAACCCCCAGGCTTTCCCTGGGTTCTCAATTTGTACTAACTGAAGTTCCCCCTTGCAGGGACGTTTGATCCTGTTTTCTTATTGGCTAGCGGCAACCTACTTGATTGTGAGCGCTGCCAGGCGCAGGGCAGGGTTGAGTCAGAGCGTCATTGAATCTTCAGAAGCCAATTGAAGCCTGGTTATTGGCCTCCACAATGGATTTGTAACAGTCATTGATGGAGGTGCAACAACCTACGGTAACCCACTTGCAGATATGGGGTTTTAGCCCATTGACTATCAAGGTAAGGAGCATGGTGTTTCTGTTGGTTACGGCTTCTGGGGCAACAGCAAGAGCTTGCTGCATGGCAGCAAGATATTCAGTAACAGAACAAGTCTGTTTAATAGCCAGGAGGGGAGTCCCTACCACAATGGGTGAGAATGTCTCACTGTAGCGGGACTTTGCAGCATCCCTGAATGACGCCCAGGTGATTTCTATTTCTTGACTGGCCCAGGTGGTGAGCCAAACTACAGCAGGTCTAGTAAGACAGCCTGAAGTGGTGGCAGCTCACATAGGCTCAGGTACCTGATATACACAGAGGTATGTCTCTGTGGAGTGGAGCCAACTGACAATGTTGGCCCCCTCCACACTATCTGCAAAGGTTTCCAACTGGAGGTTAAGCATATGTTGCAACAGGTCTGACTAGAGCAGGGTGACACTAGTGTTGCGCTGCCCAAGGCAGAGTAAGTTGTATACACTTGTAAGTACCAGTTGATCTTGATAGATGACATACCTGTCAGGGATGTCCCCCTCAGGGATTGGTAGGAAGTTTTATTGATGGGGAGTAACCATACAGCCCGTACTCTGTCCTTTATTGGGGGAATTTTCTCTTTAGGTAGGCTGTCAACCTACCGCTGCTACCACTGTTGCAACTGAACCAATGAGGATTCAGAATTTGAATTGGGGAAGACAATAGTCCAATAGAAAAGACAGGAATAATAAGAATAAGGTATTGTTTTATTATAGAATACTGTGACTAATATACTATATGGGGAAAGCCACTGGGCCACAAGGGGGTGGCATGATGGCATGTTCCATGTAAGGATTGGAGCCAAGGAATAACTTGTTCAGGATCAGCAGGTTGAATTGGTAGCGCTCCTAATTAGGAGAAAGTGCCTGCCGTCTAACATTGCCATCTGTGACTGTAAAAAAGTCACTGTTAAGTAATTAGCCAAATAAATACTCCAAGATATAAAGTTGCTCTATTTTTGCTGTTTGTTTTATGTAGATAGGTTTGGCTGAAATTCTTCAGATAAAGATACCTGAAAACTTAGTATCTATATTCAATAAAAGAACAGAAGGCAAGATTGGTCAAATCAGTCTTGGAGACTAGGCGTCTCAAAAACAATTTAATTAACCAGGAAGATTAATTTATAGATACATGGGAATATAATTAATGAGGATTTAATTATATTGGTTAATTCCCTTGACTGTGTCAAGAAGTTTGGTTAAGATTAATCAAAAGTAAACCACCAAATTTTGGGTTAAAAGCACCGTTTCTGCAAATTCATTAGCTTAGAAGCTCCACCTAATTGATTTGAGAAGCGCCAAGGCTCTGCCAAGTGAATTTTTCAGGCGCTGGGCTGCCACCTGGGAAAATTTCTGGGCGCTGCGGTGGCACCTGGTTCAAGTTTTGAAGTGTTTTAATGGGGTTTAAGGCAAAAACCCATTAAATGCAAAGATAACTAAATAAAGGCAAGGATGTCTAGGAATTCATGTTTGATCAGCTGGTTCCCAGTTGAAACATTGATAGCTGAGTTTTGGAATGTGTATATTCCACAGGGTTTTGGCGCTGGGAGCTGAGGAAGCTCCATGCAAATTGATACATTGAGATGAATGGTGTCAGGTGAATCCTTCTCATTGTAGGTTAATTCTCATAGGTTGAGAATTAATGGTGATCTTTTAGGTAAAGATCTAGGTTTAGATGACTCAAATGTCATAGACCATGTGATATAAATCATAGGTTGATTCAAGAACCAGAGGGGTTTTCAGCTGAATATGCCCTAAATGGTATATAAGCAAAAACAGCTAAATTTTAAATAAAGATATATTGTCAATTTTGATGCTTTCCTCTCAACTACTTTTTAATTATCATGTCTTCTTTACTATCATTTGAAAGAGGGAACCCCTGCACAAGGAATTTGGGTTTATGCATGGGACTCCTGGAACTTGCTGTTAGGTTTTGATGAAATTTTACAACAGGTGAATGACAGAGCCATTTGTGAAGTTGAGGCATTAAGAAATAGGGAGGAAAAGAGTGTAAAAATTATGGCTTGTTGGCAGGATGACAATAAGGTGTTGTCTCATAAAATTGCCTCCCTGGAGGCAAAGATCCTAAAAGCTTTGTCACAGGAAGGTAACAGTAATAAGAGTCAAGGGCAAGATAACAGCAAATTTGACTGGTTGGACCTGGATCCATCACAGAACCCAGTACGGGGGCAGAAAACCCCATGGTGAAAGAATTCCAGTATATGCTTGCCAAAATGTCACTGTTCTCTGGAAATTCAAAGGGAGGAAATGCTTTCCTGGAGGGTTTTCTTATTTGAGCCTCTGGTCTGGAGGATGCGGAGAAACATCATTGGTTGGAAGTCCTTGCAGGTCCTGCCTGCTTTAAGTGGTTTGAAAGACGTAAAGGCGGCAATTAGACTGTGTTTCTGGAGGAATTTTGAGCCAGTTACACAGTAACCCTCAAACCTGGTGATGCTCTGCAGAAAGCCTGAGACGTTACCCAGGCTGGCCATGAAACTGTGTTGATGTATCTTTCCAGAATGGAAGATTTCCTAGATTTTGTGGATGTGGAACACAATCAGGATCTGGTGGAGGATGCTTTCTTCACTGGAATATGGCCCAGGTTGAAAACTCAGGCTTCTATGCTGCGTTGTGAGAAGTTGTCATGGTCAAAACTTGTTCAAAAGGTCATTCAAATGGAATGGGATATTGGTGATCCCCCACATAGTGCTCCTTGCCCAAGAGTAGGAGCTCATGTGGCTGCAGGGGAAGGGTCTTCTGAGAGAAGCAGACGTCCTAAAAGTCCCTCAGATAAGGATCACATGTATAGATTTAAACGGGTGTGTAAGTTTCCCATGGCAAAGGGATGCTGGATCTGCAGTAAAGATGGCCATTTTTCTGGGAAATATCCCAATTGTGTGGAATTTGACAAGGAACACACAGACCTTATGTTTAAGAATTCAGGAAAAGGAAGGCAGGCTTAGGTTTCTCCCACCTGATCTCAGTAATACAGAGAATAGTAATGGGAGAATAAGACTTCAATCTGGAAAGGCCTTGAAGGAGTACAGGAAAAGCGCCAGTGAACCAGTGGAGCCACCTGTACAGGAAATCAATGTCTCTTGTCCAACTCTGCCTGATGAAAGTCCAGACGCCTCTCCAGATGAGTGGATATTGGATGTGCGCTGGGTATGAAGGAACACAGGGAAATTACTTGGCAGCCTATGCAGGTTCAGTTGAGCATGGATCAGCTCAAAGAAGTGGAATGGCGTAATAAGGTGGCCCAAAGCATGCCAGCATTATTGATTGCAAAACCTTTTGTGTGGGCATTGCAAGGGTTTATCCTCCTGGATATTTTTCTTGATAGTATCTCAGCAAAGGTAGTATACAATCCAGGTTGTACTGGGATAGCAGTATCAAAGAACTTCATCCAAAAACATGGTATGGACCCATCAAGATAGATCATGTTGACTTTATCTTCTGCAGATAGGGTTACCACTATTGAACAAGATATGTTTGATGAGGTGGTAATAAAATAGAAAAATACCATGGTTAAGACTTCTGCCGTAGTTTTGCTGGGAGCAGGATTCAATGTTCTTCTTGGTATGGCTTAGATTATTGAGGCCAAGGTGAGCCTGGATGCTGTCAAGAATGTCAGGGTCCATGATGGAGTTGAGTACACTTATCAATAGCTGACAATTCCACCAGCTCCAGAAGATGTTCAGTCAGTGGTCATCTACGCCAAGGAACATTGCTCAATTCCACCAAAGGGAATTGCCTGATTGAAACCAGTAGTTTTCAATTGTGGAATTCAGGGAGGACAAATTATCCCAGAATTACCCTGTCATATATCCTCAAATGTGGCAATATTTGAGAATGGGTCAAATGGCAAACTCCTCAAGTCCTGGAAGTTGTTTAACACGTGCACAGTTCCTGTGGACATTCAGCAAGGTCAGTGTATTGGAGTCTGGATGACTGTGGTTGTAAAAGTCACAACAAATAAACCTACTGTCTCTTATGTTTGTGTGCCCTTCAACAATTTAACCTGTATACTATGTCCAAATGAAGCACCAGGTACCCTGTTGTATACTCTGGTGTGGAAATGAAGTAGTTGTTTCTTGTTGGACAAGTATGATGTGGGAAGAACTGGTCCACCCTATGTCATAAAAACGCTGACTGGGAAGCCGTACAAAGGGTATGTACCCCATTGTAGTCCTGCTGCAGTTGCGGCAATTAGAGAAGAGGTGGATAAAATTTAAATGGCCAACCTGATTGAGGAAAGTATCATTCTTTACTCTGCTTTGATGGTTTGTGTTCCAAAGCCATATGGGAATATACACATTTGTATTGATTTCTGAATGGTGAATAAGGATATTGTAAATGATGCCTACCCAATGCACAGGATTGAAGACCAGCTGGACGCCATGGCTGGATTTTCCTGGTTCACCACTTTAGACCTGACTAGGGGTTATCATCAATTGTTAATTAATGAGAAGTCTAAGGAGGTCACAGTGTTCTCTACCCCTGATGGTCTGTATAATGGAAAGTCTTGTCATTGGGAATGAAGACAGCAGGTGCCATGTTTCAGCGTGTAATGGACTGGATTATGACAGGACTACAGCCTAGATATGTTTTGGTATATATAGACAATATTACTATATATAGTCATTCCTGGGAAAAACATCTAGAGGATCTTGATCAAGTATTTTTCCAGATTGAGAAAGCAAAGTTGAAGATTAGTGTATCTAAGACTAAGCTTGCCTGTCAAGAGGTCAAGGTGTTAGGGCATGTTGTGAATTCTCAAGGGATTAAACCAAGTCCTGAGAGAGTTACTCCAAAGTTGAGTATGAGGTTGCTGCAGTTAGTACTAGAGGTTTGGGGCTTTATGGGGTCAGTGAATTTCTACCAGAGATTCATACCTAATTGCTCCGCACTTGGAGAGCCATTGTTTGCGTTAACAAGGAAGAACACTCAATTTTTTTGGGGATAAGAGAAAGAGTCAAGATTATTAGAGCTAAAGACAAAACTCTCCAAGGCCCCCATATTAAGATTCCCCAATTAGTCAAAGTTGTTCTACATTGATACAGATGCAAGTTCAATTGGTTTTGGTGCTGTTCTTACTCAAGAAGGAGAGTTAAAGTTATCCCAACATCCTGTTACATATGGCTCTAAGACATTGGGGACAACTCAAAGGAAATACTCCACTACTGAGCATGAAGGATTTGCAGTAGTATGGACAGTGGAACATTTTAGGACATATATCCTAGGAACGCTGTTTATTATTGTCACTGAACATGCGGCGTTGAGAGCAATTCAGACAAAGGAAGACTTACAAGGCCAAATTCAATTGTATGCAGAGAAGCTCTCTGGATATGATTATGATATCATCTACTGTCCAGGGTTGAAAAATCATATTTGTGACTTATTGTGCCAAGCACTGTTGGCCTGTGGAGAAATTGAGACACAAGAAGCCTGGGAAGCTTTATCAAGGAATAGGATTTATGTAGAAAAATCCAAGCGTCTAAAAGTGGTCAGAGATCTCCATGCAAAATGGGAGGGTCACCTCCAATATGAGAAGTTATGGCAAGCGGGGAAAGCTTGGTACTGGTGGTCAGAGATGAGAGCTATAGTCCTTCAGATTTTGCGAGAATGTGATATTTGCTCTAAATTCTCAGCAGCAAAATCCAAGGTACAGCTCAAATCAGTGATGTCACACTATCCTTTTGAGTTGGTCTCAATGGATACGGGTCATATTACGTTAGCAAGTGGTCAGAAAGAATACTTTGTGGTGGCTGTTGATTCTTTTACAAAAATGGATAGAAGTTCAAGCACTGATCAAAGAAACAAGCATTGCAATTTCTAAGTTTCTCTGGGAAAAAATAATAGCACAACATGGTTGTCCTGAGAAAGTTCTCACTGATAATAGACCACCTTATGTAGGACCAGCATTGACTAAGGCATGCTTAAAATGGGGCATTTCAAAGTTAACCTCAGCCCCATATCATCCCAAGACAAATGGTTTAGCTGAAAGAACCATTGGAACACTGAAGCACATCATGGAGAAATTGGCTGATGGAGCCACAACCCATTAGAAGGACCACTTGGCAATGAGTGTCATGGTATACCGTACAATGCCCCATGATACTACTGGGTTTTCTCTGTTTTGGATATTGTATGGCCAGGAGACTACCACAAGCACTGAGGTGGGCCAATGGGAGTTTGTGGAAAAGAGTTCCTATGAAGCCGCTGTAGAAGAAAATGCAGTTGAGATGCAGAAGATATTTTGCCAAGGCTAGGAGTAAAGGAGAGCAAGTTCAAGAAAGACATGCCAACAAGTGGAACTCAAAGCCTGGAGTACTTTGCCGTGATCATTTCCAGGTTGGTGATCTGGTATGGTTTGATCAAAGACGCCAAGAAAAACACCCAAGAAGAGGTCTACAGCAATGGGTAGATCCTATGAAGATTATCTTGGTTAGTTCAGGGCCAAACTACCTAATTCAAGGAGTTGGAGCTGCCCAAGGGAAATAATGGTCCTGTGCTCATCCTCAATTTATTAAGCTGTTCCATGGGGAATTAGAGCTAATAAAGGTCCAGGAAGATGAGGCCAATTCCCCCAAAGAGAAGAAAGGGGCCTTGTGACTGTACAACAGTCACTGTTAGGTATTTAGCCAAATAAATATTCCAAGATATAAAGTTGCTCTGTTTTTGCTGTTTGTTTTATGTAGATAGGTTTGGCTGGAATTCTTCAGATAAAGATACCTGAAAACTTAGTATCTATATTCAATAAAAGAACAGAAGGCAAGATTGGCCAAATCAGTCTTGGAGACTAGGCGTCTCAAAACCAATTTAATTAACCAGAAAGATTAATTTATAGATACATGGGAATATAATTAATGAGGATTTAATTATATTGGTTAATTGCCTTGACTGTGTCAATAAGTTTGCTTAAGGTTAATCAAAAGTAAACCACCAAATTTTGGGTTAAAAGCGCCGTTTCTGCAAATTCATTAGCTTAAAAGCTCCACCTAATTGATTTGAGAAGTACCAAGGTGCCGCCTAGTGAATTTTTCAGGCGCTGGGCTGCCACCTGGGAAAATTTCTGGGCGCTGCGGTGGCACCTGGTTCAAGTTTTGAAGTGTTTTAATGGGGTTTAAGGCAAAAACCCATTAAATGCAAAGATAACTAAATAAAGGCAAGGATGTCTAGGAATTCATGTTTGATCAGCTGGTTCCCAGTTGAAACATTGATAGCTGAGTTTTGGAATGTGTATATTCCACAGGGTTTTGGCGCTGGGAGCTGAGGAAGCTCCATGCAAATTGATACATTGAGATGAATGGTGTCAGGTGACTCCTTCTCATTGTAGGTTAATTCTCATAGGTTGAGAATTAATGGTGATCTTTTAGGTAAAGATCTAGGTTTAGATGACTCAAATGTCATAGACCATGTGATATAAATCATAGGTTGATTCAAGAACCAGAGGGGTTTTCAGCTGAATATGCCCTAAATGGTATATAAGCAAAAACAGCTAAATTTTAAATAAAGATATATTGTCAATTTTGATGCTTTCCTCTCAACTACTTTTTAATTATCATGTCTTCTTTACTATCATTTGAAAGAGGGAACCCCTACATAAGGAATTTGGGTTTACACATGGGACTCCTGGAACTTGCTTTTAGGGTTTGATGAAATTTTACAACAAGTGAAGGACAGAGCCAATTGTGAAGTTGAAGTGTTAAGAAATAGGGAGGAAAAGAGTATCAAAATTATGGCTTGTTGGCAAGATGACAATAAGGTGTTGTCTCATAAAGTTGCCTCCCTGGAGGCAAAGCTCCTCAAAGCTTTGTCACAGGAAGGTAACAGTAATAAGAGTCAAGGACAAGATAACAGCAAGTTTGACTGGTTGGACCTGGATCCGTCACACCATCAGATTGGTCCATGTTGTTAGATATGTCAAGTGGTGGCTCATTGAGTGCCCCCTGTGTATTGTAAGATACGTTGCCAGACAATTCTGGAAACTTGGTTGCAACACTTGTGTGCCTCAGGTGCTCCTGGACTAATCAGATGAATGATAGGAAGATCTGGCTAATGTGGGATCCTAATATCATTTGATAAAGCACAATCCCCTTTGGAGTGAGGAGAGCCACCATCAAATAGGCTGTGGAGCAGACTGCAGCACATCAAGCTACCCCGTCATTTGAGTCTTTGGGGACATAGCCATATGCATTACACATAGACAAGGCAAATGCTAATTTGTCAATATGGTAAATTTTGTCTGTCCCCATGGCTTTGAGAGAAGTGTACACCTCAGTATATTTTTTCCGGGTCTTGACATTGGTTGGGCTGTTTCTATTATAGGGAGATACCCTGAGCTTTTTCCAGGAAAAGCACATTCCCTTCACCAGATGATAGTAAAAGGAAATTGGGGCTAAACCCCAAAAGTTGATTTAATCATGGCCTGTATATTTGCCAGTTCAAGATGGCAATCTTGGGTTATTAACTGGCAGATTGCCCATTTGTGCTCCTTGGTCAGCATGGTGGACACGCGCAGGGATTTTTCCACGGCAAGTACATAGCCAGTATTGATGAGCTTATTAAAGGTCTTCAAGGTGTACTTGGGATCAACCCCAATAAGAGCTGCAGCTGCCTTGTAGTCACCAGATTCCCACATGAGCTGGAGAAGGATGGTCCGCTTGATGTCATGAGTGTGCTTCTGGGCAGCCTTGGTGGGTTCAGATGAGCCAGGATCCTGATTGCTGACTGGCGCGCAAGGTATGGGCACCTTGGTATAGAACACAGCAACTTTCTTTAACACCAACTGCCCCTCTGTGGTTCTATAGAACTCAGGCTTGTTGTTGTCTTCTATGTTGCCATCACTTACATAAGGCTCATAAGTGATGTTGAGCACAGGCTTCACCTTCTCCAGCATGGCTGACAGGACCAACTCTTGGCAGTACACAGCGTCAAACACATATGAAGTAAGTTCTACCTCCTTGTTTCTAACTGTTTTTGTTATGGTGACCTTGGTGGGCTTCCATGTCAGCTTGGGGACCCAAGGGTTGATGCTTCACACCCTAGCATCTTGTGCTCCTTGAACCAGCTGTGTCAATGTAGCATCACTATTGAACTCTCCTCTCCCATCTACTTCCTGAGTAGACACTTGCCTTGCACTAACTCTGTTCTTTGACCCACGGGGCAATTGCAACCACGGCGCACAACAAGTCCATTGGTACTCTGTTGTTGTGTTCCTTCTATTTTGAGAATTTAATAAAATACTAAATAAATTTAATTAAGTTACTCACTGGGTTTAATTTTTGCTTTTTATCTGAATATGGATATTTAGTTAAAGTTTTCCCCACTCAATATCCTTATTATGGAATTTTCTTTCCATAATTAGTTGTTTTTGCTTTTACAACTCCCTTTTAGAATACACAAAATAGTTTTCACCCATTTTCCCAGTTTTTACTGAAAAATTCAAACACCTATCACAATGTTTTTAAAATTTGTGTTTTAGATTGTGTGCCTTATTTTAGATACCTTGGTATCATTCTTGATTAAAATCCATTACACACAACATTTGAGTGATTTGTTTACATAGTGAGTTGCTATTGAGTTTTGGTTTTGATTTGAGTTTTGAATCACTGCGCTTGGGTGTATTTTGTCACCAATTCACATAGTAAACTCATGTACACTGAAAGTCAACTCACAACATTTTGTTTGTGAGTCAATGTATTTCAGTTTGTATTTTGAATAGTCTTGCTTGACGCAGGAGCACTTCTTTGCTGTGTTGACCCATTTGGCCCATTAACACCAAAAACCTGGTTAACAGAGTGTGTATTTTAACCTGATAGTTGGAATTTGCTTAAATCTGAGGTATTTTTGGTTGTTGCCATAAATTTAAACTACTATACAAGCTAGCAATAGCTTTTGAAAATTTTGGCAAGAAAGGAAAGCTGCCACAAAAAGGAAAGAAGAAGGACAGGAGTGGGACTTTTATTAGTGCAATTCTGGCTGTTCTGGCCAAGAGTTTTTTCTACTATCAGACAAACCCTGATTTCACCAATGGTTACAAGTATAGCCACATCCTTGGCAAATTGCTTGACTCCTGGAATAGCTCTAATTCCACTCATCAAGTTTTATTAAGCCACCAAATGAAGGGTAGCTCCACTGCCCTTGAGGCAATCCAGGGACGCAAGCATCAGGCCTCAGTCTACCACACCAGTCATTCAGATATCCATCTGGTCAATTTAGTGTTCTTCAATATTGAAGATACAGTCCACAGCGCTGCCTCCAGGTGTTCAATGACCTCTATCTTGGTGTTCTTGACCACAAGTATCTCTTTGATCACCAAATGGTGGCTGACTTGTTTGCTCAAATGGTTTTCCACGTGAACATGGACAACCAATCACACAAGGATAAGTTCCTCCCACCCTGTGCCACAGCCACCTATCAGCCAATCAAGGCAATGATTAATGAGGAATACAACAAGTGGCATATGGCGGCCATCACAATAAACCTCCTGCTTTTACCCCTGCCACCACTACCCCCACCTGCCGGCCCCATCCACCCAATCCCAGACCCCCAGACCAGCACCACCTCTATGCCTTCCTTCCCACACTATTCTGCCTACTAGGCATCACTCTTCCCTGCCTAATAAACTCCCTTTCACCAAAAAATTCTATTTATATTATCTTTATTCTGAATTTAAATTGTTCATTTCTCTTTGTTTATAGTTGGTTTTATTATTTATGTTCAGCTTATTTCTATAAAATTATATAGTTACTATGCTGTGTATCTAGATCCAGAATACAGTTATTTTTAGTACCCAAACACAGCCCCTTGTGAAAATATTAACAACAATTTGGAGATCAGCTAAATTTAAATTAGAAAATTATAAGTTTACTGTGCTTAGATAAAGTTGTTGCTGATCCAAATTCAAACCTTAATGATAAACTTTAAGCCAATCAGGAGCCAAGTGATAAAGTGATTGTTGTGACATAAAGGGTCATTCAATAATTATTTGGTGCATGTGAGCTAATTAATCTGATTGGATGGATGTTTTGCCATTGTGCACCATTGCTGCTGTGGCAAGATGTTTGTGGACTAGTGCTAACCCAGAAGCTTATTGGGCACTAGTCCACCAACAATTTGCCATAGCAGCAATGGTGCACAATGGCAAAACATCCATCCAATCAGATTAATTAGCACACATGCACCAAAGAATTATCAAATGATCTTTTATGTCACAACAATCACTTTATCACTTGGCTCCTGATTGGCTTAAAGTTTATCATTAAGGTTTGAATTTGGATCAGCAACAACTTTATCTAAACACAATAAACTTATAATTTTCTAATTTAAATTTAGCTAATCACCAAATCATTTTTAATATTTTTGCAAGGGGCTGTGTAAAGTGGTAAAAATAATATGACAATTAAGAAAGCAATGCTGACACAAAGCAAACAACACATATTGAGATAAGCATAAAATATATACACAATGGGTAAAAAGATGGGCTATTTTAATAAAAGGAAAAACAAACAGGGATAAACAAAGAGGAAATAGTACAGAAGTTTTCAAACCTGTTGAGATAAATGTATATTATTCAGTTTAGAACACATGAACTCAGTCTAAAAACAAAATAAAAAATCAAGGAATTTATATTAAATTACAATAGATTTGGATCCACCTTGATTTTTTTTAGACTGAATAATGTGTTCTAAACTGAATAATAGACATTTATCTCAACAGGTTTGAAAACTACTGTATCAGAATAACACAGATTTTATTGGGGTAAAAGCTATAAAAACATATGAAAAGGTTAGTAAAAAATCAATGAGAGAACTTGAGAAGCTTTTGAAGGACCTTGACTCAGCAATTGCTGAAATCAAGGAAATTGATCGCAAGGTCAAAGCAAAAGTAAAGCCTGCCGTCCTTGAAGGCAAGAAAATTGACAAGGTGTTGGCCAAGGCGCTTATGGCCAAAATACCTGACACCCCTGAGAAGACCATCAAGTGTCTTCTTAACATCCAGAAGACAGTTGTGGAGGGATTACAATTTAAGGCATACAATTTTTCTTCTCTGTCCATCTGGGTTGACAACCCAGAGATGTATGAACATCTCAAATCTGCCAAGAGTTCCAGAACAGAGGATACTGAATTGCCAGCACAATGCTTGCGCCAAGAATAACCAAGCCTGCTGAAGCAGCTGGCAAGGAAGAAACACGTGAAGGTAACATAAAAAAATAAAATTAATAAAGTTTTGCAAATACTTACCTGTTTTTTAGAGAACATAGACAGTGAACTCCGCCAAGTCCTAGTCCCCTCTGTCCCTGCCACATTCTATGCCAACTACGCCACTCATATGGCCAAGCAGCTGTATCTGTCCCCCCCCTGTCTTGCGGGAGTTGGAAGATTACATCCACAGGTCCTTTCCTATGTTGCAGGAGGCATTGGCTGGGCTCACGCATGGCAAGGGGGTATCTGAGTGAGCAGTTACTGCCTACAAGGATACCCAACTGGTCTGCCTGGACCTGGTACCCCTCACTGGAGCTTACTATGTAAGATCTATTGATCTTGTTTGGGACGTTCTGGAGATTCTCCCATTCAAGAATATATTGGAGATGGGCCAGGCCCATGCGGATGCTTGCTTTTGCTTCCCAGTGGAGCACACACTCTTCTACCTCCTGGAGAACTTCAGGTGTGCGGTGTCAAAATTGGCTGTTGCAGACACAACAGCCACAAAGAAGACTAAAATCCTCCTTGCAGACTTTGGGCTGGCCTGGAGTGCAGATGAGACAGGGCTCCCCTTGGCAATGTATCTTAACTTTGACAAGGCCAAACATGAGAAGAAGATTAGTGCTGTATACAAAAAACTATGCAAATTTACTGAAGCCTTTTCTGGTCAAAGGCTTCACCTCATGGTTTACCTGGGATATCTTTTCTTCTTTGGGATGGGTGCCAACGTAGAGGACCTGGATGGGGTCCTTCTTGGGAATGACAAGGCCAGGCTCTGCCTGGACAAGAAGAAGGTTCCCCCAGGTTATGACTTGGTCAACCACATGATTCAGGATGCCCTGGTCCAGGCTGGGATTTACAGGACTGCAGCTCTGCCAGAAAAGCTGCTTCTGAACTCCCACCTGACCCTACTGCCTTTTATAAGTTGCTGAGAATACTTTGATCAGGGTGTATCCACTGTCCACAGTGTGGCAGTGGAGGTTGTGTGCCACCTCCATTGCCAGATAGGTACATACCAAAGAACCCATTACAGGCGCTCCTGATATATTCTCCATACCAATAAATATATTTATGCTTTATATTATTTTTATTATAATTAATTTTTAAATTACTAGTTGTTTTAGTGAACTATTACTTTAAAAATCTTATAGAAGGACTTTATACATGTATATTAAAATCTATTAATAAAAATCATAATTAACTTGAGAGTTTTATTTCTGATGGGGAGCAACTTTTGAGGAAGCTTTGAATATGGAATTAAGAAAGAAGAGAAGTGTATTTTATTGGATAATACTTTAAACTTATATAGCTTGCGCTGTGACAGGGATTTAAGTCAGATCAAAGATAAGAATGGTCATGTGCAGAATGGGTTTGAGTTGCTGGATACCTGGAAAAGTCATGTGATATTAGTTTGTTGCCTTTCCTGGTATGTTGAACTGAATGTTGGATTGGCACCAAACCAGGCAATGACTGGATGTTAAGTGTTGGCAGTAGCCAGAATACCTATATATCTATCTCTTTGACACTGTTAATTTTTTTAATTAAATTTTTATATTTATTTGACAAGAGTTATATAAATATATATACATAATCTAGTATCAAGTGTTTGGGATAGCCAGCAGATGCCATAATATAATTTAATATAAAATAAATAAATTACAAACCTTCATTGATGATCCCACTGAATGTGATTGCAGGCTTGAAAGCTTCTAAATATAATATGATAATTAATAAATCTTAAATAGTAAATTAGAGAATATAAAAAAGTTAGACACACTAAGCCTTTAATTGATTGGCTGTTGGGCAAGGCACACAGGGATAAACAAATCAGCATGGCCATAGAATTTGGTTGCAGTCTCATCTGGAAGGGTGTGGATCCCAGCCTGCAGCAAATCAAAGAGGTCCTTGGTCCCAGTTGAGGTCCCTTGCTTTACAACTTGCTTGAGCCACCCAAAGACTCCTTGAGGGGATTTAGGAAGAGTGAATAGGCAGGGAGGAAGATAAGGCGCAAATTTTTTGTGGCCAATTGCTGGGGGGCCACTGCAATGTCTGTATTAATCATTGGAAATTCTTCAAGGATATCTGCCACCATGTGGAGACCAACATTATTCAGTACTATTAGATTGGTGAAGCCCAGACTTGTGTGCCTCAGGTGCTCCTGAACCAATTGGAGAAACAATAGGAAGGACCAGCTGTTGTGAGAGCCTAGTATCATTTGATAGAGCTTGGCCCCCTTTGGACCAAGGAGAGCCATCATGGAATAGGCTATGGCGCGGACTGCAGCACGCCAAGCTACCCCATCATTTGAGCCTTTGGGGACATACCCATATGCATTGCACATAGATGAGGCAAATGTCAATTTGTCAATTTAGTAGAATTTCACTGTTCCCTTGGCTTTGAAGGCAGTGTACACCTCAGCATATTTTTTCTGGGTCTTGATATTGATTGAGCTGTTTCTATTATAGGGAGATACCCCAAGCTTTTTCCAGGAAAAGCACATTGCCTTCACCATATGGTAGTAAAAGGAAATCAAGGCCTTAACCCCAAAAGTAGATTTAATCATGGCCTGTATATTTGCCAGTTCAAGATGGCAATCTTGGGTTATCCACTGGCAGATTTCCCGTTTGTGCTCCTTAGTGAGCATGGTGGATATGTACAAGGATTTCCCTGTGGAAAGGAATTGGCCCAAGTTGATGAAGGTTTGAATACCTTGCTGGCGTACTTGGGATCAACCCCAATAAGAAAAGCAGCTGTCTTGTAGTCACCAGATTCCCATATGAGCTGAAGAAATATGGTCTTCTTGATGTCAGGAGTGTGCTTCTGGGCAGCCTTGGTGGGTTCAGATGAGCCAGGATCCTGATTGCTGACTGGCGCGCAAGGCATGGGCACCTTGGTATAGAACACAGCAACTTTTTTTAACACCAACTGCCCCTCTGTAGTTCTATAGAACTCAGGCTTGTTGTTGTCTTCTATGTTGCCATCACTTACATAAGGCTCATAAGTGATGTTGAGCACAGGTTTCACCTTCTCCAGCATGGCTGACAGGACCAACTCTTGGCAGTACACAGCGTCAAACACATATGAAGTAAGTTCTACCTCCTTGTTTCTAACTGTTTTTGTTATGGTGACCTTGGTGGGTTTCCATGTCAGCTTGGGAACCCAAGGATTGATGCTTCACACCCTAGCAGCTTGTGCTCCTTGAACCAGCTGTGTCAATGCAGCGTCACTTTGGAACTCTCCTCTCCCATCTCCTTCCTGAGTAGGCACTTGGGTTTCACTAACTCTATTCTTTGACCTGTGGGGGCAACCACAACCACAGCGCACAACAGGTGCATTAATACTCAGTTGCTGTGTTCCTTCCATTTTAAAATTTAATAAAATATTAAATAAATTTCAATTAAATTACTCCTTAATTTTATTTTTTGCTTTTATCTGAATATGGATATTTAATTATAGTTTTTCCCACCCAATATCCTGATTATAGATTCTTTATTTCTTAATTAGTTGTTTTTGCTTTTACAACTCCCTTTTAGAATACACAAAATATTTTCCTCCCATTTCCCCAGATTTTACGCCAAATTAAGCACCCAACACAATATTTTTACAATTTGTGTTTCAGATCTTGTGTATTACTTTAGATGCATTGGTATCATTCTTGTTTACAATCCATTGCACACAACAATCAAGTGATTTTTTTACATGTTGAGTTGCTAATGAGTTTTGGTTTTGATTTGATTTTTGACGCATACTTCTTGAGTGTATTTTGTCACTCATTCACATAGTAAACATATGGATTATTATTTTAGGGATTAGGCTTTTTTCTAATACACATGCTGCTCGAGTTTCAGCATAACACAGTTCAATTTTGAAAAAATCAAATTACAAATGTTTATATTTAAAACAGTAATAACTCAATAAAAATTTAAAATTTTTCCACACTGTAAACTATCAAAATGAATCTAAGAATCTTATCTTTCTATTGGGTTTAAAGTATTAAATATGTATACTATATTGAATATTGAAGCAAAAGCAATTAAAAAGAGCATATGCCATATTTTATTATTTTATTTTAATAGTGAAATAAAATAGATTGCTTTAAGCTAAAAAAAAGCTGATTTTTATTTAGCAATATATAATTTTTATTTAAAAAAATTAAAGATAAAATCAAGAGCATTATTTTTGCATTTTATCTTGTTTGAAAAGCTCAATTATTTAGGATTTTATGGTAGTTTGAAGTTAGAACATTAATTTATTTGCTGTTTAGATGGATTTTGAGGTCCAAGTGAGCTGCAAACATCAAATTAAGAAATTTTTAAATATAATTCTTTAATATTTTATCATTTTAAAACTATGCAGAAGAGTTATAACTAAGTTACTATATCATTTTTATTTGCATAGATTACAAAGAGGATATGGTGTAAATTGATGCTTAGCTGATACACAGATATCACTTGGGCATGAAAACTGGGTATTTCATTTATTTTAGGAATATAAATTTAAGTTGAAATTTTAATAAAAACTATCACATCATTTCTTTCAGAATGGTTTCATAAGGCTTGGTATATAAGAGATAAAGCATCACCTAAGGTTTACTTTAAACTATCTTTATAAAAAGATATCATTCCTGCAACCAGTACTCTTTTGCAAGGCATCTCTACAAAGCATCTCTTTATCATTAATCATAAATCCAATATTATGGAATCTGTTAACTTCACCTCTGCCATGCAGCCATTTTCCTCATTGGGAGCATCAACAAAAAGAGAAAGAATTGCTATGCTAAAGAAAGCATTCCTCTTTGTTTCTGGAGGCAATCTCAATTCCTTCATCAATCACTTCCTCACTCAAACTGAGTTTGGAAAAACAGAGTTCATTCCTTTAATTCAAAATTAGAAACTAAATGGGATAATTGATGGCTTAAAGGATCTTCTGAAATCTGCTCCCCAAAAGCATCTCCTAGCCTTGAGATATCTGGTTACTTCCAGTTACTCTTTAAAAGAGCTTACTGATATGGGAATTAATATAACCAAAAGTGAGTTTGAATAATCAAGAAAAATAAATATAAATAAAAACATAAGCTTAAATAAAAAAGCCAAAAAAATAATAACTATTCATCAAAAAAGAAATAATCAAAAAAATAATTGAAAACCTACTGGAAAATTCTTTTGAAACAAGCCAGTTTACAAAAAAAGCACCAGAAAAAATTTATAAAGACATTGAAAAAGAAATGAATGAATATTAAACTGAAATAAAATATTCACTATTAAAAACAAAAAAAGAAATATATGAAAATATGAAAATAAAAAATGAAATTTCAATATCACTTTCAACTTATTATAAATTAATGCCAAAAAATATAATAAAGAGTAAAAAAACTGACATATGTAATATTTGTAACTTAAAATCATCCTTAGAAAAAAGAAAAGAAGAATGTTACAGCAAAAACTTATTACTGCCTGTAAGGGCCAGTGTGCCCAGAAAATCAACTACCGGCTTTGAACCCGTGTTCTCCCTTATAAAACAAAAACGCGGGCAACCACACAAACCCGCTGGGGGAATCAAACCCCGTTTGAACCACCAGGGCAGGTGGGAACCAACTCTCAAAAGAGATATCAGTGTAAATCATCTAAAGGTAACAGAAAGTGTTAGTACAATCAGGGCCAGTTAACAAACTGGCCCAGGGGGCTGGCGTCCCCAACAGTAGCAGAGCCACCAGCTCCAATGCAATAAATGGGCCAAGTGGCTCCCATCTTGAAGTTAACAATATTTTCTGGGTTATCCAGAAAATCCAGTACCAACTGGGTTTGCTGAATAACTTGGCAGGTACCCCAGTTCCCAGCCAACATGCCAGTTCTTCTGAACTGAAGACTTCTGTCCACAAATTGCATCCACCTCCCAGTCCTAATCAAACTGCCACTATCCAGCCAAATACCAATCCACTTAACAGTACACCCACTGATTTAATGAAACATCACTTGCAGGAGAATGATCCAGAATCCACTCCCAATCAATTAAAGCCTGCTGAAGAGAAATTCCAAACCAATGCAATCCCCACATCACCTGGAGTTTCCAATTATTTCATTGGTTCAAGAGGTGATGAGAAGCCACTCAGCCAGGGATATTCACCTGAATATGAAAATCCTTCTGCCCATATGCAGGTCCAAGCTGTCAAGCAATCCCAGCCCCAAGTAATTGAACTTGGTATAAATAGCCACCAATCAGCTTCCAGCAATCCGGCTGATCTCAAGGTAAACCCAGATGAGCCAAACCAAGTTCCCAGTACAGCCCCCAGCCATGAGTCAATCAACCAATCCAATGGCTCAGACCCAGTGAACTTCCCCAACCCAGTCTAAGATTCTTAGGACCCTATCCCCTGTTCTCAAGAATTCCTTCTTCTCACCCAAAGAGCCTGTGACTAAAGGATGGACTACTAGAGTTCACCAAGAAGCTACCAGTAGTCACTTCTAAGGAAAACCAGATGAGTGGTATAAACCCCACTTCCCTACAATCAAGTCAGACACAGACAAGGTTTAATAAAGTGTATGATCCCTAGAGTAGTATTTGCATTTATTCCCCATATTATTTTATCACCTTGGACTATCCCAAATCAACCAGCTCAGTCATCAGCACTTCACCTAGTAGAACCTGTAGTAATGGGCTACCAGCAAGGGCCCAACCCTGGACAGGCCAGCAGCTTCATACCTCTCTCTCCTCCCCCTCCAGTCCTGCAACCCTCTGTTGAGGTTATCCCCTATGACCACAGCAGATACAGGATGGTCATCCTGACCATCCTTAGTCTTACTGATTTTGTAGTACCTCACCTTGGTGCCTACTGTCCACTTGCAGCTAGTATGCTTTACTTGTCTTGCTCCTTATCCTTCTTGTATTGGGAATTGGTGTTGCAATACCCTGAAGGGTAGACTCCTCCCATGTTGCCTTGGTATGATACTACACCTGGGCATGACATTGCCAGAATCTATAAACAGTGACTTAAAAGCTATTAATCAGCACCAAGACTTTTATGCTCATCAAAATATGGATTATAAGAAAGATATTAATGAATTAGATAATGTATTATGTATTATAGTTATAGATTTTAAGGAGAATTTAAAAAGTTGGTGGTGGTCCAATTGAAACCAATAACTGTTTTTATTCCAAAAGACCTATTTTTTATTGGGATTTGAATTGGTATTTAAAGAAAACAATAAAGTTAAGTATGAATACCATGATTTTTATCTCAAATATTATCTCATGATTCTTTGTTTCAGGTGAATGTCTGATAAGTCTTCTTAAATCAGATAAGTTTAAAAAAATAAATAATATCAAAGTATGGACTGATAATGGAAGCCATTTTATATCCTATGAATTCTTATATTATCTATTTAAAGAGGCACCACAATACATTAAAGGGTCTATTGAATATAATAGATTTGTAGAATGTCATGAAAAAAGCATTGTGGATGGTCACTTTGGTGCAATATCAAAAACATTAAAAGAGAAAGAAAATCAGCTTTATATTAAGAATATAAATGATATTAAAAATATTTTTGAGCAAGAAGAAAAAAGAAAAAAAATTATATAAATCAGTGCTATCAGACTCAAAATTTTCTCAAAAGTCATTCTTTTATATATTTATGAGAAAAAAGTTAGGCCTATAAGGAGAGAGCTCAAAGTTAAAAATCTGCACATTAATCTTTCATATTTGATGAAAGATGGGAAGTTGTATACTTCACCTTTAACATTTGAAAGTTTCTCAGAATATTCTGAGATAACTTATCATTTAAAATCACGTGATAATACCAGAGAAACAAAAATATCAGAAAATGCTAGTGGTGCATTAAGGCAAGTTCATGAAGTAGGGAAGCTTACTAGAGGGTGTATTTTAAATAGAGTTATCAGTCTTTCAAAAACAACAACCTTTTTTTCTGAAACAAACTAAGAATAATTATGATGAGCCAAAGATAGGGTAATAGCATTTATAGCTTTGGGGATGCTATTACTCTCCCATGCAACTCATCATAAATATTTTTATCTTGAAGTTTGTAGTAGCACTTAAGATATTTCCAGCAATATTATAAGGTGCAATTTTTAATTCTAAAATTGATAAATTATTATTTTAAAAAAATATCTAAGCCCAAGATCAATTAAAGATTTGACATTGATTGTATTTTAACCTTTCTGAATAATTTGAATATGAACAATGTAATTAAGTTATAAAATAATCAGTCCTGCACTTAGGCATAACAAGAAAAATAATGACTAATATGTACACCAAAAGTCAACCCACACCATTTTGTTTGTGAATCAATGTATTTTGGATTGTATTTTGAACAGTTTTGCTTTGTGCGTGAGCACCTCTTTGCTGTGTTGACCCATTTTGCCCATTAATGCCAAAAATCCCTGTTATCAGAGTGTATATTTTAACCTGATAATTGGATTTTGTTCAAATCTGGAATCATTTTGTTTAAATCTGAGGTATTTTTGGTTGTTGCCATAGCTTTAGAAAATACTATATATGCTCTTTTAAATTGCTTTTACTTTAATATTCAGTATAGTATACATATTAATATTTTAACACCAATAGAAAGATAAGATTCTTAGCTTTATTTTGGTAGCTTAAAGTGTGAAAAATATTAAATATTTGTTGAGTTATTACTGTTTTAAATATAAACATTTGTAATTTGATTTTTTTAAAATTGAACTGTGTTATGCTGCAACTTGAGCAGCATGTGTATTAGAAAATGGCCTAATTCCTAAAATAACAACCCAAATAGTCCAGCTTTACGCTCTGAAATTATTGGTTAAGTTGTGTCATGTTTCCTGTTGAATATGATTGGTTGGGGACCAAAGGCTTAAAGTATAAGCAATAAAATAGTGAATCAATACAGTAGTTTTAAAAGCTATGGCAACAACCAAAAATACTTCAGATTTAAACAAAATGATTTCAGATTTGAACAAAATCCAAGTTGCACAAGATTCAGGGATCAATTAATTTATAAAAATTTTGGTTAACAGACAAAATATCAAACAATAAAAAAATTACACTAGCCCATCATACAAAATTATATCAAGCATCAAGTGGTGTAGTTCAAACCACAAACAAAATGAACTGACGCAACAAGTGAGATGAATGGATGCTATTCTGAAGTATATTATAATCCAATCAGGATTCATATGAGGCACCAACAGAAGGACTAAAATGAAACAAATTTTGAGCAATCTATAAGTGAGATTTCACAAACACAAAACAAAATGAAGTCACACAAGATGTGTAGTATGAGCAGCCTAAAATAGAAAACTATCAATTTAACAGCTAATCAACAGCTATCCAATTTAGGAACAGAGGCATTTTATGCATTTTCATGGATCCTAATTTTTGTGAAATGGTTTTGAGAACCTTCCAAATATGGACTCAAAATACAATAAAAATAAATCATTAAATTTTAAAAATTTCTACTTTTAGTGATTTTATCCTAGGTTTTTTTACAATGGTATTTACTAGCAATATCTTTGATGGCGCCATCAGCCAAGCCAGCAGTAGCCAAGCCAGCTTCAATGGAGGTGAGGCTCAGGGCGTGGAGGCACCTGTTTATACCCAAGACTTTGAGGCAGGTAACAAGGAAGCTGACCTGTTACTGACCCCCAACCCATTTGGCTTTGACTTGTTTGAGAGTCACTTAGTGTCTAGCTCTGCCCCTGCTCCCGTGCCAACCCCCACGCAAGCTGCCTGTCAACCAACCAATCAGGATGACAACCTTGATTTGGAACAACTTCCTGCTGCTTGCCAACCTGCCCTGTGGGGTTCCTGGTCACCAGTCCCCAAAGTGTGTCCTGGGTTGTAGCCAGGGACCGGCTTAGAGGAGTTGTCATTCTCCACAGTGGTGAATGGTTGGTTAGGAGCTTATACTTGGCCTGCATAAGAGCAAACTCCTCCAGTACCTTCCCAATCACTAGGCAAGCGTCTTCATTATACACTTGTACTTCATCAGGTGCCAGCCCTTCTGTAGGCCAATACCAATCCTGTAATAGTCTTGCAAACTCTCCCCCAATAAACTCTCTTCCTCTATTCATCATTTCCAAATGCCTAGTCACCTTTTCCCACTCCTCCTGGGAATACTTACTAGAGGCAAACTTCCTGCACCTTGGGTGATAGAATTCCTTTTCCCCTGGGCTAGGATAGAAAATGTGGGGTAATTGACTCATAGAACTTATATCATTTCTTAACGCAGGAAATTTGGATAGGGGTTGTAATAGGTGCTTTATTCACATTCAGAAGGAAGATCCCCTTAGAAACCTTCTGATATATGGCCTTGGGATAGGGAATAATGAGGGTTTGTGCCAATACTTGGAGTCCTTTAACAATCTCTTGGACTCCTTGTACTTGGTCTTTGGCTCCTGCTCCTTGGTCTTGGGCTCCTGTGTTCTGTTCCAGCTCTGGCTTCCTATTATTGGTCTTTTGCTCCTTCTGTAGCTTTTGTGGCCTTTGTAATCCACTTGATTCAGTCCCTGAAGAGTCTCAGATAGCTCTCCCTTTTATAGCCCCTTGTTTCAGACCAAAAACCTCTCTTAGAACTCTGGTTCTTCAAATCTTAAACTAACCTGTTTTTCTCCTTCTATAATATATTAAACCTTTAAAATTACTTCAGCCAATAAGAGCCCTGAATTTTCTATTTCTGCTCCTCATTTTTTAGGCTTTAACTCTTAAGTTAAAGCCCTTAAAACACTGATCAAATAGACTCTGGCTCACAGCCAATCACATGCCTCAATTCAACGGTTTTGCCAAAAAGGTTTCCCTGGATGACCTGTCCTTGACCCTGGTTTGAACCTGAAGCTGTCTTGCTCCAGGTAAACAACTGCTCTGAGTTTCAAACAATTTTGCCGTAATTCCTGTCACGTTTCCCTGGCAAATCTTGAGCGCTTCCACATATGTTTTACCTAGGCAAATTTTGACCCCTTGATTTTTCAACATTTCTCCATGATTTTTCGTGTTTCTTTCAACGTTTTGTGACTTCAAACCTGCTTGCTGCCCGTCCTTTTGCCTCTCCTAGTTGTTCTTGGCAAAATGTGCTCATTTGCCCTTACAGTTTCTCTGTTCTTTTTCCAGCTTCTTTCTGGCTCATTTCCTCTTCAATTCTTCTTTCTAAAATAACATATAGTTCTAACAAACTATATGTTATTTTTCCTCCTCTTTCTTTTTTATAATTATATGATATTAAATCCTTTTTTAATCATAATCAGGCAGTATTTAATTATTATTTAACTGCTTCTTTTTATCTATTTTCTTCTCAAAAGACACCAAAATCAGCTCTTCCAGCCTCTGCATCCAGTCTGGCTAGTTCATCCTCTCAGCTCTTCAGTCCTTCCCCACAAACTTCTGGTTCTTTGGCCATCCTTCTTTATGATCAGCTAGTCCTGCATCATAATCTTCTTGTTCTTCAACTTCTCCTCAGCCAGTTCCTCAACAAATCCTCACTAGGAACCTCCTTTGTTCCTTCTACACATAAGACCACATTGGTTCCTACAATGCAATATGAATTAACAGTCCATCAACTAGCCTTCCCTATGATCAAACAGTCCCTCCTGCTAGTCTTCTCTGTTAATTCCGTGAACCACCTTGGTTCTTTATCTCAGTCCCCATTACCAGAACTTTTAGACCCAGGAATGAGTCTACATCAAACTGACATTTGACTGGGCCCTTGCAAGTGGCAATCCACTTAGGCCATTCAACCATAGATTAATGTCTATGTGTTGTCTTTACTCACCCAGGTGATTAAGTCTGGGCTTTCAGTTGCAGAGTAATCAGCTCCACTTCCCAGAGGCCTGATCACACCAAGCTCTGCAGCTTGCTTCCCCAAGCAAACCACCTTGGTGACACCTCTGAGCAGATCTATACCCTCCAATGCTCACTTTGGATTCCCTCAAAACTCCCATAGGGGCATAAACAAGGACACCCTACCAGTCTGTTAGTTAAGGTGCTTGCTCACAGACCTCCTGTAAGCGTATTAGGGTACGTAGAGCTCTCAAAGCTCTTCCCCTCCCTGGCAGCCTGTGTTACCCACCAGGGGTCCAAAACCTACTCCCCCTCAGACAGACAAAGTTCCCTGCTTGCTATTTCAGTCTTCACCCTTCCGCAGCCACAGTTCCCTGCAAGGTGAAGCACTATAGCCCAAAGCAGCCAATTTCTTGTGCTGGGTGGAGGCAACATCTTCCCCTGGTAGTCCTATGTTACCCACCAGGGGTCCAAAACCTACTCCCCCTCAGATAGACAAAGTTCCCTGCTTGCTATTTCAGTCTTCACCCTTCCGCAGCCACAGTTCCCTGCAAGGTGAAGCACTATAGCCCAAAGCAGCCAATTTCTTCTGCTGGGTGGAGGCAACATCTTCCCCTGGTAGTCCTATGTTACCCACCAGGGGTCCAAAACCTACTCCCCCTCAGATAGACAAAGTTCCCTGCTTGCTATTTCAGTCTTCACCCTTCCGCAGCCACAGTTCCCTGCAAGGTGAAGCACTATAGCCCAAAGCAGCCAATTTCTTCTGCTGGGTGGAGGCAACATCTTCCCCTGGTAGTCCTATGTTACCTACCAGGCAGGCCTTACTTACCCTAGTAGACCATGTTACCTACTAGGCTCCCCCTAATTACCCCTAGTAGCCCTATGTTACCTACTAGTTTACAGCGTCACCAGCTAACCACACATTGTCACTCTTCAGCATATTATCTTTATTTGAAGCCAAATCAACCCTTGCCTGCAAAACAGCACACATGTGGATCACCACATGCCCCCTACAGCTAATCAGGCTTCAGCTCCTATGGCCCAGCACCCCAAATGACATATCTTCACTGCCCAAATTCTCCAGGAAATTGTGGCACTAAACCTACAGGGTCTGTCATGGGACCAGATTGCCACCCAGTTGCAATTCACCTGAGCCACAATAATGCAGGCATTTAAATACTTAATGAATAAGGGAATCCTGATTGGGACACCCAAGAAGCCAAAGAAGATCCCTGAGTCCCAAATCAATGAGACATAGCCAATAATGCTTGACCTCCTCCAGTGGGACCCCAATCTTTCCCTAACCCAGGTCTGCAAACAGCTTGCGCACCATAACATATGGGTCTCCAAGCGCATGGTGCAGCTCTGGATGCACGGAAAGGTAGCTTCCATACGGGTTCGTACCAATTTTGCCTGCAATCAATGGGATGGCGTTGAGGATTCCCTGTATGATCTGGACATCAGTCAACCCTGGTCCAATGCTTGACTAGTCTATCAGATGACGTCATGTTTATCTCCTACTACAAGTTATTGATTGTGTTTGACAATTTTGGTGAGCAAGGAAAAGCTGCTGCCAATAATAGAAGGAAGAAGGCCAAGAAGGGGACGTTCATTAGTGCATTTCTGGCTGTTTCAGCCAAGGGTTTTGTCTACTATCAGACAAACCCAGATTTTATCAATAGCTACTCATACAGCCACATACTTGGTGGATTACTTGACTCCTGGGATGGCTCAAATTCCAAGTACCAGGTTTTCTTGAGCCACCAGATGGAGGGTAGCTCCACTGCCCTTGAGGCCATCCAGGGACACGGGCACAAGGCCTCAGTCTACCCCGCCAGCCATGAAGACGTCCATATGGCTGATGTTGTCTTCTTCAACATGGGATCTACATTACGGGAGTGCTGCCCTCAGGCTTTCAACAACCTCTATCTTGGGGTCCTTGACCATAATTTCCTCTTTGGCTGCCAGGTGATGGATGACTTAATTGCACAAATAGTTTTCCATGTGAACATGGGTAACCAATCATGTAAGGATAAGCACCTTCCACCCTGGGCCACTGCCATCTACCAGCCCATCCAGTCAATGACCAATGAGGAATACAACAAGTGTTATATGGTATCCATCACGCAAAATCCTCCTGCCTCCACCCCGCCACCAACACCCCTCACCCGCAAGCCCAACCCACCCAATCCCAGACCCCCCAGGCCAGCACTGCCTCTACGTCTTCCTTCCTGCACTATTCTGCCTCCTAGGCACCACTCTCCCCCACCCCAATAAACCCCTGTCACCAAACATTTTCTATTTATATTATCTTTTTTGAATTTTAATTGTTCATTTCTCTTTGTTTATAGTTGGTTTTATTATTTATGTTCAGCTTATTTCTATAAAATCATATATTTACTATGCTGTGTATCTAGATCTAGAATACAGTTATTTTTAGTACCCAAACACACCCCTTGTGAAAATATTAACAACAATTTGGTGATCAGCTAAATTTGAATTAGAAAATTATAGTGCTAACTGTTTTTAGATAAAGTTGTTACTGATCCAAATTCAAAACCTTAATGATAAACTTTAAGCCAATCAGGAGCCAAGTGATAAAGTGATTGTTGTGACATAAAGGGTCATTCAATAATTCTTTGGTGTATGTGCGCTAATTAATATGATTGGCTGGATGTTTTGCCAATCATATTAATTAGCGCACATAAACTAAAGAATTATTGAATGACCCTTTATGTCACAACAATCACTTTATCACTTGGCTCTGATTGGCTTAAAGTTTATCATTAAGGTTTTGAATTTGGATCAGTAACAACTTTATCTAAAAACAGTTAATACTATAATTTTCTAATTAAAATTTAGCTGATTACCAAATTGTTGTTAATATTTTCACAAGGGGCTATGTCAAGCGCCAAAAATAATATGGTAATCAAGGAAACAATGACAACACAAAGCAAACAACACATATTGAGATAGGTGTAAAACATGTAAAAAATGGGTAAAAAGATGGGATAATGTAGTAAATGGGGAAAAAAGGAATAAACAAAGAGGCAACAGTATCAAAATAATACAGAATTTGTTGGGGCAAAAGCTATAAAAACATATGAAATGGTTAGTAAAAAATTAATGAGAGAATTAGAGAAGCTTTTGAAGGATCTTGACTCAGCAATTGCTGAAATTAAAGAGATTGACTGCAAGGTCAAAGCAAGAGTTAAGTCTGTCATCTTTGAAGGGGACAAAATTGAAAAGATGTCTGCCAAGGCACTCATGGCCAAGATTCCAGACACCCCCAAAACAACAATCAAACGGCTTTTAAATGTCCAGAAGCACATTGTGGAAGGCCTTTGATTCAAGTCCTTTGCCCTCTCTGCGCCGTCCATCTGGGTCAATGACCCTGAGATGTATGAACATCTCAAACCTACAAAGCGCGCACAAACCGTGGACACTGAATTGCCAGAACAATTACTTGCACTGAAAATGGCAAAGCTGCTGGCAAGGAGGAAACCTGCAAAGTTAATCTAAAAAAAATAAAATTAATAACAACTTCAAAATACTTACCTTTTTTTAGAGAACATTGATGGTGAACTCTGCCAGGTCCTGGTTCCTTTTGTCCTGCCCATGTTATATTCAAATTTTGCCACTCACATGGCAAAACAACTCTATCTGTCCCCTCTGTCTTGCAGGAGCTTGAAGACAGGTCCACAAGTCCTTTCTGATGTTGCAGGAGGCGTTGGCAGAACTTACGCATGCTGAGGGGGCATCTGAGTGGGCAGTTACTGCCTACAAGGATGCCCAATTGGTCCACATTGACCTGGTATCCCTCAGTGGAGTTTACTGTATAAACTTCATTGAGCTTGTTTGGGACGTCCTGATGACGCTTCTATTCAAGAATGTACCAGAGATGGGCCAGGCCCATGCAGCTGCTTGCTTCTGCTACCCCTTGGAGCACACAATTTCTTACATGCTGGACAGCTTTGGGCACGCGGTGGAAAAATTGGCTGTTGCATCTGCAACAGCCATCAAGAAGACAAAAATCCTCCTTGCCGACTTTGGGTTGGCCTGGAGTGCCAACAAGACAGGGGTCCCTGCAGCCATGGAGCTGACCTTTGCTAAGACCAAGCATGAAAAGAAGATCAGTTTGGTTTTCAATAAATTATGCAAGCTTACAGAAGCCTTTGCTGGGCACAAGCTTCATCTGGTGGTTTACCTTGGGTATCTCCTCTACTTCAGAATGAGCGCCAGTGTGGAGGATCTTGACGGGGTCCTCCTAGGAATCAACTGGGCCAGGCTCTCCCTGGACGGGAAGAAGGTCCCCCCGGGTATGACTTGGTGGATCACGTCATCCAGGACGCCCTGGTCCTGGCCGGTATCTACGGGTTTGCAGCCCTACCAGAGAAGCTGCTTCTCTATTTGCACCTGACCCTACTCCCATTCACCAGCAGGTGGGAGTATTTTAACCAGGGTGTATCCACTGTTCACAGTGTGGCGGTGGAGGTTGTGCGCCACCTCCATTGTGGGGTGGCTACATACAGAAGAACTCACTACAGGTGTTCTTAATAAATTCTCTCTTCCAATAAATTTTATTACAATTCATATTATTTTTATTATGATAAAATTTTTAATTCTTATTTTAGCAAACAGGATTTGCAAAATATATCCTAGAGAAGGTCTTAATAAAAGCATAGTGATATATGTTAATAAAATCTACTTCTAATCTGTACATGTTACATTTAACTTTTTTAATTTGATTTTTATATTTATTTTTCAAAAGTGATATTAATGTGTTTGCGTAATCCAGTATCAAGCGTTTGGGATACCCTTAGATGACACAATAAAAAATGATTATAAATAAATAAATTCCTAACCTTCATTGATGGTCCTGCTGAATGTGATTGCGGGCTTGGAAACATCTAAATATAAAATGATAATTAATAAATCTTGAATAGTAAATTAGAGAATATAAAAAAGTCAGACAAGCTAAGCCTTTAATTGATTGGCTGTTTGGCAAGGCAAATGGGGATGAACAAATCAGTGTGGTCATAAAATTTGGCCACAGTCTCAGCTGGGAGGGTGTGGATCCCAGCCTGCAGCAAATTAAACAGGTCTTCAGTCCCAGTTGGGGTTTCTTGCTTGACAACTTGCTTGAGCCACCCAAAAACTTCCTCAATGGGATTTAGGAAGGGCAAATAAGTAGGGAGGAAGAGAAGGCGCATATTTGCCATGGCCAATTGCTGAGGGCCCACAGCAATGCTGGTGCCAATCATTGGGAATTCCTCAAGAATATCAGCCACTTTGTGGAGACCAACGTTGTCCAACACAATGACATTGATGAAGCTAGGGCTCGGTTGCTTCAGGTGCTCCTGGACCAATTGGAGAAATGATAGAAAGGTCCGGCTATTGTGAGATCCCAAAATTATTTGGTATAGCTCAACCCCCTTTGGACTGAGGAGAGCCACCATTGAATAGGCTGTAGTGCAGACTGCAGCATGCTGAGCCATACCGTCATTTGAGCCTTTGGGGACATAGCCATATTCATTGTGCATAGACGAGGCAAATGCTGATTTGTCAATTTAGTAGAATTTGACTGTCCTCTTGGCTTTGAGGACAGTGTACGCCTCTGCGTAGTTTTTTCAGGTCTCAATGTTGGTTGGGCTATTCTGATTGTACGGAGATACCCCTGGCTTTTTCCAGGAAAAGCACATCTTTTTCAGCAGATGGTAGTAAAAGGAAATGAAAGCCTCAAACCCAAAAGTGGACTTGACTATTGCCTGTATATTTGCCAGTTCAAGATTCCAGTTCTGGGTGATCCACTGGCGGATTGCCCATTTGTGCTCCTCAGTGAGCATGGTGGAAACGCGCATGGATTTCTCCGCGGCAAGGACTCAATCCATGTTAATGAACTTGTTAAAGGTCTTGGAGGCATACTTGGGATCCACTCCAACAAGGGCTGCGACTGCCTTGTAATTGCCTGATTCATGCATTAGCTTAAGCAGGATGATGCATTTAATGTTGGGGATGCGCTTCTGAGCAGGCTTTTTAGCAGTGGGGATTGACTTGTTGGCATTGGGCACAACACAGGGCATGGGCACCTTGGTGTAAACGCTGCAACTTTCTTCAACACTAACTGCCCCTCATCAGTTCTGAAGAACACAGGCTTCTTGTTCTCTTCCTGATTGCTATCACTGACGTAAGGCTCATAGCTAGTATCAAGTACAGGCTTCATCTTCTCCAGCATGGCTGACGGGACCAACTCTTGCTGGTACACAACGTCAAACACATACAAAGTAAGTTCTACCTCCTTGTTTCTAACTTTCTTTGTAATGGTGACCTTGGTGGGCTTCTGGGTCAGCTTGGGGACTCAAGGGTTGATGCTCCGCACCCTAGCAGCTTGTGCTCCTTGTGTTGCTGTGTCAGTGCAGCGTCACTATGGAACTCTTCTCTCCCATCTCCTTCCTGAGTAGGCACTTGGGTTTCACTAACTCTATTCTTTGACCCGTGGGGGCAACCACAACCACAGCGCACAACAGGTGCATTAATACTCAGTTGCTGTGTTCCTTCCATTTTAAAATTTAATTTAATATTAAATAAATTTCAATTAAATTACTCCCTAATTTTATTTTTTACCTTTATCTGAATATGGATATTTAATTAGAGTTTTTCCCACTGTTGCAACATCTTTGATTACTCCCTCTTGGGGAATTAACGCCCCAAGCAAATCACCAAGCGGCTCACCAAGTGGTTCACCGCCCAGTCAATAAACTGGTGGCACCATTATCAGTTAACCATCTATGACGAGAATCACTTAATCCAGATCCTAAATGGAACACAACTTGATTAAGCCTTGTGACTCAAGAGGAACATTACTCAGATAAGCCCCATGACCTTCATGACGTACATGGATGACATGTGGCTTGTCATGATACTATATATTAGCCTATACTCATATTCAATAAAGTATCATTCTCTTCTTAACCTTCTCCTTTATTTCGTTTATTATACTTCCCATAAGTATAAACTCAACACCACCCAATATCCCAATTATAGATTTTTTATTTCTTAATTAGTTGTTTTTGGGTTTACAACACCCATTTTAGAATACTCAAAAAAAATTCACCCATCTTCCTAGATTTTACTGCCAAATTCAAACACCCAACACAGTATTTTTAAAATTTATGTTTCAGATCTTGTATCTTATTTTAGATACCTTGGTATCATTCATGATTACAATCCATTGCACACACTGAGTGAGTGATTTTGTTTACATAGTGAGTTGCTACTGTGTTTTGTTTTTGGATTGAGTTTTGACTCACCTTGCTTGGGTGTATTTTGTTGCCAATTCACATAGTAAACATATGTACACCAAAAGTCAACTCACAACATTTTGTTTGTGAATCAATGTATTTTTAATGTATTTTGAATAGTTTTGCTCTGTGTGTGAGCCTTTTATTGCTGTGTTGACTCATTTCACCCATTAACACCAATAAACCCTGTTAATAGAGCGTATATTTTAACCTGACAGTTGGATTTCGCTTAAATCTGAAATCATTTCGTTTAAATCTGAGGTATTTTTGTCTGTCGCCATAGCTTTTAAAACTACTGTACCATGTTGACTTTACTGGGATGTCTGGGTTATAGCCAATTTTCATGCGGCGGCAGCAAATAGCTGGTATATTGAGTTGGCGTTATGGTATATATTTTTCAAGCTGTGGGGTGATTCGCTTCTGCTGAGATATGCCAACTCTTTGGTGGCGATTAATCCGTCCAGGGGTTGATACCTGTTTCTTGTGGTGGTAGTAGCTGGCCTTGTAGCGGGTTGCTTATTGGTATACCTTGTATTTAATGTTTCCAGAGCTTTGGAAACATTTGTATTCCATCTGTAGTTCTAATGACTGGCTCATTCATTAGATGCTCTGAGGATGGAGTTCACTAGGTGGCATGTCCTGTGGTTGATTGTTGTTTGTTAAAGAGAGACTGGTATTAGGTAGGCTGGTTGGAAATAGACTCAACTCTGTCCAGTGGGGTGATACAGTTAGGGTGGCACTGTTTCATCAGAAGCTAGCTTCTGGCTAAGGGCCGCTACACCCAGGACAGATCTGCTGGATATTTATATGGCCTTTAAATAAATATTTGGTGGGAGTGTCCCAGTGCAAGAACTGGCCAAAGCAGACATGGTGAAGTTTGGATTTTGATGGGGGCCTGTAAAGAAGGCTCTGAAAGGATTGCTCGGTTCCTCTTGAGTGATCATATGATAGACACATGGGTAAGTGGTTGGGATATGTGGATAACATTTGGGGGATGGATGGCCAAGTATTATTGGCCCAGCAAGTACAGATGCTATAGTAGGATCTACTTTTTGAAAAGATATGGTCAAGCCCAGGTGTCCTTATGGAGGACTCCTGGTAGAATATGGCCTTTTGAAGCAATGTGAGTTGAGGTGTTTATAAAGTGGATTGAAGGCTGCTTGATTGATAAATCGGTGAATTGCGTTTCCTATTGGTAAATGTCTCACAAGTGGGAGTTGAGTTTAGGGTTAGGGTGGACCAGTCTCTGGCCATGATCCGCTCTAGCCTTACTTGAGCTAGGGGTTAGCCGGATCCGTTCAGGACTTGAGTTCTCGTTTGGGATTGATTGCAAAAGATCAGGAGTTCCAGATGGCCTGCATTAGTAGGGTTATATATTTATCTAGTTTAAATAGGAGACCGAATTAAAGTTATGCTTTAACCCTGCCGTGATTCCTGCCATGACTGGTTTTTGAAAGCTGGGTTTAGAGCAGGTTCGGGAATTGGATCAGTGGCAGGTGGTGATTGGTGAAGGGATCATGTGATCTCACAGCTCGTCGGATTTAGCTTCAATTAAAAGGGAACAGGTTGATATGTGAAATTAGGGGCTACTTAGCAATCAGTGAAGCTACATTAAGAGCCAATCATCGCTTTGGCTTCAAATTTATTTTTAAAGGCACTGTGAAGGGACATTGGAAATAAGTGTTGGAACAAAACAACAGCTGATCAGTATGAATTTCTTGAACCAGAGATAGTATAATTCCAGGAAAATATTAAAGTTGACAACAGTGCAGATGGTTAATAGCAAATTGATCATCTGAATAATACAATGCCAAATTAAAATTAAAATCAATTACCATTTATATATTTTCTTTCTGAGGGTAAAGTAGATAATAAATATTGGTTCATCTGATGTTTAATCGTTCCAGTTTTTAAAACAAGCTTTTGAGATTAAAAGAGTATTTAATAGAAATAACAAATGTAAACTAAAATTTATTTTAGATATTCCTCATTTCAGATAAATCGATTTTGATCAGTCAGAAGCGATATAAAAACACATTTTTATATGCCAAGATAAGATTTAAAGATAAATCACAATTTGGGTAGGTGCTACTAAGCAACCCTTACTTTTATTACATCAGTTATAGTTCAAATTGTACCTGTCTGAACTTATCAACTAAAGCCATTGGGGTTTAGTTGACAAGCTCAAGAAGAAAGCAGATATAGTATTAATCTTACTTCTTTTCCCTATAGTTTTAAGGGGGGTTGGTGCTTACTGTACCATATGATGGAAATAACATGGTTAGTGGAAAGGTTTCAAGAAATTATCAGTTGGAGCTGCCTTTGCGATAGTAGATTTGGTTTAGAATTTATATCGAAATTATCCCAGGCGTGGGCCTAAAAGTAGGCCTTTCTGATGAAAGTGATTGGCTGAAAATCAACGTGGTGGCAGGAATTGGGCAAGGGGTTGTAGCAGTAAAAGATTTGAAATGAAATCATTGGCGGGCAAAATAACATGATGTGAAGAGGAATGATGCAAGGGCAGTTTGGAATGGCGTGATACTTAAGTGGATATTTGCAGGGGAATAAATAGTCATGAGATGTGGTGTCAAGAGTATGTCTACTAAAACCGATAAGTTTGAAGAGGTACCTGAGATCCAAACCCCGCGCGATTGCTCAAGTCTATCGGCATACTTCCACATTGTCTGTGTAGTGGCAGGTACTGGGACCCTGGGCTTGCCGTACGCCATGGCCCAGGGGGGGTGGATATCGGTGGTATTCTTCTTTGTTGCCGCTGCCATGTCAACGTACACTGCCAAGCTGCTCATCGAGTGCCTGTACTACAAGCCTGGAGAACGGTTGGTAGAGTTTCCTGACATTGGCGAGGCGGCGTTTGGGCTGCCTGGGCGCTACTTCACCAAAGTATTCCATAGTTCCGTGTCGCTCTCGTGCGGCTGCATCTACATCCTCCTTACCGGCAAGAACACCTCCACTGTTTTGGACGACTTCAACATCAACCCAATGAACAAGACGCTGTGGATTCTACTGGCGGGCGTGGTCATCACACTTGCCTTTACGCTCCTAAAGACGATGAAGGAAGTGGCGTTCTTGTCTGCGTTTGGCACTATTGCCACCCTTGTGTGTGTTGTGATTGTGGTGGTTGTGGGTGGGATGGAATATCCCCAAAACGGGCTTCCCGTCAATAGAGTTTTTTTCAACCTTGCAGACTTTCCAATGGCAGTGGCAACGATTGCCTTCTCTTACGGGGGCAATGTGGTGTACCCTCATGTTGAAGCAACTATGCGCAACCCCCAGGCATGGAACAAGACGGTCCTGCTGGCTGTGCTTTCCATCACTGCCATGTACGTCTCCATCGCCTGTGCAGGGTACTTCTACTACGGCGCAGGAACCAAGTCACCCATCATGGACTCATTGCCAAGGAAGGATGTCCTGACCTACATTGCCTACGTCTTCATTACACTCCACGTGGCGTTTGCTGCACCGGTCTACCTCTGCTCCTTCTGCCTTGAACAGGAGCGATGGCTCAAGATTGACCGGGCCTTCATGTCTGCTCCACAGGAATTTGCCTACCGATTCGCCTTGCGTGGCAGCCTTGGTGCGATCCTCACCCTGATTGCCATGTACGTTCCCTACTTCTCTTCCCTCTGCGGCATCTTTGGCGCCGTCTCCAACTGCATAGTTGTGTTCCTGGTCCCCGTTTCCTGCCACTACAAGCTGTTTGGGTACCAGAAGCGAGCGATCTGGGAGCACATCATCTGCGTGCTGATCATCGGAGCTGGCCTGTTTGGGCTTGGATTTGGTGGCCACTCTGCCTTCAAAGAGCTTCTTGAAAACATTACTGAGGATACGAATTAATCCATCCCATTTGTTTATTAAACTAACTCCAAGTGGATCCATCCACCAACTTGAAATCCACTTCTCCCTTTTGGCCCATGCAACCTGTTGCTAAGGTTACTTTATAACGTACCAATCAGATGCCTTAGATTGACGCAAGTTCACCTACACAGCTTGATGTTGGATCCTGACCCACCGCATCCCAGTTGGCAATGTTGTGACAATAGGGGATTTCCCACTATCCTATTTCCACATTCCTTTATTTCCACTGATATTGGTATTTCCCTTATCCCTGAAGGGTATTTAAAGGATACATTCCCAACATCTTAGTTCCACGCCCAACAAATCATTCCAGCAGTTTCCAAAGCAGCAAAGTTAACCCAGACTTGAACGAGGTTGGATCTATATCGCTCGACAATAGATGTGTAGCTTTGTTTTTACCCAAGGAATGTCTTTCTGGGCCAACTTCTTACCCCACAGCCTTGAAAACTTATTTACATTGCTACTTGTTCATCTAAAATTGCTCGCTTGAGTGATTTATCGATATCTGCCCCGTCAGAGGTCTTCAGCTATGCTGCTGAGCATTGGGTATCCATACCATAGCATCACAAAATCACGATATCCATAACTCTCCCCCTCTGGTCAAACCATTCCCATTAAAGGGGATGGATAGGTTTTAAGTTTCTGGAGCCACCATCTACTTCAGAAGATCAATCTCTTCATATCAAAAACAGCCTTGGTTGCATCCCTTATTAGCAATGAGATTATACCACACCTCTCTTCCTGGAGAGATATCAAAATTACTTGGACCTGAGGGGAGCTGGTCTCAATAAGCCCACCACCCCAAAGTTCTCTGCAACTAGCTGGAGGTGAGAAGACATGAATCTCTATCTATCAAGCAAAAGAGGATCTTGCAAATTGGAGGTGTGAGCCCAACTCCCAAGAAAGGGGTTAGACTTTTTAGGGGAAGAAGATCAACTCTACCAGTCCTAGGTAGATTTATTCCTCATTGGAGCAGCTCAATTCACAAACCTTGTAGCCTACAGTACAAGCCTCCAGGTTGGTTATAAAAGATTGTCTCCCAATCCAGTAGTATCTATACCCAACCAATATACAATGTCATCAAGAGCCTTCAACTGGCCATTACCATCAGAGGTGTCCCAGTAACATGCTAGTGATCTTTGAACCAGCCCATCTATTTTGGTATGACAATTAGTTTTTTTGCAGGAATGAAGAGGCTAGACTACCCCAGCTAAAGGCTGTTTAGAACAGACCTTTGTTTTCCAGGGTCAACCCATCCTCTAGTACATGTTCTTAGCGCTTATTTATAGTTCTCATGAATTTTTTCAGCCCAGGATGGAATTCACAGGGACTAGCTGAGTAGCTAAAGTGTTATCTTGGAGGTCTAGGTCAAGCCTGAGCCTGTAAGGGGGACAAACTTTGACCCTACAAGATAGTAGGGCACTATTTGCGTACCAGGGCAGTTGGTAAAGATGCTCTGGTTTTCTCACAACAGTTTTAGTGGTTCAACAGAACCAGGTCTAGAATTCACTAAAGGTGCCCCCAACCAGACCCTCAACAGACAAACTTGTATAGTTGATCTGTATACCCAGTTTAACTCATTGCAAGTGAGCTTGCTGTAGTCCTGTATTAAAGGGGTCACATCAGCCCAAATGAAAAAGACCAGGGTCTGAGAAAGAATCACCACTTTATCTGTAGATGAAAGTCCATCTACAGAAAAGTGAACCCACCCGGCCGCAGAGAGCGGCATGTTTCTGGTATAGTTTGAGGGTCAGACACCTTGCCAAGGATGTTTGGTGGAGATCAGCTTAACCCCTTTTTAGAGAGCATCACCCCATACTTTAACATCCTGGGCTGGGCCTAGCACCATTAGATACGGTACAAGGCAACTCACTGCACACTCCTGCACATTTCAAGTTCCATTGCCCAGAAAGGTACCGAGCCCAATCACAACCCTTCTGCTGCAGCTGAACTAACTGTAGCTCAGCATCTGAAGAAAAAGCCAACATCTTAAAGCGGAAGGGCAAGGAGTTAATTTGGTAGCTCTATTGGGCATCAGGAGCTCTTATGCTGTAAAGCGTACATTCAGTTACAAGGAGAGCACAGTCCAAATACGGGTTAGGGTTCAATTAGGCTGCCAAGGGCGCTTCACTAGGGCCGGCTCATCCCTTCTGGAAAGTGCTTCTCAACATTTCAATGTCCAGGGCAGGATGCTGTTGTATACACATGGGGTGGCCCATCAAGCCCCCTGGCATATCATAAGATAGATTGCTGGCCAAGGGATCAAATCTGGGTGCAAAAGCCCCCCAGTTTATTGCCCTTGATCAGGGCCAAAGCTTGTGGCAAACCCAAAAAGTTGCAGGCAAGTCATGTTTGAGCAAGGGTGGTGCAGCATGGGCCCAACTGGTTGTAATTAGGCCTCTCAGTGTCTCCCTGACATCTTTGAGCGGGCAGATGCAACTGTTGTTGGTGGTCACAGCCCTGATCAGCCCTGCAGGGATCAGAGCATACTCTGGATTGCTGATGATGTAGCTGATTTCCAAATGTCTGGATGTCCTCCCCAAACCCCTCCTTGTTTGACGGCGCAAGTCTGGTACCTCATTTTTTCACAATAGAACAACAGAGAAGAAGGTTGCAGGGACAACAGACTTCAACTTGTCTTGGGAGTTCCATCCACACTTTTGGAGGTCAAAAAAGGCTAGAGTGCTGGGGCTAACCCCTGTTTCCTGATTGATGCTAGCACTAAGATAAGTAGGGCTGCTGACAGGTGTTTGGCCTGGGCAGGATCTGGGTGTCCTTGCCAGGGCTTGACAGTTAGCAGTACTGATGACCTATTCAAATCTCTCACCCACCTGCTGGTCTGAAGATAGTATGAGATTGGCACTAACTGTTCAAGGGCATTCCAGGAGAATTAGGCTTTCATGATTTCCCTACAAGTTTTTTGCCTCACCTGCAATGCAGCGCTTGGAGAGGCCAAACTGTGCTGCTGTCCCCTTGCCAATAAAGCAGATGAAGTAGTTGATAGCTGTTACAATGTATTTCTTACCTAACTTGTCTTCAAAACAGGTCCCAAATGTCAAGAGCCTATTTTTTATAGGGTTCTGTGGCCTTGCTAAGAAGGATCAATCTCTATGAAGTAGGTCTGGGGATGTTTTTCTCAAACAGCACATACCTCTCTAGAGGATCTGGGATGTCTTGCCCCAGATACTGCCACCAAACCTCTTTTCCCACAATTTCAATCAAGGCACAGCCACAAATATTCCCCAATATATAGTGGCAGTGCAGGATGATATCTCCTCACTGTCTGGTAGAAGTGTATAGAATCTTTGCTCTTATCTTGCCCTTTAGCAGACATTTCTGCATTGTTTATAGATCAGCTCTTGTTGCTCTCAAGTTTTGAGGTGGTGACCAAGTTTAGGTCTTCATAATGTATGCTGCCAGGGTGTAGGTACAGCAGAGACCAGTCTGGGTTCAGCCTGTCATTCCCTATAATTTATCCTGCATATAGATAGGAAAAAGCATCAGCTGTGACCATACTATTTTTGGGCTTATACTCTATGTAGCGCTAGTACAAGAGAAAAATGCCTAACCCAACCTATCTGGCACTGAGCTAGATGCAACTGCATGTCAAAGTACTAAAGGCAATTATGATAGATAAAAATGCAAGAAAAACGGTAGAACCTTTCAGGTAACAGCATCACTTTTCAACACAATGAACAATATTGGCTAGACTTTTATTGTAAACAGAACAGCACTAAAAGGGGTTGATATGCTTCTGTGGTCTGTAGGCGATTGGAGAAAGACCTCTCATATTAGTCTTTATGTACAGTACACCTCCTATGGCATGGTCAGAGCCCTTGTTCTTGAGCTTATACTGATAGCTTTATTTGGGAAAACGGGGGCAGATACAGATGTGAGACTCTTCTTGAGTTTCTCAAAGACTTGGCTTTGTACTGAAATTCATTAGAATTGATGCTTGTTATTGAGTAACTTGGCAAGGGAAACAATTAGTTTTTCACAGCTATGAATGGGCCTGTGTACATACACCATCATTTTTAGAAAAGTGTGCACCTGGCCAACATGAGTAAGGAGGCATCATGCTGGTGGTTGGTTTGATCTTTTTGGCTTGGATCTGATTTTCTTGGCAGAGGTTGTGTGTCCCAGAAACAGTAGCTCTGACTGTAGAAACTTGTAGGGATGTTTTAGCCTCTAACTGATGTTTACAAAGAGTGTTGAGGGCGGCACAGAAGTAGTGAAGAGATAGTCCTTGATCTTGGCTGAATTTGACAATGTCATCCAAGTGGACCACAACAAATTTCTGACCAGGCCCTTGAATTTCTTGTTCATGAGCGTTGCAAAGGTAGGTATTGCAGTAGCTATGCCAAATTCATGACACAACACTCAAACAGCCCATAGTGTGTTTAGAAGACAGCTTTTGCCTCATTCCTGGGGGCAATCCTAAATTGGTTGCACACCAGGGTGAGATCAACCTTTCCAAAGACTTTTGCACCAGCAAGTGTATCAAGAAAGTCATTGATTAACGGTAAGATATATTTGTTCTTTACTGTAACTTTGTTTGGGGCAAAGTAGTCTGTGACCAGGCGAAGTGACTCATCTTTTTTGGCCACAATCAATACTGCAGCTATGTACAGTGATAGTGAAGGGCAAACCAAACCCTTGTCTAAGGCGCTCACAAGGTGATGATAAAGAGGTTTATCTTCCTTGGGTGTTAGACAATATAGTGGTCTGGCCTTGGGTAGTAATTCTTGCAATTGTACAGGGTGCTTAATTCCTTGAGGTGAAGCTAATTGGTTTAGTCTTTTTCTAAATACATCCTTAAACTTGTCAATTAGTTTCTACAACACTGGTGATGAATTTTTTATAAAGAAGGTTGAGGGAAGCTCAGACCTGATAACCTCAACTGAGCATTGATTAAAGTTCAAATTATCTCTTGAACTTGTAGGAGCCTTCCTTTGTTATTCATACAAAAACATTTTCATGTATTAGCTTGTTCATCTTGATGAGATAGATTTGAAAGCCATTATCAATTCTCCCAAGAGTGATGATAGAGGAGTCACAGTAAATGTAAGGGTGATTGTGACATACCCAGTCCAAACCTGCAATCACATTGTGGCTGATAACGCTCATGATAGATTCAGAGATCCTGAACTGAATGTTTTTCTTTTTTTACTGAGAAGGGTACTGTTTCATAGATGATGGCTACTATTAAGAAATCTGCTATATGTACTTCTTTAAATTGGCTGAGCACTCATTTAGTTGTTGGAAATCAGTAAATTCCTGGTTGATCATAGTTGGATTGGCTCCAGGGTCTATCAAGAGCTTATGAGTATTCTCACAGAAGCAAAAGGTATAAGCCAAGCAAGTTATTTTATTTGATATGTTGATGAGATGGATGTACTGGTATTCTGACTGTTGCCAACACATAAAATCTGGTCATTACCTGGTTTGGCGCCAATCCAATATTTGGTTCAACATTCCAGAAATGGCAACAAACCAGTATTACATGACTTGTCCAGGTATCCAGAAATCTGAATCCAACTCACACATGACCTTCCCTATATTTGATCCAACTTAAGTCCCTGCCACAGTGTAAGCTATATAAGTCTAAAGTATTATTCAATAAAATATACTTTTTTCTTCTCTAAATCCATATTTGAAACTTCCCCAAAAAGTTATTCCTCATCACTGGTAGTAGCTATGGTTTTTTGACCACGCCCATGAAAGAGAAAATGACTGAACAGAACCCACCCACCTTTGCTCACATACTAAACTAGGCTACATCTCAGGAGACCTGAAAAACGTACTTCTGAATCCACAACATTAACAAAGACATACCTAGTGGATGCACCCTATTCAAAGGTCTGGTCATGCCCAAAGCATGCCCCAAGATAATTCAATACAGTTGCTCTCTTCAACCACAAACAAACACACAACCGCCAACCACAGGCAAAATTACTAGCACCAAGTACATTGATATCAACAAGTTCTTTGATAAAAACAAAGAAAACATTATTAACTGGCTGGACCACTCAGCCACAAAACTTTGCACCAGCCGCATCCCCCACAAAAATTGGGTCCAGGAAGCCAGCAAGCGCCTGTACAAGGCTGCAGCTAACTGGGTTGCCACTTGGGTTGGCTCACAAACCAACAAGCAGCTTTAAAAATGGTAAGAGTTCAAAGTTGACATCATCCACAATTTTTGTTGTCACTGAATCCCTCCAAGACATTGCAATACAGCTCAGCAATCTTCCTCAGAAGATCACTATCACAGCTTATGCCAATAAATTTGAAGATATACATCACAAGATACAAAACTCAGCACAAGCTGTCAACTTGCACACAAGAGCCTCATTAATCAATAGAATGAAATCCTCAGCTGCTGCCCTCATATGTCCAGAGATCAACACCTCCATGCCCACACTTATTGCAGAGGCCAAGCACGCAGAAAAACATGCAAATATGGAATATGCTACACACAACAACAACCACTCCTCCAACAGCAATAAAAGAGGTAATTCTAATGGCAACAAACGCCAAAAAACCAACCACAATTTTTCAACTGAACCAATTGAGACAACAGCAATTGCAGCCAGAGCGCAAACCGCTTGTGTCCCAAGAAGGAAGATACTGCTAAAGTAAACAATGCTGAAACAGCAACCTGCTATGAATCTGACCCCACATTCTCTGACCTCAAATGTCTTGAAACAGAGGAACAGGGAAAAAAGAGGGGAACAGGCTTAAGTGCCCCTGTCTCCTCCCAACTTGACAAGAAACTGTACCAAGGCACAAACTTTGCCGCGCACATTCCACGTGTCCCACAATCTTTTATCTTTATGAACGCAAAAATTAAAGATTGCTTGCAACTTCTTGTATACCCATACACTTATAAATCACATACACACAAAATTTTATTTGACTCTGGTGCGCAACACATCATGGTAAGCAAACCATTTGTAACCAAATACAAAATGCCAGTTGTCAAATCCAACTTCAAATACACCAGAATATCAGACAAATCAAAGGTTCTACTTGAAGATGAAAAAACTACCTTCAGAATTGTCCTCCAAGGCATTCAAACGTCCATCAAAGGACTTGTCATGAACAACATAAACTATGTATTCGTAGCAGGCATGGACTGGTTCACCCAAGGGAATCCCAGTGTATATTGGAAAACAAAGACCATGACCATCAAACACAATAGAGTCAATTTTAACATTCTCAAAGAACCCAACAACCTCATTCTGAGGGACACAGTATTTTTCCAAGCCGTAAACCAGGTCAACTCAGAATGTCAAACCAAAGACAGTACACTCTGCATAATGAGGTCCACAGAGTTTAATAGCATGCAAACAGCCAAAATACAGTCCCCAGAGCTTGCAGCACTCCTAAATGAATACACTCATGTATTTAAGAAAGATCTAATAGACCTACCCCCAAACAGGAGATCAAACATGGCATTGATTTATGCAAGGCTATGCCCAAATCTGCATTCCTCTAAAGACTCTCCCTCATGGAGACACAAATCCTCAAAAGGCATACTGAGGAAATCCTAGCCAAAGGTTTCATATGACCATCAGAATCCCCGTGGGGGGCAGCAGGGTTTTTTTTGTAAAAAAAGGAGGGCTCACTTCATTTAGTAACAGACTACAGAGCTCTCAATGCAAGCACAGTGAAAAAATTCCCTTCCACTTATAAAGGATCTGTTTGCAAGACTCTCTGAAGCCAATTTTTTCTCCAAAATTGACCTCATCTCAGGTTACAACCAAGTAGAAGTAAAATAAAAGAACATACCAAAAACTGCGTCCCATTCACAATTTGGATTTTTTAGTGTAGAATAATGAACTTCAGGATTATCAACACTCCCACAACATTTGTCACTATGATGAACTAAGCACTAAACAGTCTCTTAAATACATTATGCTACCTTGACAACATCATAATATTCTCAAAAACCAAAGAGAAACACCTCACACATGTCTGCAAGACACTCAATAAACTTTCAAGGCAAAAACTTTACGCCAAGCCTAGAAAGTGCCAATTTATGAAAAAGGAACTACTGTTCTTGGGTCATATTGTCTCTTATAGTGGCATCAAAGCAAACCCAGATAAAATTAAAGCCATAAACAACATGCAACGCCCCACCTCTGTTAAAAAAGTTAGATGCTTTCTTGGAATGGTAGCGCATCTAAAGAAAAACATCAAAGACTGCAGGAAATTAACCACACCAATCAATGACCTAACCAAGGGTATTGCCAAAAATAAATTTTTCTGGAAACCTGAATGTGACAAGAATTTCCAGCTACTAAATCAAGCTCTGATTGAAGCATCAATCTTGAAATACCCAAATAACAACAGGTGCCATGAGTTTAAGTTGGATGCCAGTGACCCTGCTATTAATGCAGTGCTACACATCTGCCAACCAGGACAGCAAGACTTCCTGCCAGTATGTTATGAAAGTAGAGAACTAACTAAAACTGAGCAGAGATAATTTATATAAAATAAGGAATTGCTAGCAATATACCACATAGACAAGAAATGAAGATGTTACCTAGAAAGCATTTAAATGTCTGGGTACTAACTGATAAGAAATCCTTAATCTACTTTAAACTCAGAACACACTTGCACGCTAACAAGCCAAATAGATGTCCTTGCTTGAATAGCTCAATATGGACATCCAATATAAAAGGGGGAAGAGCTGGTCACATCTGATGCTCTCTCTAGACTATGTCAGCATAGAGAAGATCACCCTGACCACCTGGATCTGGATTGACCAAATCTATACAACACTAAGTATAAAGCAAAAGGGAAAGACTCCTCAAAACATCAGCTAACCCACAATACACTAGTAAGAAACAAAAAGTATTTCCATGTATTGAATGGCACTGTATACCAAATCATTAACAACAAACATGTCCTGTACATCCCACTTGCACAAAGAGTTGACACCATATTAAGACATCACCGCCTACTAGGACACACAAAGGCTAACAACCTATACCTAACATTAAAAGAGATAGTATGGTGGCCCAATCTTAAACAAGACATAATTGATGTTCTGAAAAAGTGCACAGTGTGCAAGAAATGCGCCAGCACAAAGGCTCCCCAGCCAATGGTTAACCCAGTACCAGACCCTGAACCATTCAAGGTTTGGGGGCTGGGTGTAGTGAGCCCCTTCCCAGAAACTAAAACAAATAAATGTTTCTCAATTGTGGCCATTGACTTTTCTACACGCTGGCCCGTCTACTGGGCAACAAAGGACCATAGAGAGGAAACAATAAATCACTTCATTAATAAGGCAATAATAGCCAACTACAGAACTCCAGACTACATCATAACCAATGGAGCCACAGAACTATCAGGACGTGTAGTAAACAACAATTTAAAATAAAAAACATCAAGCATTCCACAACCTCACCCTACAGGCCACAGGCCAACGGCAGGGTTGAACGCCTAAACAGCACCCTCATCAGAACCCTTGAGAAAATAATGGATGGAAAAGCAAGAGACACATGACCACTATATATGAAACATGCATTATTAGTATCTTGGATTTGCACTAACCAAGGGACATGCTACTCACCATTTGAACCACATATGAATACAAACCAGAGATAGCCACCTGCAATAAACAACCCTATGTGAAGATTTCCTTGGGGAAACCCACCACAGTAGAACAAATCCCAGCACTAAAGCACATACGGCTCAAAGCCAAGATAGTGGAGAGTAAGAGACTCAAAGCACAAAAGGTAACCCCCACAGAGGAACCACTCCCAATCAACTCCCCTTTTTGGATCTTTGCTGGAAACAGAAAGAAATTGGATTCAGTACACAGAGGACCAGGAAGGATTGTCAAATACAGACCAGATAGAAACACCTACCTAGTCAAGTTCCAAGGCGCCAAAAACCCTATCATCAAAAAGTACCACAGATCCTGCCTTTTCCTCAGAAAAGGGGAACACTTGACTTTCCTAATACCTACTAGCAGATAACTTAAGGAACATCAGGCATCACCTGTTAAGACAAAGCCCCCTCCTGATGTACCAGAGTATCCCCGTAAGGGGTGTGTCAAGGAGCTGGATGTACTGGTATTCTGGCTTTCATCAACACACATAAAATCCTGTCATTGCCTAGTTTGGTGCCAATCCAATATTAAGTTCAACATTCTGGAAATGACAACAAACCAATATCACATGACTTGTCCAGGTATTCAGCAATCCAAATCCAACTCACACATGACCTCCCTATCTTTGATCTGACTTAAACCCCGTCACAGCACAATATATATAAGTCTAAAGTATTATCCAATAAAATATACTTCTTTCTTTAAATCCATATTCAAAGCTTCCCCAAAAGTTGCTCTTCATCAGGTGTATAACTAGATTTTAGGAAAAATTATCAGTGTGTACCAGGAAGACATCAATTTATTTTATTTTATTTTATGCATGTTGTAGTTGTAAGGGCTCTTGGCTAGGAGAGACTGAGTTTGTTGGTCAAGTGAAGTTATGAAGCCTCTCATGTTTAAAAACCCCAGGGGTTTTCAAAGCTCTCAATCTATTTAGCTGAAGTTATCTTTTTTGAGGACTCTTGTTGATATTGTTGTAACTGTGCTATATTAGAAGATTTATAAGGAAAAACATGTTTGAAAACTAGATAACAATTTTATTAGGATATGAGAGATTATATAATTGGAGTGAATCATTTAAAGAGAGGCAAATTGTGACAATCAAGCAATTTGATTGAGCAAGGCAAAGGCTTGATCTTGTTAATAAGTGAAGCATTAAATTGAGTTGGCACTTATTTGAGCTTGTCATTGGTTCCTGTTTCTGGTGGGATACAATATATAGAAAGAAACCATCTAGAAAACACAATCTAGAAAACACCATCTAGAAAGACTCCATCTAGAAAATGTGTCCTAAAACGCCATCTAGAAAGATGCCATCTAGAAACCCTATGCCAAATTTCTGACAGAACTATGCCAAATAACTTAAAAATTAATAAAAACCCAAAAAATTCAAAAACACTAAGAAAAACATATGGCTAGACTCAAATAATCCAAAGATTCTAAATATGCAATAATAATATGGGATCAGCTAGTATCAGCTTTAGTGTGCAAAGCTCCAAAGTCAACACACCCTAAAACTGTGATATTTCCATATTGAAATTTGCTCTTATGTTTTTATCAATGTACTAAAAATTAATTAAAAATTAAATTCTTGGAATCAAAGTATTTAATGGAAGAGATACTTGATAAGGCTTCAGTCCCAAGAGTCTTTGCAATGCCTTTGAGATGGGTAATATGCCTTCTCTGGTGTAATAGGTCAAAACCACCTTAGTAACACTTGTAAAATTGACATGCTGATCTGCATGCTTGGATAAAACAGCTTTGCTTTTGATGGTGTCAAGGGTCTGGATGTACAAGCATTATGGCTACCGCCAACCTACTTAACATCCAGCCATTGCCCGATTTGGTCCCCTTCCAATATACCGTTTGACATACCAAGAATGGTAACCAAGCAATATCACCTGACTGTCCAAGTATCCAGTGGCTCAAACCCATCTTCACATGACCAACCCCTAGGTTTGATCCAACTAAATCCCTGCCACAGTGTAAGCTATATAAGTCTAAAGTATTATTCAATAAAATATACTTCTCTTCTTTCTTAATTTGATATTCAAAGCTTCCCCAAAAAGTGCTCGTTATCACTGGTAGCAGCTATGGTTTTTTGACCACACCCATGAGAGAGAAAATGACTGACTAAAACCTGCCCACCTTTGCTCACGTACTCAACCAGGCCACATCCCAGGAGACCTGGAAAATGTACTTCTGTGCCCACAACATTAACAAAGACATACCTAGTGGATGCACCATATTCAAAGGTCTGGTCATGCCCAAAGCATGCACCAAGATTATTGAATACAGTCACTCTCTTCAACCACAAACAAACGCACAACCACCTATCACAGGTGAAGTGACCAACACCAAATATATTGGTATCAACAAGTTCTTTGATAAAAACAAAGAAAACATTATTAACTGGCTAGACCACACAGCCGCCAAACTCTGCACCAGCCACATCCCCCACAAGAAATGGGTCCAGGAAGCCAGCAAGTGCCTGTACAAGGCCACAGCTAACTGGTTTGCCACCTGGGTTGGCTCACAAACTGACAACCAGCTTGACAACTGGGAAGATGTCAAAGCGGACATCACACACAATTTCTGCGTCACCAAATCCCTCCAAGACATTGCAATACAGCTCAGTGATCTTCCTCAGAAGACCACTATTGCAGCTTACGTCAATGAATTTGAGAAAATACATCACAAAATCTAAAACCCAGCACAAGCTGATAACATACATAACAGAGCCTCATTCATCAACAGAATGAAACCCTCTGTTGCTTCCCTCATCCCCCAGAGGCTAATACCTCCATGCCTGCGCTTATTGCAGAAGCCAAGCGCGCAGAAAAATACGCAAACATGGAATATGCTGCACACAACAGCAATTGCTCCTCAAACGGCAATGGCAGAGAAAACTCCAATGGCAATAAACGCCAAAATACCAACCATAATAACAGCAACTCCAATTGCAACAATGGCAATCACATCCAAAGCGCAAACCGCTCCTGTCCCAAGAAAGAGGACACTGCCAAAGTTAAAAATGCTGAAGTAGCAACCTGCTATGAATCTGACCCCACATTCTCTGACCTCAAAGGTCTCAAAACAGAGGAACAGGGAAAAGAGGAGGGGGAACAGGCTTAAGTGCCCCTGTCTCCCCCCAACTTGACAAGAAACTGTACCAAGGTACAAAATTTGCTGCTTGCATCCCATATGTTCCGCAATCCTCCATTTTTATGAACGTAAAAAGATGATTGCTCACAACTTCTTGTCTACCCATGCACTTACAAATCACATACACATAAAATTTTATTTGGCTCTGGTGCACAACAAAATATGATTAGCAAACCATTTGTAACCAAATACAAAATGCCAGTTGTCAAATCCAACTTCAAATACGCCAGAATGGCAGATAAATAAAAGGTTCTACTTGAAGATGAAACAACTACCTTCAGAATTGACCTCCAGGGCATTCAAACGTCCATCAAAGTACTTGTCATGAACAACATAAACTATGTATTTGTAGCAGGCATGAACTGGTTCACCCAAGTGAATCCCAGTGTATGTTGGAAAACAAAGACCATGACCATCAAACAAGGCAGAGTCAATTTAAACATCCTCAAAGAACCCAATGAACTCATTCTAAGAGACACAGTATTTGTCCAGGTCATAAATCAAGATGACTCAGAACATCTAACCAAAGATAGTACCCTCCACATACTGAGGCACACTGAATTCAATAACATACAAACACAAAAGATCCAATGCCCAGAACTTGCAGCACTCCTAAATGAATACACCCATGTATTTAAGAAAGAGCTAATAGACCTACCCCCCAAACGGGAGGTCAAACATGGCATCAATCTATGCAAAGCCATGTCCAAACCTGAACCCCTCTAAAGACTCTCCCCCATGCAGACCCAAACCCTTAAAACCCATATTGAGGACAACTTAGCTAAAGGCTTAATCCACCTGTCTGAATCCCCATGGGGGGCAGCAGTGTTCTTTGTAAAGAAAAAGGAAGGCACTCTGCATCTACAACTGACTACAGAGCACTAAATGCAAGCACAGTAAAGAATAAATACCCTCTTCCACTTATAGAGGATCTGTTTGCAAGACTCTCAGGAGCCAAATTTTTCTCCAAAATTGACCTCAACTCAGGTTAAAACCAATTTGAAGTAAAGGAAAATGACATACCAAAGACTGCGTTCTGTACACAATTTGGATCCTTCAAATGTAGAGTAATGAACTTTGGGATGACCAACGCTTCTGCAACATTTGTCACCATGATGAACCAAGCTCTAAACAGTCTCTCAAATACATTATGCTACCTTGACAGAAACTGTGGTAAGTTTGACTCCCTGGTGAGAAGCTCCCTTAAACTCAACTCCCTGGTAGTCAACACTATAGTAAAGTGAGAATTTCAGCTTTTGCCCTGTTTGACAACTGGAAATCAACACTTTTTTAATTAACGGATATTGATGTACTAAAATATTTTAATATAAAAAATAAGCCTTATAGCTATGGTAACTAAAGTGACCCCAGAGAGCTCAAAAATGCAATAAAAACTGTAACTTAATCAATAGAAATAAGGAGAAATAAGCAATTATTTCTCATTTTACTATTTAATTTACACTCTTCAATATAAAAATATTTTTTATTACCATAAAAATTAAAATTTCAATGAGACAAAAATAAACAAAAACACAACAAATAAAGTTAAGCAAAATATGAAGAAATATTAGTGTTTGTTTGATATAGTTTATATAAGCACAACTGTGAACATCATATGTTTTATTTAGAAATTAACAAAAATTAAGATATTTCACTTACTTTCAACTATAAATATTCATCTCAAACTTACCATGCATATATAGAACAATCACTGCTATCTAATTAAATTAAAAAACTTAAAAATTAAAACTAAAAACTAAATGATCAAAGCTAATAAGTAAAAATTAAAGTTAAAAAGTTAAAAGTTAAAAGTAAAAATCATATAACTGAGCAAGCAAGCAAGTTTATTCCTCATCATTCTTTCCCTGTTTCATTTTGGCCCCTTCCAGGAGGGCAGTGGCAATAAGCTCAAGCTGCTGCTTAAGCTCAGAGGCCTTGTATTTGTGCTTGGTCACACCCTGGATGGCCTTGGTGTAGAGGGTACAGCGGGTGGTTGTCTTGGTGGGGGGGACGTGGTTGGAGAGATCCCGGAGCTTGGAGATTGTTTTCTCTTGCTAGTGCTGCAGGAGGGAGAAAAGCTTATTGAATTTTGGGTGGAGTCCAAAGTTAGTCTTGTGGTGTTTGTGATAAGCCTCTAGTGCTGAGGTGGTCTTGAGCTCACCATTCACTGCCGCCTGGTACATATTCCAGCTGGCCTTGGCACAGGCCTTGCCTTGCCTCTGTGTGACAACCTTCCCAATCCACTGGGGATCAAAGTGCTCAAGGAAAGGCTTGAACTCTGGATGCTTCACTATGTAGGGATCCTTTGAGAGCACCTTGAACCCTTGCGCAGTATGCTCTGGCTTTAAAAAAGCCAAGGCACTAAATTGTACCAGCACAAATCTGCAGGTGTCCGAAGTATCCCTCCGGCTCAACCTACTAAGCTCAGCGTGGGCCTGCACATTACAAGCAACTGCTTGATAGAAGTGGAAGTGGCACCCCTGGATCTCCCTGCTGAACAGCTTCTCAAATGCATTGAACTGAGCAGGCTCAAAGTCCATAATGCACGCGCAAGGTCCAAGAGCTCTTAGCCTTGTCTTTTCCTCTGAGTCCAGGGTGGCCTGGTCCTTGTCAGAGGCAGGTGGGTTGGCGCGGGTGTGGGGGGGGAGTCTTCTTGGATTTGTCATTGTTGGCGGGAGGAAGAAGGGCAATTGCTTTTTTAGAGGATGGAGAACGCGCAGGTATAGATGGCCTTGGTGGCCCCAGGAAGAAGAAAGAACACAAGTGGAATCACCCAGATGTCAATCTGGGCATGGACCATCCAGAGCTGCTTGAACATATGGGGGCAAGTGGCAAAGGTACCATCAACTAGCCAGGTTGATGCCCTTTTTAGCTCCATTAGGCTCTGCTGAGTTGAGTAGCAGATTATGTGGTCCTTGGCGGCAGGCCCATTGTCATGGATCAGGAAGCGCTCCCCACTCAGAAGCTGCTTAAGCTCATGAGTGAGTGTGAGCTCTGAGAGGACATCCAAAGCCTTGGGGGGAGGGGGATTGGCAGCAATATGCTTATTGCTGATGAATTTGACCAGCTGCTCCTGTGTTGATACCAACTTAAAATTGTTGGTTTTGAGATATTGCAAAGCCTTTATGGCCAGATCAGAAGCCCAGAGATGAGAGGATGTGGGTATTACTTGAACAAGGTACCATTTTAACATCCAAGTGATTAGATGATTGGGGGGCTTGCAAGTGTGCTCCCTCTTCTCTGCTGTTACTTGCTCCCAGCCCTTGGTGTTTAGCTGGGCCCAGCAAGTCTTATCCTTGCAGACAAAGTGCTTGCTCTTGGTCTGTTGCTTTTGGTTGTTGCAATTAAATATATAATTGTCAGCAAAGTAACCAGGGCCACCCTTTACGGACATGATCAGGAAGTAATGGGGGAAGCACTTGGGAACTTTAAGCTCTCCATCCACATTGCAGATGTTGTGGATGGCCAGTGGATCCCAAGCCACATGACCAGAAGCTTTAGACTTCTTGGAGTAATCCTCTGGCACATCTTGGGGGTCAGATGAGGAAGGAGGGGAAGAGCCATTGGGAGGGGGAGGGGAAGGGGAAGAATTCTTTGAGGCCTGCTTGGATGCCTCCTTTTTCTTACCAGAAGAAGAGGTGGGCTCCTTGGCAGCCTTTACTTTCTTGGTATGCCGCTCCTTGGTGGGCTTGGAGTCGGCCTCTGAGTGGTAAAAGGAGTGGTTGGTAAGATCATCATCAGATTTATTGGGGGAGGAATTTTGGGGGGAAGGTGAAGGGGATGCAGAAGATGAGGGTGGAGGGGGGAGGAGTAGGAGGAGATGGAGTGGGAGGAGATGGGGTTGAAGACTTTGCCTTTGCAGGCTTCTTGGCACGCTTGTGAGTGGAGGCAGTTTCTTTGGAGCCCTTGGAGGCTTGGCGCTTGGGCTGTTGGCTGTTCTTGTTTGATTTTGTCTAAAGAAGAGTTTAGCATTGTAAATAATAGAAGTATGAAAGATATGAAACACAGAGGTAAAACAAAGCAAAAGTTAAATGAATTGTATGCAAATAAACTTTTATTTATCAAGAAAAAAAACATAAAAAAGTAAATAGAAGCAAAATAGAAACTAGAAGTATAGATATAAAGGTTAAAACATAGAAAATAAGTGAATTTATTATGAAGCATCAAAGATGTTAGGTTCAGCATAACATCTTAGTGTTAAATCAATGTAAAAGTTTAATTGAAAATCAAAAAATATATGAAAATTATATGGAGAGCAGCAGAAAAAGTAGTAGATTATAATAGCAAAAAAATAAAAAAATAAATATGTGGAATTTTTTTATTGATAGTTGAAAATTCAAAACATAGTAAAGTGTCGAGTTTGGTACTGTCAATCATCCAGAAAAAGCTGAATTCTCACTGTCAAGTATGCCGGAGTCAAGCAGAAACATCAAATTTACTATGTTTTTTACATATAAAACTTGCTTAAATTTAAACCAGGTTCAAAAGTTAACCCAAAAGCAAGGCAGTTTTTTATGCTCAAAAATTAAAAAAATACAACATAAGTTAAAAAAGTAAATAAATGGGAATGTGTTTATTAGTGTTTAAGTTATGCTGGGAGAAGCTGGGAGTGAATTATTTACCATAGTGTTGGTTAAAACGTTAAGAAGCTCTCTGTACTAATCCCCAAGTTAAAGTGTCAAGTGGGTGAGTGTCAAGTGGCGCTCATAGTGCGTCACATATTAATTTAGCCTTAATTCTGAGCCTTTGATTAGTTAAATCCAAAACCAATTGGGTGTCAAGTGGATAGAGTCAAACAAAGAAAGTGTCAAGTTTCAGTTTTTTATAAATTACATATGAAATCTCTTAATAAATTGGGCTTAATTTATGTGGCACCACTTAATCCAAAAACCCGGGAATGACATAAAGTAAAACAAGTTGGGTATTTGATTAATGTCTATGCCGCTAAATCCAGTATAGTGGTGCTTGGGAGCCTAATCAACAACTATGGACACTAATAATAAAAATATAATAGTAAATAATAAAATTTTATATAAGCACATATGTATTTTATTAATAAAATTAAAATTTGGCTTAAAAAGTGTTGAACTGGTCACTTTTTGGTTTAGAGTGTCAAACACAGGTTTTTTCATTTCTATTAGTAAATTTACTTATAAATTGCCCCTTAAATTGGTATTTTAGCTAACCAATTTGTTAAACAGAGTCAAGTTCAAGTAAATCTAACCTTGGTTTTTGGTTTCAAACCCCTAAATTACTAGTAAAAATTAGCTTAAAATTGGTTAAGCCAAAAATACTAATATATTCACATATGCGGCACTCAACTCCCTGGTACTTGACACTTTGGCAAGTACCAGGGAGTCAAGTTTAAGGGAGTTGAACTTACCACAGTTTCCACCTTGAAAATATCATCATATTCCCAAAAACAAAAGAGGAACACCTCACGCATGTCTGCAAGACACTCAATCAACTTGCAAAGCACAAACTTTACGCAAAACCAAGTAAGTGCCAATTTATGGAAAAGGAAATCCTGTTCTTGGGCCACATTGTCTCTGACAGTGGCATCAAAGCAGATCCAGACAAAATGAAAGCCATAAATAACATGCAACACCCCACCTCTGTTAAACAAGTTAGATGCTTTCTCAGTATGGTAGCTTACCTAAGGAAATACATCAAAGACTGCAGGAAATTAACTGCACCAATCAATGACTTAATCAAGAGTAATGCCAAAACAAAATTCATCTGGACTCCAGAATGTGACAAGAATTTCCAATTATTAAAACAAGCTTTGATTAAAGCACCAATCTTGCAATACCCTAATAACAACGGGTGCTACAAGCTCAAGTTGGATGCCAGCGACACCGCCATTGGCACAGTCCTGCGTGTCCGCCAGCCAGGGCAGCAAGACTTCCTGCCAGTATGTTACAAAAGCAGAAAACTAACTAATACTGAGCAGAGATACCCAATACATAATAAGGAATTGCTAGCAATATACCATGTATGCAAGAAATGGAGATTTTATCTGGAAGGACATTTAAACATCTGAGTACTAACTAAGCATAAATCCTTAATCTATTTCAAAACTCAGAATGCACTTGCACAGCAACAAGCCAAATGGATGTCCTTGCTGGAACAGCTTAATATGGACATCCAATACAAAAAAGGGAAAGAGCTGGTCACGGCTGATACTCTCTCTAGGCTATGCCAGCCTAGAGAGGATCACCCTGATCACCTGGACCCTGACTGGCCAAACCTGTACAATACTGAGTATATAACCAAAGGGAAAGACCCCACAACACATCAACTGACCCATAATATATTATTAAGGAACAAAAAGTATTTACATGTATTAAATGGCACTGTATACCAAATTATTAATGACAAACATGTCTTGTACATCCCACTTGCACAAAGAGTTGACACCATACTAAGACATCACCGCCTACTAGGACATACAAAGGCTAAAAACCTATACCTCACATTAAAAGAGATAGTATGGTGGCCCAACCTCAAACAGGATATAGTTGATGTTCTGAAAAAGTGCACAGTGTGCAAGAAATACACCAGTATAAAGACTCCTCAGCCAACGGTCAACCCATTACCAGAACCTGAACCATTCAAGGTTTGGGGACTGGACGTAGTGGGCCCCTTCCCAGAAACAAAAACAAACTAACACTTCTTAATTATAGCTATTGACTTTGCCACACACTGGCCCATCTGCTAGGCAACAAAGGACCATAAAGCAGAAACCATCAACTGTTTCATTAACAAAGCAATCATAGCCAACTACGGCACTCCAGACTACATCATAACTGATGGAGCAACCGAGTTATCAGGTCACGTAGTAAATGAAAACTTAAAATCCAAAAAGACATTAAACACTCCACAACCTCTCCATATAGGACACAGGCCAACGGCAGAGTGGAACGCCTCAACAGCAGCCTTATCAAGACCCTAGAGAAAATAATGGATGGTAAAGCCAAAGACACATGGCCACTATATATGAAACATGCATTATTAGTATCCTGAGTCCGCATCAACCAAGGGACAGGCTATTCACCGTTTGAGCTAACCTACGGGCACAAACCAGAAATAATCACCCACAACAAACAGCCATACATAAAGATCCCCCAGGGGAAACCCCCCACAGTAGAACAAGCACCAAATCTACAACACATCTGCCTCAAATCTAAAATAGCAGAAATAAAGAGGCTCAAAACACAAAAGGTAACCTCCACAGAGGAACCACTTCCCATCAACTCCCCTGTCTGGGTTCTAGCTGGCAACAGAAAGAAACTAGACTCGGTACACCGGGGACCAGGAAGAATCATCAAGTACAGACCAGATGACAAAGCCTACCAAGTAAAATTCCAAGGTGCCAAAACCCCAATTATCAAGAAATACCACATAATCTGTCTCCGCCTCAGTAAAGGAGAACACTTGACCAGACTGGTTCCAGCTAATAAACAGCTCCAGGAGCATCAGGCGGCAGCTGTGAAAACAAAGCCCCCTCCTGATGCACCAGAGTAACCCCTTAAGGGGGATGTTGAGGGTCTGGATGTACAAGCATTCTGGCTACTGCCAACCTACTTAACATCCAGCCATTGCCCAATTTGGTCCCCTTCCAATATACCGTTCAACATACCAAGAATGGTAACCAAGCAATATCACCTGACTGTCCAAGTATCCAGTGACTCAAACCCATCTTCACATGACCAACCCCTAGGTTTGATCTAACTAAATCCCTGCCACAATCAAGTCTATATAAGTCTAAAGTATTATCCAATAAAATATACTTCTCTTCTTTCTTAATTCCATATTTGAAGCTTTCCCAATGGGCGCTCCTTATCAATGGCCTGAGGATAAAGCTTTTCCCCATGGATATACCAGCTATTCAGCTTGTTGATAATCACAATGAATCTGGGCTTCTTTATCTTAACCAGGCAAGAAAATTGATTGTACCAACCTTCAAGTGATGAGGTGATCTTAGTTACACTGTTGTTAACCTGATTATTACAGTTCCAGTTAATGGAGACACTACCCTTGCATATATAAAATCATTAATGAAACATTTTAAAGTTGAAACCCAAATATTACAGATCCTTTTATGATGAGAAATAAAATCAGTATATCAAAAGTGGTTTTTAATGGCTGTTTTACAGGGAGATAGTACTATCAAAATTGAGTTAATTTGAGTTAATATATTATATGTGGTCATAAATTAATATCATACTTTATTCCCAGTTAACAAGGAAAAGGCTTGTATTTAACACATAAAAGTATAATTTATGTTTTGATTCCAGATGCCATCTTTCTAGATGCTGTATTTCTAGATGGCATATTTTAGGGTATTTATTAAGTGTTTTTATATTCAAAAAATCTTACTTGGATATCACTCTTTTTGTTTCAATTTGTGATAGCGTTTTCTATATGCTGTTTTTCTAGATGGCGTATTAGAAACCAATGTGTAAAAAATAACTATTCAATTTTTTTTAATTTTGCCAATGTAAATCCTGACTCTATTGCAAATTTTTTTCTAGATGGCGTTGTCAGGATTTCTAGATATTGACTAATTAATGGATTCAACAAAATAACACAGGCCAACAGTATTGTAACTGTGCTGTTTTAGCAGAGTTACAAGGGGAAAAATATTTAAAAGCTAGATAATAATATTTATTGTAATATAGTGATTATATAGTCAATGTGAATCAAGGATAACAGGAACATGATTGTTGATCACACAGTTGGATGAAAGAGGGGGGTGGCTTGATCCTGATAATGAGTCAAGCGCCAAAACAAGGTATCCACCATAAAGGATCATCATCTGTTCATGTTGTTGGATTTGGTAATTTGAGTTGACTTCCTAGTCTGGCTTTGAGTGACCGGGTAATCAGATTGCAGGTCACAAACCCGCTAGGTTGGAACCTTGCTGGCGGGTTGAGCCTGCGGTTTTGACAACAGTTAATTACTCTAAGTAACACAAGCCAGTGGTTAATCACTCTTAGAAATGGTTTCAACCAAATAATGTGGGTTGCAGGTTGGTAGGATCAATGAGTCAACAACCAAATCATGTCCTGGCATTAACATTTCATGCATTGCAATTAATTAATGGAACATGAAATTACTGCTCATTAATTAGTTCACTTCACCAACCACCTCAAACATGCTTCTCATAATAATTACTATTCTAAACTCTAATGTAATCCTAGAACAAGAGGGCTGTCATAAGAACCGTCATCTGCATTAAATCTAGAAGAGTCCAAAATGGACTGGGCCGTCAGGACAAATGCTCTAAGATAAAAAGGCTTGAGCCTATTGTTTAGGGTAGCTCTGATTAAGTGAAATAATCATCTCTGTGAACTAGTAGCCAACCACTGGCTAGCTAGCCCTGGAAGTGGCCCAGGTATACAGAAAGGATACCAATCTGTGGAAGATATCAAGTTTGCCTTCTGTTAAAACCACCTCAAAAAGGCTGGGCCTCCTGCCATGTTGCCCTAATGCTACTTCAGTCTCTTCTAGTATTGTGAGCTAACTTGGATAGCACATGTACAGGCAGGCCGCCTTAAAGCCAGTCCATTAGAATAAAAGACTGATGATTCCTTATTGACTTGATGATTGATCCAAGTCTTATTTCCTTAATGAAATCCTCTCTTAGGCTATATTAGTGGAGAGAAAAAGATGATACTATTGTCATACAGTATAATTATCTATAATAAAATATAGAGACAACTATGAACCTATATCCAGAAGTAGGAAGAACTGTCCCAATTCCTTCAGGCCTTGGGACCTATCAGACTTGCTACTTCTGATGACAACAAATATTCTAGGCCAAAGGTTACGTCAAAGTCACAGGTTCTCTGTACTTTCCTAATTTTAGAAGACTTAGGATCTCATCTGGCAGATGATAAAATACCATGGACCACAATTTTCTGACAGGCGTCTTTCTTGATGGTGTTTTTTAGATAGCGTATTGTACCCTGTTTCCTTGTTTGGTGATTTGAGTTGACTTCCACATTTGGATTCAAGTGCCAGGGAAGTTAAGTTGAGTAGCCCATGGTCTATTGTGCAGAACTTTTCAAGGGGGAATTAACCCCACTGTTTAAAAATATTTTCATTTTGAGTCACAAAACTAATCAATATTGTCAAAGGGTGAATTTTTTGTGTTTGAAAATATCACTTTTACGACTGAAACAATTTTTTTATTTGATTGTATCATTTTTGTTACATGGTCACTATCAAGGTTGATGTAGATTGCTTCAGAATGTGTCCACTTTACTTTTGTTCTGAATATCAATCACTTTTGTTTGCTATCTCATTTTGGGATTGTATATTTGATTTTAATTTTGTAATGTGATTAGTATTTTTGTAATCCAGACCTAGATACATGGAACTTTTATTACATAGATTGACCTTCATCTGGTGCCATTTAAAATTTTTCAAGTGACTGAGCCAATTTATTTTAGAACTGAACCATCTTTTGTTATCTCAAAAGGTTGTAAAATTACTGTACTCTTTATTTCAAAATCATTATCAAATTTTTAATTTCAAAGGAGATTTTATACCATATTTGTGGGGAAAATCTCCTGGACCCTCAACCCTCTGGGGTTATGTCACAAGTGACAAATTCCTGCTATCAATTGGCAAGGAAAATCCTAATTTCAAGATTTGAACCCCACCCCCTTTGGGCCGCCAGCCCACATTTTTGAGCTCAAATCAGAAATAGATTTGACTTTGGGGAAACCTCCAAAACCCATCAGTGTAGCACCTTCTACGCTCAAACCCTACCCCATGAGGAAACCCCCAAGCCCAGCCAATGATAGTGGCAACCCAAAGGACACCCTTAAAATTGCCTGGGCCACAACCAATGAAGTGTTAGGTGAACTAACCCAATTCTGAGGTCTGCAAGTTGCTGAGAAATTCTTTGAATCAAAAAAGAAATTTGAGACTCCCCTTCCTGATGCAGCCAGTGAGAAGCCACAATTCCAAGCACCCCCAGGATTTTGAAACCCCTGGAAAACGCCACTACCCAGGCCACAAGAATTTGCAAAAGGTTTCACAGTTTTGATGAGCATATTTATACACTGGGGACGCCAGGAAGTTGCCCATTGCCATTCTTACAATACAGTGTTATGAACCTTTGGTTCATGCAGGTCTTACCCTACATCCTTTTAGCACTTTACTATTTTCAGTTTAATCTCCCTGGGTCTATCCTCACTTCCCACCAAGCCCAAGAAAACGTGGACCAACCACTTGAGTTATACCATCCCCCAGGTGCACCATACAGCCCAGTCCATATTACAGAGTATCCTCTAAGCCCAGATTATTTGTAATTTACCTAAGAAGAGATCCTAATTTACAACCCAGAAGCTGTACCAGCACAACAGAGCTTATTGTGAAGGAACTTAGATCATTCAATAACCTTTGCTATTTTGTAACAAATATAACTACCTGCACACATACTTGGTACCAATGACCCCTCCTTTGACCCCACAGCCTGACTTCCCACAAGAATCTGTTGCTACTAGTGAGTCCAACTCCACCCAGATATTTGTAACATGTATATTACTCTCACTGGCCTAATTAATTCTATGGTGTCCTCCAGCAGACCCTGGGCCATCCTCAGTAGATCACTATCCTACATTGTAAAGTTAGCCCCCATCCTATGGTGGGCCCTTTCTTCTGGGCCTGAAGGCTGTCCACCTGCAAGTTCTCAGGAACCTACCACAAGTTAATTCCTGAAAGGTTCTGGGTGTCAGGCCCAAGTGAATGTAGATGCATTGTGGCACAGAAACCAGATGCTTCTTTATTATCTAAGTGTTTGTCTGTATTTTCAACTACTCTGGGAATTATTACACTATTTAGGATAGCCAGGTCCTTGAAGGGTTGAATCCTTATTGGTATGTATCACCTTATTAGAGGTTACACATACAGTAATTTTCAAACCTTTTGAGATAAAAAATCTCAGTCTAAAAACAAAACAACTCATTATAAAGACAAAATTGTTAAATCAAGGTTTTTATATTAAATTACAATAGATTTGGACCACTTTGATTTTTTTTAGACTGAGATTTTTTTGTTTATATCAATAGGTTTTAAAATTAAATTATTGATTTTTTAGGGATTTAATTAAAGAAGTGAAGGCTATGATGTTAACATAGGTCATATATCCTCAGGATGTTCTGGGTCTGACTTATCTTTTTTCAGGGTCCCCAAATTAGGAATATTTCTGACACCAAAGACTCACAGGTTGTCCTGCTCTCAATATAAAAAATACATCTAAATTTTCCTCCCATTACTCCACAGTTTCAACAGGATTATATTACTTTAAAGAAAACAGCCATTTTAATGGGAGAAAAGGGCAAACAGATTCATAATGCAGAACAAAATATTAAAATGTGTCTGTCAGCACCACATGTCAGCCACCTGTCTGCCAGCTACCTGAAGCCCATCAGCTGCCAGCTCCCCACTCACCAGCCAGCCTTCTGAGGCTCAGGTCTCCCCCACAATAGCCCCAGAAAGTCAACCCCTCAGGGCTTGGATATCAAATAAACCAATCAAACCAGGGCCTTGTCTAAATTCCTAGGGGCAAATCCAGGCCAAACCACTCCAAAAATAGACTCAAGAATTGATCTAGGTCCCAGCCATCTTCTGAAGCTTGGTAAGTTAACCATTGGTCAGCAACAAGTGTCCCTATACCACCTAAAGGGTAATGTAGAACAAGGGGTTGGCTAATGTTCACATCCAAACACCCAAAAGTCATTTTCTAGACTTTTGGAATCCCCAATCCAATGTTGTTACTCTGGATTACAAAGATTTTTACTCTGTGATACACTATAAATAAAGGACCCCTCTCAGCAATAAGTTGTGCTAACATTGTGAGTTATATCCCTCAGTTAGAGTATCACATGGATTGCTCTTGTACTTATAAAATAGGAACATAAGACTAATAAGCTTTAGTCACCCAAATCCAGTAAAGAACTATTGTAAATTTGAATTCACTAGAGGTTTTAATTGGCCTAGTGAATGATAGTTTGCAGATTTATTCCTGAAAAAGCCTTTGCTTTTGACCTTTAGAGTTCTCTTTACCCAAATAAAGATTGACATCAATATCTGAACCTTCCAGATAATTAGCAGCCTCTTGTCACTTAGAGTATCTCCACTAAGGCTGTGTGGATTTAATCTTTGGGTATAGAATTGAATATTATTTTCTCCAATAAAATAAGCTCATTTTTGATCATTAAGTTTGACATTGAATCTCTAGTGCTCATCTTTTATTTTCTAGGAAGATATCTATCAATTATACTCAGATCAAACAGGCTTAAAGCCAGAGTCTCAAGTCTTATGTATTCAAGACTTCTGCCCAAGTTCTTTATTATTCCAAATAGTAAAGCAAAATTTGATAGAATGGTGCTTACTATAGGGGCCAAAAGCCCTGCCTTCACAACCTTCAACAGTACATTCATTAGTACTGCCCACCTTCCTTCTGCTGGCAGGACTTTATCTACTATCTCTAGTCCTACCTTGGAAGAGGACATCTCAAACCCTCCTTTTATTCCATCTTCTGTGATTGTCTTATTCAAGCCACATATATCACCTATTGACATGGAAATACCTACCTTTGAATAAATACAAGAGGCTATGTTTGCATTGGTTCAATGTAGAGGCTCTTCAAATATATTGGTTTCAAACTCAAACCTGTGTTTAGGGGCCCTGAGTATTGACTCATGATGGTTGGCCAATTATTAGCCCAATTCCATACTTTGTCCTTGCAAGATAAGGGAGATGTCAGGATTGACAATTCTCCTCCTCTGGAGCCCCAGGCCCAAGAGTGGGAATTGAACCCAGAACCCAGATCCCCCCAGCCTGCCAGGCCTATGGACCTCAGGACCGCCTGCCTGCATTTTTCTGGGGTTGAGCCCCCACAAGCTGACACTGAAGATGATGGCCCACCCAGTGAAACAGATCAAGCCAAGGAAATTATTGCACTGAGTGGAGTGCCAATCACGACACCTAATGGAGGCGCCAAAGCGACAACTATTAGCTTCATGAGTTTGAAGTCTACACCAGCAACCAATCAAGAGCCAACCCAAGGAAGAGGCACCAGCCTGCAACCCGGCCCCATGACCACAACACTAGAGCAAGATAATAAGGTAGCTAAATTGGGATTCTCAATCAATGAAAGAACTCCCAGGCCAAGTACCATTTTGCTGCCTTTAGACTCAAGTACCCAATTCCCCCAACCCTGCCTTTCCCAATGCCCTGATGATCCCCCATAGAAAATGTTAAGTTTGGAAGTGGGGTGCTATATAGACCCAAGGACCCCGCGCTCCAAACTTATTGCCATTTTTGAATAAAGGTTATGCTACTTTGGCTTGTACAGCTATTGCCGTATTTTGTATTTGCTGTCTATCAATTCAGTTCAAGATCTTCTGGCCCTCCTTCTCTACTGCCTGCAGTTTTCTGTCCACCTGGTGTACCCTTCAGGCCCGTTCACTTCACTGATTATCCCTTGAAGCCCAAATACAAGGACTATACTCCAGAGAAAATCCTCAAACTTGACCCATTAGCCCGCATCCAATCTGCTATTAGATACAACCACCAAGGCCCATGGATATTCTCTACACCCAAACTATTTAGAGGAAAATTCAATTATCTCCTGGCTTATAATATCTACATGGAACTGCCTGTAACACCCAAACCAATGCCAGCCTCTTCACCTAACCTTCCAACCAACCATACCAGCAAGCTTTTTGGTATAGTGTACATCACCCTCACAGGGGTGGTGGATACTATTGTACCGGCTGTTGGCCTGTGGTCTTGGGTGGGGAAGTCTGCTTCCTACCTTCTGAAGTTAGCTCCTCTCTTGTGGTGGGCCCTGCCTGCAAAAACCCCAGCCCAAGTTACCCCCAAAAACGGTGGGCCAGCCGCCCGAGACTGGATCCCTGACAGGAGAGCTCCTTCAAAATTTTGTTCAAACTGTGTTAGTCCACCACTAATTTCTCCTGGGATCATACTCCTTCTAGTTAAATGAAATTTTGAATATCTCCCACAATAACTACAATCAATTTTTGGCCTTTCAATAATGAGCCCACAATTTTCTCTTGTTGTTGTTGGCCTATCAGTGTGACTCCCTTCTTGTCCAACAGCATCTACAATTGAAAGTAGACACTGTTTGTACCTCCCTTACCAAATTTTTAAACAACTATATTCAAGCATACAAAGTTAGTCAGGATGCTTGGAAATAATCCATTGAAGCCAGTCTTACTTCACAAGGAGCTGGTTTAGATAATATTATACAACAGCTTAATTAATTCTGTAATTACTTGAATGTCCAGATGGGATTATTGTAAGCCTTTGTAACTTCTTCTGCCTCTTTAGCACAGGAAGCTACTCAGACTGCCCAAGTATAATGACTGTCCAAATTCCAGAACCTTAGAGACTATGTTAAGGAAAATTTCAAGTTGGAGAACTTTAAGTCAACTACTACTCCTGCTAGTGATCATAACTCTGAGCTACAGGAGATCTGGAAGGCAATTTACAAACTCAAGGCTACAAACAGACAACAGACTGCTGCTACCTCAGCCCTCCATCTACCTACAAATGACCCACATGTGACTGTGTTGATAAGGCAAATGGCTGGGCTCAGAGCAAAAGTCAAAGCTATGTGTGCTGCCATGGCGTCATCTGGTGTCACTCTTCCTCTTGTTGAAGAAGAAAGCTGTTTCCCTGAGAACAAAAGCTATTCTTATATTAAAGTGTGCAACTATTATTGCCAACTTCAACCAAGACATCAATGGGATCATCCATAATTATCAAACCCTTGATTCTTATCTATAAGAGATTGGTGAATTCACCAAGAGCATGGATGAGTATTTCTCTCCCCTCATTGGGCAACTGTGTTGAAGTCAACTCCCTGGTACTTAACAAAGTGTTGAGTACCAGGGAGTCAATTGCTGCATATGCAAATCTAATAGTATTTTTGGTTTAACCAATTTTAAGCTAATTTTTACTAGTAATTTAGGGGTTTGAAACCAAAATCTGAGATTAAATTTACTTGAATTTGACTCTGTTTAATAAATTGGTTAGCTCAAAGACCAATTTAAAGGGCAGTTTATAAGTAAATTTACCAGTAAAAATTAAAATCACTCATGATTAACACTCTAAAAGTATAAGTGGCTAAGTCAACAATTTTTAAGCCATGTCAAGAATTTATACTGACTTTGTTCTACCTTGTTAATATTGGCAACCTGCCAAGCCATTAATTGAAGAAGCTTCCAATATAATACTAGCAGGCTAAATTGATCTGAGAAGCCTTTGTAAAGTAGATTCAGATCACCCCTTACAAGAACAACCAGTAATACCATATACCTCCAATTATGACCAATTCCCAATTGGCTAGAGTTATTCTGGAATCCTCTAGCAAACCGCTGGGTTAGTAACCCTGAATTTTCCAAGGATCTGGAAGGGTTGTGATTGATTTGCACTGGAAAACCACTGGTGCCACTGCAAATTCCTACTAGAAAGGTTTCTTAAGAATGACAAACTATACAATAAAAATAGAGTCATTAATTAGCGTCACCACCTCTGGCACACTAATGGAATATGTATAAACTCTATGGCAACAAGTACCCAGCGCAGGGTACTATGATATTGAATCCCGTGTCATTGCATGGATGCCTGAATCTGGGGGTTGATGCTGGCAGTCTAGGGATGGAAAGACTGAATAAGTAAGAGTTAGATGCACCAGATGATATTATCCTGGTAAAAGAGCACAATCTCTATAAGAGCCTTCCATTGGACTATGGAAGGCAGAAAAATTGAAAATCCTACTGTAGAAAATTTTCACAGCATAAGATAAAATCTGAGTTCAAAGACCATAGTCAGTACTCAAAGAACTTAGCAAGCCGCCAGCTTAGAAAGCTGCTTGCTAGTTGCCTCTCTTGACATTGCCAGCTGTTGCCCTGCCAAAGAAACCTCAGACCTTGCAGTAACGCTTGTTGTCATACAAGCATTTCTATCAAAATAATGACCAAGATAACACAAATCCACAATAAAGCAAATTGTAATCAGACCGCCAGGTCTGAGAGCAGAACTGAAAGTTCTGACAAGCCAAAAACTAATTTTATTAATATCAAGTTTATACTTCTGGGAAGTATAATAAATGAAATAAGGGGGAGATTTAAGAAGAGAATGTTACTTTATTGAATATGAATATAGGCTAATATGTAGTATCATGACAAGCCACATGCCATCCATGTACGTCATGGAGGTCACAGGGCTTATCTGAGTAATGTTCCTCTTGAGTCACGAGGCTTAATCAAGTTGTGTTCCATTTAGGACCTGGATTGAGTGATCCCCATCATAGATGGTTAACTGATAATGGTGCCACCAGTTTATTGACTGGTTGGTGAACCATTTGGTGAGCTGTTTGGTGATTTACTTGAGGTGTTAATTCCCCAAGAGGGAGTAATTGAAGATGTTGCAACATCTTCCCCTGGGGTGCTGGAAGGCGGAGCCTTGGGAATTTTCTTGGGAGTATCTGGTATTTGGGCTTGGTATTGATCCAGTTTGGTATTGAGCACAGGGAGCCTTGAATTTTGTTGGGCTGTTCTTGCTTTACACAAGCGGAGTTGGTTGTGGTGCATACATTTCATTTCAGTTTGAGCTCCAAACCCTTGATGAGGTAGGTGTTATTGGGCTTAACTTCCATGACAATGCCTGGTCCGCGTAACCATGGGTCTAGCTTGTGTTGATTGTGATTGACAACCTAGATCTTGTCTCTGACTTGGAACCTTTCTTATTGCAATGGGATTGCTTCCCGCTGGGCCCTTTGGTGCTCCATCTTTTCTTGGTCCTTTCTGGCTTTTAGTACTTTTGGGTCATTAATGTCTAGTATCTTCTTTGGAAGTGGCAGTTGTGGTCCTGTGGTTGTACTGAAAAGTGAGGGTTTCTGACCATAGACAAGTTCATAAGGGCTTTTGCCCGTATTGCGGTTGACTCGTGTTCTGCAGACCATAAGGACGGTTGGCAGCATATCAACACAGGATTTTGGATTGTTGGCAGATAACTTACTGAGGGCTTCCACTAGAGAGCTGTTTAGTTGTTCTATGCATCCATTTGCTTGTGGGTGATATGGGCTGGTTGTGAAGTGTTTTATTACGTTTTTGGCTAGATAGATGTTGGTGTCAATAGCTTTAAGTTCAGTGCCTCCATCTGTGATCAAGAGGTCAGGTTTCCCAAACTTTGCTATGATCTCTTTGCCAATGAATTGTCTCACATCATTGCCTTTATGTTCTTTTGTGGCTTGTGCCACAGGCCATCTGGTTGTATAGTTGATAGCAGTGATGATGTACTTCTTGCCTTTGCTTTCACCGGGCATAGGTCCCACAATATCCAACAACCATACCTTGAAGGGTTGTGTGATGGATATGGGTACTACTGACTTGGGTGGCGCTTTGGTTTGGGTGTACTTCTCACAGACTTTGCATTGCTCCAGTACCTCTCTGATATCATCTAACATGTTGGGCCACCAGTAGCGTGTCTTGAGATATTCATGCAAGTTCCTGCTACAGGTGTGTCCCAAGTCTCTTTGATATTAGAGGATTGTGTCAATCTTTTGTGTTGACAGGGTGTAGGGTACAGTGTCACCATTTGGAAGTATTTGGTGAAGGGTACCATATACATTTTTGAACAGGTGTTTGTTCTTGAGGACTTTCTCTTGGATGTCCATTGGTGTGCCAGGTGGGAACTCTTCCTGGAGATTCCCCATGATTAACATGGGCATGTCAGGGTTGCCATCAGTGCAAAGGATGTGTTTATTGTATAGCCTTGATAGGGCATCTGCAGTAAGCATCTCCTTGCCTGGCTTGTAGTCAATTTGCATGGGGTATCTCTGTATGAGACTCAACCATTTGGCTTGTCTTCTTGACAGGTGTTGTTGTGTTTTAAAGAATATCAAGGACTTGTGGTTGGTGAGTACTTTGAACATCTGGGCTCCTTCCAGATAGCATTGCCATTTCATGAGGCAGTGTACAATGGCAACCAATTCCTTATTGTGTATGGGGTATCTTTGTTTGCTGTCTGATAGCTTCCTTGATTCATATGCTACAGGAAGGAAGTCTTTTTGGGCCGTTTGGATACAGAGGACTCCTCCTATGACATAGTCAGAGGCGTTGGTTTCTAGCTCATAGATACCCTCACAGTTTGGGTATTGTAGAATGGGGGCGGTAACCATGCGTTCTTTCAGTTAGCAGAAATGTTGATCTTGTAAGGGTGTCCAGACAAATTTGGTTGTTTTCCCAGTGATTGCTGACAAAGGAGCTGTTAGGGCGCCTCAGTCAGGGATGAACCTGCATACATAGGCTACCATTCCAAGGAAAGTGTGGAGTTTGCTCTTGTTCCTTGGGGCTGACATCTCTGTTATGGCTTGTATCTTATATGGATCTGGTTTGATACCGTCTTTGCTGATGATATGGCCAAGTAATGGGAGTTCAGTCAATAAGAACTCACATTTGGACGTCTTGGCAATCAGTTGATTGTCTTCCAGGGTATGGAGAACTGTACAGACGTCTTCCCAGTGTTGTTGCAGGTTGGGACTATAAATAATTATGTCATCCAGGTAGATGATTGCTTGTTTTCCAATGTGTTCCTTGAAGACTTCATTAATGAAGGTCACAAAGGTACTGGGAGCGTTTTTCATGCCAAAATCGATAACAACACATTCAAAGGATCTGTATTTAGTTTGAAATGCGGTATTTGGAATGTTTTCAAGTTTCACTCAAATTTGGTGGTATCCTACCGTCAAATCAATTTTTGTGAAAATTTGAGACCCCCCAGGGCATCAAAAAGGTCATCAATTAGGGGCAGGGGATACATGTTCTTTAATGTGACCTTGTTGAGGGCCCTGTAGTTGGTGACCAGGCGGAGGCCTTCATCTTTCTTTGCCACAAAGAAGACAGCGGCACCAAAGGGTGATTTTGAGGGTTTGATGAGGCCTTTCTTGAGCGCTTTGTCAAGGTAAGCCTTCAGGGTGTTGTCTTTTTGTGGTGTGAGCAGTAGATGGGTCATGCTTTAGGCACGCTATCTTTTAGGTTGATCTTGTGTTGTATGCCCCAATCAGGGGGCAACCCAGGTAGTGTTTCTTGGAATACAGAGGGAAACTCATTGACTAGTTGGTTTCTGATTGGGTTATGTTTGTGTTGAGTTTCTGTGTTTTTGAAGTGGATGACTTCATACGTACATGTGCCCCAATTGATTTTGCTGATGTCAGTTTCTTTCTCCGTTTCCATGATCTTTACAAATATGTGGTCCCTCATGAGGGTGTCAAGATGTGTTGGGTACACGTGGTGGTGGTCTTCTCCTCTCTGAATGGTGAGGGTGGCACTGTTCCAGTCAATGTGAGGCTTTGTCTTTCTCATCCAGTCCAGGCCAAGTATGACATTGTATTTGAGGATTGGTATGATGAAGCTGCTAATTGTTATTTGTACATCTCCAATTTGGGCTTGGAAAGGTTTTGTCTTAAGGGTAACTGGTGTGCTGCGGTTGTCTGCCATGATGACTTTCTTGATACTACTTCAAATGGTAGGTAACTTCATGAGGTCTGTGAAACTCTTGTTAATGAGTGATTGATCAGCTCCAGTGTTTAATAGTGCTGTGCCCTGGTATCTGCAAAAACAGAAAGGATATATAAGGAGTTTATTTCCAGTTTGGGCAGCAAACAGTAGCAGATTGCTGGAGAAAACCTGGATCATGGTGATTGAGTCCATGTTCTGTTCTCTGTACAAGTCTTGTGAAGAGGGGGAGGGTGGATTGCCTAAGCACTCCCCTGAGCTTTTCCCTCCTCGTTGGTATCTTTGGTGCTGGCCTGGTTGGCCTGTGCAGTGCAATTCCTGGTTTGAGGATGTATACTGTTGGCTCAGTTGTTTTGCTTATTGGGGCGAGGCTCTCTCTTAGCTGCAGGGTTTTCCTTGCGCTTGTTGGTGGCGTGTAGATTGTCAGACTTCTGAGCTGCGCGTTTTCCTTCTAGGAATACATCCTTGAGGTTCTTGCAGCAGGTCATGTCAAACTGACCTCTAATGTGTGTGGGAAGGCCATTGTAGAAGTCCAGACGTGGCCCAGGTTCATCAAAGTTGATGGTATTGGGTGCACAGTCACATAGTCCTTCATATGCGGCAATGTATTCTTTGATGGTTCCTGTCATTTTGAAGGTTTGAAGCTTGGTCATAATTGCCACGTCCAAGTCCTTCATGGAGAACTTTTTGAGGAATGCGGCCTTGAACACTTCCCAATTTTCCTTCTGGTCAGGGTGTTGGGCTAGCCATTTGGTTACAAAATGTGAAGCAGTCCCAGTGACGCGGAGGGAAATCTCACTAATCCAGAGTCTTTGGGGGTACTTCACTTGTTCAAACTTGCTCTCAGTGCTGTTGATCCAAAGAGAGGCGTTTTCACAGTGTAGTCCTGCAAAGGCGCCCATCTCAGCAGTATGTAAGTGTTGCAACACAATATTGGGTATCTCAGGTTGTGTAGACACTGTTGTGGTTGGTGTGGTAGGGAACAGTCTGCAGGCTTTGAGAGTATTGTACTGGTCAATGGGTACAAGGACATTATTGTAGATGACAAGGCCCAGGGGAATGTCTTGTCCTACTTTGTAATCTCTCCAGCCGTTAGGGAGTGACATTATTTGGGTTCTTTTCTTAGGAGGAATTTTTCCTTTGAGTTGGATAGGTATGGATAACCTACCTGTGCTACCACTGTTGAGTTTATACTTCTGGGAAGTATAATAAACAAAATAAAGGGAATATTCAAGAAGAGAATGATACTTTATTGAACATGAATATAGGCTAATATATAGTATCATGACAAGCCACATGCTGTCCATGTACGTCATGGAGGTCACAGGGCTTATCTGAGTAATGCTCCTCTTGAGTCACAAGGCTTAATCAAGTTGTGTTCAATTTAGGACCTGGATTTAGTGATCCCTGTCATAGATAGTTAACTGATAATGGTGCCACCAGTTTATTGACTGGACAGTGCATCCTTTGGTGAGCCTTTTGGTGATTTACTCAGGGCGTTAATTCTCTGAGAGGGAGTAATTGAAGATGTTGCAATATTAATAAAAAATGCTCTTATATATATTTTATTATTTACTATTATATATTTATTTTAGTATCCACAATTTTAAATTAAGCTCCCAAGCACCACTATACTGGATTTAGTGCTATATACATTAATCAAATATCCCACTTGTTTTACATTATGTCATTTCTGGGTTTGTAGATTAAGTGGTGCCACATAATAAAGCCTAATTTATTAATAGATTTCATATGTAATTTATAAAAAACAGAAAACCAACTCTCCCTCCATTTTTCACTATCCACTTGGCACACAATTGGTTTTGGATTTAACTAATCAAAAGCTCAGAATTAAGGTTAAATTAATAAGTGACACACTATGAGCGCCACTCAACACTCACCAAGTCAACACTTTAAAAGAGTGACTGGTGCAGAGAGCTTCTTAATGTTTTAACACACAATATGGTGAAAATTCCACCCAGCTCCTCCTAGAATAATATAATCACTAATACACACCTTACCACTCATTTACTTTTTTAACTTATGTTGTATTTTTTTATTTTTGAGCATGTGAAACTGCCTTGCTTTTGGGTTGAATTTCAAACCTATTTTAAATTTAAGCAAGTTTTATATGTAAAAACATAGTAAATTTGATTTTTCTGCTCAAATCTGGCATACTTGACAGTGAGAATTCAGCTTTTATCAGCTGATTGACAGTGCCAAACTTGACACTTTACTATGTTTTGATTTTTCAATTCCCAATAAAAAAGTTTCCCGGAATATTTTTTTGCAATTATGATCTACTACTCTTCTTGCTACTCTCCATATAATTTTTATATATTTTATTTTATTTTTATTTATACTTTTTCATTGATTTAGCACTAAGACGTTATGCTGGACCTAACATCTTTGATGCTTCATTATAAAATCACTTATTTTATATATTTATCACTTTAAATATATACTTTGAGCTTCTATTTTGCTTCTATTTACTTTGTTATGTTTTTTGTTTATAAACAAGACTTTATTTGTATACTTTTACTTATATTTTGCTTTACTTTACCTCTTTGTGTTTGATATATCTTCCCATTATTTCATTTACAAAACCAAACTTTTCTTTAGCCAAGATCATCAAAATCAAGCAAACAGCCCAAGTGCCAAGCCTCCAAGGGCTCCAAAGAAATTGCCACCACTGCCAAGCGCACCAAGAAGCCTGCAAAGGCAAAGTCTCCAACTCCCTCTCCCCCCACTCCATCTCCTCTCACTCTTCCCCCCTCCACTCTCATCTTCCCCTTTGCCTTCAACTTTCCCCAAAAATTCCTCCGCCAATAAAAGTGATGATGATCTCACTGATCACTCTTTTTACCAGTCAGAGGCCAACTCTGAGCCCACAAAGAAGCGCCACACCAAGAAGAAAAGGCTGCCAAGGAGCCTACCTATTTTTTCTGGTAAGAAAAAGGAGGCACATAAGCAGGCCTCAAAGAACCCTCCTCCCTGATGGCTCTTCTCCCCTTCCTTCATCTGACCCCCAAGATGAGCCTGAGGAATACTCCAAAAAATTTAAATCTTCTGGCCATGTGGCTTGGGATCCACTGGTCATCCACAACATCTGCAATGTGGACAGAGAGTTCAAAGTCCCCAAGCGCTTCCCCCTGTTCCCCCCATCATGTCTGTAAAGGGCGGCCCTGGCTACGTCTCTGACAATTACATCTTCAACTATAATAGCCAAAAGTGCCAAACCAAGAGCAAGTACTTCATTTGTGAGGATAAGTCTTGCAGGTCATCCTGAACACTGAAGTCTGGAAACGGGTCACAGCTGAGTGAAGAAGAGCACACCTGTGAGCCCCTTAATCATTTAATCATAAGGATGCTTAAATGGTACCTTGTGCAAGTAATACCCACCTCTGCCAACATCTGTGCTTCTTATTTGGCAATCAAGGCCTTGCAGCACTTAAAGCCCAACAATCTCAAGTTGGTGCCAACTCAAGAACGGTTGGTTAAGTTCATAAACAACAAACACATTACTGCCAATCCCCCCCTAAGGCCTCTTATGTCCTTTCTGAGCTTATTCTCACCCATGAGCTCAAGCAGCTTCCAAATGGGGAGCTCTTCCTCCTGCATGACAATGGGCCAGGCTTCAAGGACTGGATTATCTGCCACACAGCTCATCAGAACCTGATGGAGTTGAAAAGAGTGTCAACCTGGCTAGTTGACAGTACCTTTGCCACTTGCTCCCAGATGATCTACTACTCTAGATGATCCATGCCCAGATAGACATCCAGGTGATTCCACTCACGTACTTCCTTCTTCCTGGGGACACCAAGGCCATTTACACCCATGTTTTTACCATCCTCTGCCAAGCACTTTCTCTCCTTTCTGACAACAGCAACAACAATGCCAAGAAGACCCCCTCACACCCGCGTCAACCCTCCTGCCGCTGACAAGGACCAGGCCACCCTGGACTTGGAGGAAAAGTAGGGCTGTGAGCTCTGGGGCCTCACATTTTCATCATGGACTTTGTGCCTACGCAGTTCAATGCATTTGAGCAGCTGTTTATTGGGGAGGTGCAGGGGGGCTACTTCCACTTCCTCTGAGCAGTTGCTGGCAATGTGCAGGCCATGCTGAGCTTAGTGGGTTGAGGGGAGGGATACTTTGGACAACAGCAAACTTGTGCAGGCACGGTTTAGTTCCTTGGCTCTTTTAAAGCCAGAGCACGCTGCCCAGGGGTTTGAGGTTCACCTCAAAGGATCCCTACATAAAAAATTATCTGGAGTTCAAGCCTTTACTTGAGTAATTTTAGCCCCAGTAGATTAGGAAGGTTGTCACTCAGAGGCAAGGTAAGGCCTGCGCCAAGGCCAGCTGGAGCATGTACCAGGCTGCAGTAAATGGTGAGCTGAAAACCACTTCAGCTCTTGAGGCTTACCATAAGCATCTCAAGGCTAACTTTGGGCTGCAGCCAAAGTTCAACAAGTTCTTTTTCCTCCTTTAGCACAAGCAGGAAAAGACTATCTCCAAGCTCAGGGATCTTGCAAACTGTGTTCCCCCACTAAGCCCACCACCAAGTCCACCCTCTTCACCAAGGCCATCCAGGGTGCAGCCAAGCACAAGTACAAGGCCTCTGAGATCAAGCAGCAGCTTGAGCTTATTGCCACTGCCCTCCTGGAAGGGGCTAAAAAGAAGAAGTAGAAGAAGGGTGAGGAATAAACTTGCTTGCTCACTTGCTCACTTATATGATTTTAGCCTTTAACTTTAATTTTTGCTTTTTAGCTTTAACTTTTCTATTTTTATTTAATTAGATAGTACTGATTATTTTATGTATATTTGGTAAGTTTGAGATGAATAGTTATTGTTGAGAGTGAACAAAATGTCTTAATTTTTGTTAATTTACTAATAAAACATAAGGTATTTACAGTTGTGCTTATTTGAATTATATCAAATAAATATTAATATCATAACTGTGATGTTTTAGCATAGTTACAAGGGGAAATTTTTTTGGAAACCAGATAATATTCTTTATTGAGAGATAAGTATTATATAGTCATTATGAATCATGGATAACAGGAGCATGATTGTGTTGATCACTTGGTTGAATGGTGAGGGGGTGGCTTGATCCTGATAATGAGTCAATCGCTAAATCAAGGTATCCACTGTAAGGGATCATTATTTGTTCATGTTGTTGGATTTGGAAATTTGAGTCAACTTCCCAGTTTGGCTCCAGGTCACTGGGAAGTCAGGTTGCGGGTCATGAACCCACTTAATCAGAACCTTGCTGGCGGGTCAAGTATGCTGTTTTGACATTAGTATTTCTAAATATTTTGCATAACTTTTATTGTTGTGGTTATGTTTATTGTTGGTTCATTGGAATTTTAATTTATATGAGAATAAAAAATATTTTTATAGTGAAGAGTGTAAATTACATTGTAAAATGATAAATAATTATTTATTTTTCCTTATTCACATTAATCAAGGTACAGTTTTTATTGCATTTTTGAGCTTTCTGAGGTCACTTTAGTATACCATAGTTGTATAGCTTATTTTTTTAAATTAAAAGTTTTCAGTACATTAAGATCCATTAATTAAAAAAGTGTCGATTTCCAGTTGTCGATCAGGAAAAAAGCTGAATTCTCACTTTACTATAGTGTCAATCACCAGGGAGTCGATTTTACCACAGTTGACTAACAATAGGGTTGGCTTGATTTAAGCATATAAATAGTTAATGGATTTTTAGATCAATTCTGCCGCCCGAAATTCCGTCCGCTGGGTTGAAGTTGGGTGGTGAAACAATGTGAAACTTAGGTCCTACTGGTTGCATGTTTATTTAATCTGGGGAAAGATCTTCTGTTTAAATTTTTTAAAATTATAATGAATCCAACCATGCAAATGATTGGTTAGGCGTCGGCTTCAGCAATGCTTTTGAGGAGATCCAAGACGGCCGAGTGGCCGCCAAATCCAAGTCCAAACAGGCCAGCAGCTACGATTAAAAAGCATACGCCGTGGTGCCAGTAAGGCCGCTTCGAGGTGTCGCATAGCTTGTAATGGCAGGTAACGGGGACCAGGAACACAACTATGCAGTTGGAGACGGCGCCAAAGATGCCGCAGAGGGAGGAGAAGTAGGGAACGTACATGGCAATCAGGGTGAGGATCGCACCAAGGCTGCCACGCAAGGCGAATCGGTAGGCAAATTCCTGTGGAGCAGACATGAAGGCCCGGTCAATCTTGAGCCATCGCTCCTGTTCAAGGCAGAAGGAGCAGAGGTAGACCGGTGCAGCAAACGCCACGTGGAGTGTAATGAAGACGTAGGCAACGTAGGTCAGTATTTCCTTTCTAGGCAGCGAGTCCATGATGGGTGACTTGGTTCCGACGCCATAGTAGAGATATCCCGAGCAAGCGATGCTGACGTACATGACGGTGATGGAAGCCATGGCACAAATTACCGTCTTGTTCCATGCCTTGGGGTTGCGCATGGTTGCTTCAACATGAGGGTACACCACATTGCCCCCGTAAGAGAAGGCAATCGTTGCCACTGCCATTGGAAAGTCTGTCATATTAAACAGCTCCGTCGGGGAAGTCGCCCCAATCTCTGAGAACTTGGTTCCACCCAGAATCACTACAATTATGACACACACAAGAGTGGCAATGGTGCCAAATGCCGACAAGAACGCCACTTCCTTCATCGTCTTTAGAAGCGTAAAGGCAAGTGTGATGACCACGCCCGCCAGTAGAATCCACAGCGTCTTGTTCATTGGGTTGATGTTGAAGTCGTCCAAAACAGTGGAGGTGTTCTTGCCGGTAAGGAGGATGTAGATGCAGCCGCACGAGAGCGACACGGAACTATGGAATACTTTGGTGAAGTAGCGCCCAGGCAGCCCAAACGCCGCCTCGCCAATGTCAGGAAACTCTACCAACCGTTCTCCAGGCTTGTAGTACAGGCACTCGATGAGCAGCTTGGCAGTGTACGTTGACATGGCAGCGGCAACAAAGAAGAATACCACCGATATCCACCCGCCCTGGGCCGTGGCGTACGGCAAGCCCAGGGTCCCAGTACCTGCCACTGCACAGACTATGTGGAAATATGCCGATAGACTTGAGCAATCACGCGGGGTCTGGATGACACGTTCCATACCAGTTTGTCTCTCTAGATATTTAATTTATTATGTAACAAGAACATTGCCAGCTAAACAGCATCGTGGCGGTAATGGTCCCATTTAGCAAAAAGTTTTGATCGCCTCATTGATCCCTGCCAATCAGTCCTATCTAGGGATGCCTCGACTCAGCCCCGGCTGGCTTTCGGCTGTTAGCCGCTATAGCAAAAACGACAATATAATATATTTAAACATTTTAAAATGTATGTTTGATGGAAGTGACCTAGAGCCAGAAACTGGCCGAAGCAGCCCTAGTCCTATCCTATCTCAAACTGTATAAATTCCACTTTAAACGAATCCATATCGGAAGTAAACATGCAATATCAATTTGCACCAAAGCCACAAGGAATTGGCCAATGTAGCAGTGTCGATGAGACGTCTCACTCTCCATACCTCCAGCATCTCTTTCCCCAGCCGAGAATAACTCTTATTGTGACATGGCATAAAACACTTCATAAAGAAAGCCGTAATAGCATATTTCCTGTTCTGGATAGATAAGGGATTGCTGGTTTCCAACCTATGATCTGCCTTAGTGCCATACTAAAGCCATTACTACAAAATAAACGGCTGGCGGGACAGATGAATTTAAATACTTGAGCACTCCTTCTAACATTTATTAGTCTTGTTCCCTAGCCCCAATGCCGTGGACATCCTGTCGATCTCAACCCTAACAAGACAAGAAATTGTAAAGCTTAAATAAAATATGGAAGTATATAAATCATCATATTTTCATTCCCAAAACACGTAATAAAAATACATGCACCCACGTTACCATTTTAAACACACCCACCACACATGGATAATCAATTGTTGTAAAGCTGGATTAAGAAATCTAATTATACCCATACACTGAAAAACTAAAGCCCACATCGCAGCAAATAAAACCACAATTACAACTGAAAAATTAAAAAACCTCAAATCTAGGGATTTCCTTTTTGAAAATGTCAGCGTTTATTATCCTCGCATAGTTTCATCAAACCCAAGCTTGGAGAAGTAGGAGCACCAAGTTGAAAGTTTCATATAATCATTCCAACGAATCTTCCTGACCAACTTTCCCCCAAGCTTACGCTTTCTACAAGGGTACCCACCTCATTTCCGACACCGTTAATTCCGACAAATTGACGGAATTCAGTGCCTATTGAGTTGTAAATAAAAAATATATTCACAAATGAACAAGGATCCAACTTAATTTTATTATTGCTACATATAAAGTATTTCTCATGCCGATCATATAAACCTTTACTTTCTACACTTTTTAGACCAACAGTAAATTATATCAAATAAAGTTTAGGCTTTTTTGAATCCATTAGCAAAAAGCATCCAACACACATTCATGAACCCACATTTCCAACACTATTGATAAAATGGCCAACGGCTCTAGGAATTTATATAGCCTAGTATTAAAAAACATATCCGACATTTAAAAAACTCTGAAAGATAACTTGAACTTTATAAAAAATGAATCATTAATAATTTAACCCAGATACACATCATTATGCAAAAATAAAATCTATTTACTAGTTATATATCGTAAATGTAGATTATTTTATTTATAAAACAGATTCAAGTTAAGGAACTCTATTATGAAATTTAATAATGAAGATTTAAAGGAACTAAATTCGAAACCCTTTATTTCCAACAGTTATTTGAACTCAGTTCACACATCAACAAACCACGCTATGCAAACCTTAAGTTTAAGCCTCAGCTCATTAGTTGTGCATCATACCCAATTCCCAACAGAAAAATTCCTATTATTAATTTCTTTTTTAAAACATCTTTCAAGCCCCAATATGCTTTTTAAAAGCCAACTGAAATCAACCTTCAGTCCCTTCTGGTATATCTAAGGGCAACTCAGCCAGTGGTTGACTTCAAAGCTTCCTTTCTCCAAAATAATTCAACAGTTTAATCAACCATGTAAGTTATGAAACCAAGCTCACTCCCCCTTAACTCAATTAAGATTACTATGTTTTTTACTATGCAACTTCAGTACAAAAATTCCAGGCACACACTTTCAACACTTCCATTCATAAAATATGCTCCTGGTACCCTTAAAATATAGATGTCATACTTTCAACGTCTTTTAATTTTTATAACTATAATTCTGACACCCTTTAATATTAAAACACATAATCCCAACATTAAGTAAAGATTGAAAATATATATTTAAAAACCCATATATACACATATTTAAATACAATTAACCTCCTACTACTTATAACATCCAAGCCATAATTTTAAATACTTTAAACTTCTTTTATATTTTATTTACTATTTTAGTTTTAAATCTATCATTATCAAGCTTCTAACTAAACTTTAACTGTAAGATGCCATCCAAGAAGACTCTAAAGCTAAAAAGTGCCACCAAAGCCACTGAAACTCTAACCAAGCAAACATCTTTTAAGCCATCAAGCCCACCCAGATCACCTTATAAGCTTAAGAACCAAGAAAGAGCCCCACTCCACAATCCAGCCAGCCCTCATAAATTTATTCAGCCAAGACCAACTTTAAGCAGACCATTGACCTCCTACTATACACTTTCAGTGCAACTGAAGAGCAATCCATGAATAATGATCAACCCAAATTCCTCACTAATCAGCCTTCACCTCAAAAATCACCTCACTCTTCACCAAATCACAAAAAAACCACCATGAATTATAAAACTCCTTCACCAGAGCATTACAGCTCCATCAACAGCTCTAAAAAAGATGAAGAAAATCCTGAGCCAAGTTCAAAGAAGACTATTCAAACAACGAGAAATAAGCAGTCAAGCATCCTGACAACTCCCTGATACGTTCAAGAACTGCTTCAAAAAGATTATAAATTCCTCATCCTGAAGCAGCTGACAAAGGTCTTCTCTGTGACCAGTACCCAGAATATACCATCAGTGGTTTATAAAGGTTTCTAGTATAGGAGCAACAATGTGTATAGAAAAAGCATCACTGAGTTATTTGAGTGCACAATTACCATACATATCACCCTGGTCTTTGCCAACAGCTTTGATATTTCCAGGACCTTGTATGACAAGCATCATCATCCATCATCCAAGTGTTGAGTGTATACTTCTGGTAAGTATAATAAACAAAATGAGAGGAAGATTTAAGAAGAGAATTGTGACAGATCCAGGTCCAACCAGTCCATCCTACCATTATCCTGCCCTTGACTCTTATTGCCATTACCTTCCTGTGACAAAGCTTCAAGGAGCTTTGTCTCCAGGGAGGTAATTTTATGGGACAATGCTTTGTTATCATCCTGCTAAAGGGCCATGATCTCAACACTCTTTTCCTCCCTTGCCCTTAAAGCCTCAATTTCACAATTTGTCTTTGCTTTCACTTGTTGTAAGATTTTATCCCATCCTATTAACAGGTTCCAGGAATCCCACACATAGATTTGGTTTCCTTGGGTGGGAGTCCCTTCTTTTACAAAGTAATTGGAGTATACCTCTTCAATCACAGCCTTTACTTCTATCAAGGACTCCTCAGGCACAGTCTTGGTGACCTCCAAGCTTGCCCAAGCTTCCTACAACAAACTTGTAGGAACCTCTTTCCTGGCAGCAGCAGTTTTCACGCAAAGTATTTCAAATTTGGCTCTTTCAAAATTTAACAAAGCAAACATATTAATTGAAAAGGTAGTTGAGGGAAAGCGTCAAAATTGACAATAAATCTTTATTAAAAATTAGCTGTTTTTGCTTATATACCATTTGGGGCATATTTGGCTGAAAACCCCTTGGTTCCTGAATCAACCTATGATTCATATCACGTGGTCTATGACATTCAAGTCATCCAGACCTAGATCTTTACCTAAAAGATCACCAATATTTCTCAACCTATGAGAACCAACCTACAATGGGAAGAAGTCACCTAACTACATTTATCCCAATGTACCAATTCAGCATGGAGCTTCCTCAGCTCCTGGCACCAAAACCCTGTGGATTAAACATCCCAACACTCAGCTATTGATGTTCTAACTGAGAACCAGCTGATCAAACATGAATTCCTAGGCATCCTTGCCTTTATTTAGTTATCTTCACATTCAATGGGTTTTTGCCTTAAAACCCATTAAAATGCTTTGAAACTCAAACCAGGCGCTACCACAGCGCCTAGCAATTTCCCCAGATGGTGCCTCAGCGCTTCTCAAATCAATTAGGCAACGCGGCGGCACTTCTAACCCAATGGATTTGCCAAAGCAGCGCTTTTAACCCAAAATTTGGGGGTTTACTTATGGTTGACCTTAACCAAACTTCTTGACACAGTCAAGGCAATTTAACCAATATGATTAAATCCTCATTAATTATATTCACGTATATTTATTAATTAATCTTCCTGATAAATTAAACCATTTTTGAGACATCCAGTCTCCCAGATTGACTTGGCTAATCTTGCCTTCTTTTCTTTTATTGAACCTAGATATCCAGTTTTAGGAATATTGACCTTAAGACTTCCAATCCAACCTATCTACATGCAATAATCAGAAAAACAGAAATAACTTTATAATTTTGGAGCACATATTTGGCTAAATACTCAATAGTGACTGTTGTATGGTCACAAGAATGATACTTTATTTGATATTAATATAGGATTTTATATAGTATCATAGGAAGCCACATACTGTCCATGTACGTCATGTAGGTCATGGGGCTTATCTGAGTAATGTTCCTCTTAAGTCACAAGGCTTAATCAAGTTGTGTCCCTTTTAGGATCTGGATGTTTGATCCTCATCATAGATGGTTGAATGATAGTGATGACACCAACTTAATGATTAGTTGCTGAGCCATTCAGTGATTCATTTGGTGAACTACTTGGGGTGTTAATTCCCCAAGAGGGAGTAATCAAAGATGTTGCAACACAAGGATATTGTTAAGTGCCAATTTAAGTGGCTTATCATTGGAAAGATACAGCTCCACAAGGATAAGCCCTAAAGTAACCAGGCTAAAGATGTAGTGCAGCACCTGTCTGATAATCAGAAAATAGCAATACCTAACCACAAGGCAGTGAAAAGGTTCATCACTGAGTGGAGGGTAAGGATGAAGGGATAGTCTACAACTCAAAGAAGATTGCCATACAATGCTCACCAAAGAGCTGACTGTCACCGGCAATGGGAAGAAGTTGCTTCTGTATAAATATGGTGTCAGCAATGCCAATTCCATGATAATCTACTGCACTGGAGGCAATCTGAAGGTTCTGGGTGATGCTGAGGTTTGAATATCTGAAAGCATGTTTGCCTCATGCACTGGTATCTTTAAACATCTCCAGGATATAACACTGAAGCAGATGGCAGGGTACTCCCACCTGCCTACTGCCTCTCTCCAACACCACCACATAAACCTATAAAAAGGCATTAAAATTTATGAAAGAAGAGATTGAGAAGTTCTATACTCCAGTTAATAAAAAATCAACCTCTAGCCATCCCCTCCTGCCCCAAGGATCTAAATAACCTCAAGTCTGCAATGCTGGGCTTTGAGAAAGTTTAGTATGGGACCTTCAAGGAGGTGGTTGGGTGCAAGTCCCAAGGATACTTCTTTCACTTCCCCAAGCCATTAATAGGAGGATCTGGTGGTTAAAGCCCCTCTAAAAGAATATCTCTTAGGCTACCATCTTCAGAGCCAAAAAAAGCTTGGAAAGTTTAAGGCTTTGATCTTCCTTGAACCAGCTGGTTTTAGAAGGGGGTTTAAGCTGCTCTAAAGTGATTTATATACATTAAGTATGACAATATCTACTAAGGGGTTATAGACTACTTTGATATGGATGGATGAGTGGCAAAGTGGATTTAGGAGGTGATAAGGCTGACAAACAGATCCACTGAAACCTCTAATGTGATGATCCATATGAGAAGCTGTTTTCCAGGTGTGGGCTTAGTTTGGCTAAATGAAGCTTAGTTGCCTGAGAAATGTAAATGTTGATTGGTTCATTTATTTGTCTGGCCTTGGTAAAAATTAGTATTGTCCTATGCCTTGGGGAATTAGTAAATAGGTCCCTTTTTAGTGCTTTGGAAGGATAAAGGTGGGACCTGGGATGGCTATACTAAGGGGTACAGGCATTATTAGACCAGCTGGGGTAATAATAAAGCTGGGGGTTTCCCTGGGATTAATGTGCTAAGAAAGCATGGAAATTCTGATACCAACTGGGATAATAATGAAGTTGGGTTACTTTACCTGGGAAGAGTGAAAAGTTTCTCCAAATATGACTTTAGGGTAGCTTTACACAGGTTTTGGCTACTGTGCAATTATGGATGGCTCAGAACCATCACTAGGGTGGCTGTACAGAGATACAGCTGGATAACTTGATGATTTGGAGGTATCTAGAAAGTGAAGTTGGTTAATTTACGCCTGAAAGCTCAAGATTATCCACTTAGATGAGTGAAAACAGTAGTGGAGTATGAATTATGCCTGCTTTTGAAGACCTAGGTGAAGGCCACTAATTTGGGTCTGGTCTAGATGAAAATCACTTGGGAGACTTATCACTCAGATATTGAATTTTTTACTTATTAGGAATCAAAAAATATAGCCTAGGTAAAGATAAGTGATGGGGCTCAATGTTAGGTTTTATAGCTATGAGAGATGCTAGACCATGAAGAGAAAATTTGGAACGGTTTGGGAAATGTTTCAACATTTCTCCTAGGTGAGTTAGTAGAGAAGGAATGGAACAAAACAATTTGGGGGAATGCTGATATAGGCAGGTCAACATTTCTTTAAAGTGAGTTGTTTATACAATAGAAAAATAAAAGCACAAAAACTGTAAAAAAGGTGCACCACAGGTTTTCTAAATACAAGCTGGTAAAGGAATAGAAAGACAAGCAGCTCAGGGGAATATGGGTTTTGGGTTTGCTGTGAATTCAAAATATTTAATTGTTTTAATTAGTCTTACAAACAGTAGTTTGCAAGATGATCTATGCCAAAGCCATACCTTTTGTTTTCTTCCTGAGGTATTATCTTTACCCAAATATGGGTTGATGCCAATACCTGAGACTTAAAGATCCTTACCAGCTTTCCTTTCACTTGGATTATCTCCACTAAGGCTACCAGGATTGAACCTTTTGTATAAAATTGAAAGCCCATTTTCCAATATAAATTAATTTTGTTCTTGCTCATAATTTTGAGACTTATTTTTCAGCACTCATCTTCCATTTGCTAAGAAGATCCTTTTTATTTATAACACATCAAACTTGCCTAAAGCCAGAACCTCAAGTATTATATAATCAAGATTTTTACCCAAAATCTTTTTATGTCAAGTAACAAATCACAACTCAACAGGGCTAAATATATGGGCAGAATTAAAGGAAAAATATCAAAGAAAGCACAGCAAAACAGGTCTACTAGCAATTTTCTATAAAAATGGTTGAGTTCAAACACAACAAAAAGGTGAAAAAACAGGAAGTTATTTAAAGTACAAGACACAAATTTTCAACATTTTGATGAACCTTTTGCTTCCTATATGGGTTTTGGTGAAACTGTGAAGTGTAGCAAGGCGCTTCAGATTTTTAAAGACAAGGAGCTTTGATGAGATTTCTTTTGAGTCTGAAGCTTATTTTACTAGGATGTTTTCTTAATAAAAGGACCTAAAGCTTAATAAATTTACCAATAAAAGCAGTAAAATGGATATAGGATTAGTTACAGTAAGTTTGATGATTATTTTAATATAACAAGGTGAGAGCAAAGACACTTTAAGCTTTTGAAAGAATTGGCCTAAAAGTGGATAGAGCCTAAGACAAGGGGAGCTATATAATGCTGGTTGACTAAACAGGCTCTAAAGGCAGGTTTATATTAAGAGATATTAAGCTTAGAAAAGTCCTTGGATTTTAAACTTGAAGATCTTTCTCCCCTAATCAGCAAAGCAGGTTCTGGTGTCCCCTAAATTAGTAGTTGGTCCCCAAAAGTCTGCAAACAGTTGCATTTTTAGAAGGTTTCTAAGGGGATCTTAATTCTGTCAATAAAGACTTATACATATCCTACATAGCTTCACAGCATTGACAACATGGATTCTTTTCCTAAGATTTTTGATCCCAATGTTGGGAAATAAAAACAATATAGGCAAAAGTGCAGAAGATTATTAAGTAGCAAAACCACCAGTGATGAGTGGACCATAATTTCAAGAGGGTATTTCCTGACCCTGTCAGGGCTGGAAGATGGATTATTGATTAGTTCAAGGCCACTAAGAATTACAGCCTTAATACCATCCTCAAGTCACTCAGGCTTATTTAGACAGGAAAATACAAGACAAGACAAGAAAAAAAGATAGAAGTTGATCAAGAGATTTTAACAAACCAGATTTATTTGAGGAGCCAATAAGAAGAATGTTGGATATGTGAATAGAGGGAGAATAGGAGAATTTTTTACACTTAGTGTTTGAAATTGAGAGAAAGCAGGAGTAAAGAGCAGAAATTGTTTCAGAAGACAATTATTGCATTCCTAAATGGCGTTGATTATAGCCCAGTTTGAATCCTCTTGTTTCAGGCCTTCAGAAATATGTTCAAGCATTAAGATTGGTTCACTAGATTGTGAGATAAAAAATAAACAAGTGGAGATCTTTATTCATTTAAAAAAAGCTTTTACAAGTGTTGGGATTCTCAAAATTGTATAATTAATCAAATTTAATATAAAAGCTACTTTAAAGAAGCTTCAAACTTAATTCAAGAGTTTGAACATATCAATTAAGCCCAGAACAAAAAGCAATTTCATGTCAGGAGGATCCTGACAGACCCTAATAAGAAAGGATTTCCTAGAAAAGAAGTTTTTAACCCTGTCCCAAGAGCTATACACTCCCAGAAAACCAAGTTCAGCCAGATGTTGTGGTTCGTGAAGCAGATGTTATGATGCTAGTGAGAAAGGTTTTGAAGGAGTTTTAAGGACTCCAGGCTAATTATAAGGCACTAGAAGTAGAACAATGTCACTTGAAGAATGGCATCCCAGCCCGGTATTCAATGGCTTTGATCCAGAACACCCTATGGTCACCTCTCAGGAAAAGAAGCATCATATTGTTGCAACCAAGTTTCCAGACTTGCCTGCTAATGTATCTTAAAATACACAGGGGGCTCTTGATGAGTTGCCCCTTGACGTTTCTAACAACATGGATTAATCTGATGGCAATATCAAATGGCGGGTACTTCATCCTATTTAGGAGCATTACCAATTTGACTTGCTGATCCCCGCACAAGTTATTCCTTGGCTTCAAATCTTACATGGAGCTTCCCACCATACCACCCCTGTGTGGTCTTGTGGCTTTCCCCATATGGTATATTAATCACAATATTCTACAATAAACAATACCTTATTCTTATTATTCTGTCCTTTCTATTGGAATGTTGTCTTCCCAATTCCAAATACTGAATACTCATTGTTTTAGTTGCAACAGTGGTAGCAGCAGTAGGTTTACAACCTACCTAAAACAAAATCCCCCCTTTGAAAGGACAGAGTACGGGCCATATGACTACTCCCCAACAAGAAACTTTCCTGCCAATCCCCAAGGAGGACATCCCCAACAGGTACGTCATCTATCAATACCAGTTAATTCTCACAAGCGTGTACAATTGGCTCTGCCTCAGGCAGTGTGATGCCAGCGTCATCCTGCCCCAGTCAGACCTGTCCTAACGCATGCTCAACCTTCAGCTAGAATCCTTTGTGGGTGGTGTCAAGGGGGCCAACATTGTCAATTGGCTCCAATCTACTGAAACACGCCTCTGTATCTGTTAGGTTCTTGAGCCCATGTGGGTTGCCACTGCGTCTGGTTGCCTCACAGAGCCCGCCTCTGTGTGGTTCATCAACTGGGCCAGTCAGGAATCTGACGTTACTTGGGCAGCATTTTGAGACGCCGCAAAGTCCTGCTACAGTGAAACCTTCTCCCCCATTGTTGTGGGGACTCTTCTTCTAGCAATCAAACAAACTGGGTCCATTCCTGAGTATCTTGCTCCCTGGCAACAAGCTCTTGCTGCCGCCCCTGAAGCCATGACTGACATGAATGCAATGCTACTCACCCTCATCATCAATGGGTTAAAACCCCATATCTGTAAGTGGGTCCCTGTAGGTGACCCCGTCTATACCCTTAACCCCAATTCTGCCAAGTTGGAGCCCAACCACCTAGGGCCCTTCAAGATAGCTGCTGTCTATGACAATCATACCTATCAAGTCAAAGATGCCCAAGAGAATACCAAGAAGCTTCACCACAATTGCTTGCGCCCCTGTTGCGCCATCCCCACACAAAGGCTGTCTATGTGGACCTTCCCAGATCTTCTGCAGACTCTGGTCTTGGTGTCTGACAACAAGCAGGGGGCAAGTGGGGGTATTGCAACCAAGTTTCCAGACTTGCCTGCTAACGTATCTTACAATACACAGGAGGCGCTTGATGAGTTGCTCCTTGATGTATCTAATGACATGGATTAATCTGATGGCAATATCAAATGGTGGGTACTTCATCCTAATTAAGAGCGCTACCAATTTGACTTACTGATCCCCACACAAGTTATTCCATGGTTCCAAACCTTATACGGAACCTGCCACTGTGCCACCCCCTGGTGGCTTGTAGCTTTCCCCATATAGTATATATGTCACAATATTCTTCAATAAATGATACCTTATTCTTATTAATATGTCCTTCCTATTAGACTGTTGTATTTCCCAATTCCAAACACTGAATCCTCATTAGTTCAGTTGCAACAATATCTACCATGTTGAACTTTAAGAGGGGTTGATAACAAACTCTGCCCTTGAAGGAAGGTATATAAAGTTTAAAAGTTCATTCTGGACAATAAACCCTCCTTAAAATAAATACTTTGAGGCAATGCAAGGTGAGCAGGCCACTACAAAAAAGCTGCTAGATGATATTGAAAGAGGGGGGCTTCACCTAACTGGAAAGAAGATTTTGGAGTAAGATGGAGGACATATGTAAGCTGGTCAACTCTGACCATACTGCTGAAACTGAGGAGAATCATCTCAAGGAATTACCGGAGGCCATTGGGGTAACTATGGATAACCTATCTATCCATTTGATATTTGCTATACTGCATCTTTGGTTTTAAAATAACCTTTTGTCCTATTTTTAATCTTTGATTTAGATTTTAATTGAAAAAAATAAGGTTTTATAATGGTGTAATTTACCATGTGTGTTAGAAATATGATTTTAAAAAAGTAAGATGTCACAATTGATGCTGTCAGAACAAAACGGTGCCAGAATGAGGTGGGTACTGTCAGGGATCCATCCTGTGGGGGTTTCCTGAGAACTTGCGGGTGGACAGATTGCTGGCCCAGAAGGCAAAGCCCACCACAGGATGGGAGCTAAATTTAAAATTTAGGATAGTGATTTACCAAGGATGGCTCAAGGTCTGCTAGTGGGCACCACAGAATCAATACTGTAGATTCAGAACCTGTTGGGAAAAATGTGGGATTGTTAAATTCTTTTGCATAATCTCACCAGCTTACTGGAATATTTTCCATCCTTTTATATAAAAAATAAGCTGTTCTGGGATGAAAATTACTCCATTAAGTTTGTGAGTTTATTCAAAATAATTTGACAATCCCACATTTTTCTCAACAGGTTCTGAATCTACAGTAAGGCCAGTAAGGGTGATGTAAATCATCCTAAATATTTGAGTCAAGGTGGATTCATTGGCTGCACTTGATTCCTGCCAGTAGTTGGGTCACAGGGTAAGGGGGTGGGGTCATTGGTACTAGGTAGGTAGGTAGGTAGTTATATTTGTCTCAGAACAGCAGGGGGCACGGTGATCCAGGCTCCTTCTCTGCCAATGAATTCAGTTTTTCTGGTCCTGGCCTTGGGGGCGTAGAGTAGGATTTACTCTAGGGTGAATTCTGAATATTCCAGGTTGGGTGAATATTCAGTAAAATGTACCAGGCCAAAGGGTGCTCCTGGTGGACAATATAGTTCAGACAGACAGTCTGCGGTTTCTTGGGGTTGATGGACGTAAGGGATAGTGCTGCAGAGGTTAGACTGAAAATAAAAGAGAACTAAAATAAAATACAGAATGACCTGGTTGAACCAAAGGTTCATATCACTTTATTGTAAGAATAGCAATGGGCAACTTCCTGGTGGCCCAGGGTATAATTATACCCATCTGCTGTTGTGAATGCTGCCAATCACTATGTTTTGATTTTGTCTTCAATGGGTTAATTTGAGGACTAATCTCTCTCTTTTGCTTTTGCCCCTCAAAATGAGTTTGTATCCAAAAATGGGAAATAAAATTGTTTGGTTTCCTGATTCTGCACAACTCACTTGCCCCACTCATGCTTGTGGCAAGTGATCCTACTGTCCATGTACTGTTCTGTGGTAAAGCTACACAGTATATATTCCCAATTTTTATACACAATAAAATTTAAGTTATATTCACATTTTTGTCTTTGTGTCTCCCAGTACTTTGGTGCCTCTCTAGCCACATCTAGTAGATATTATTCAATCAGGGACACAAGGTAATTGCATAGTCTTCCCTGTCATTCTAACCAAGACTTAGTACTAATCTAATCCTAAGGTTAGGATTCCCTGTTGTGTGTCTGTGCCAGGCCTCAGAACACAACAAAAATGGTGCTCACTACAGGGGATGTAAGCCCCTTGGTTATCTCTTTGGCAACCATGTTTTTAGTTTCTTTGCCTCCTCCCATACAAGAGCCGACTTCACCTGAAATCACCAGTCCTCCTATTGAGGAAGATATTGCAGACCCACCTATTGTTCCTACTGTGCTGAATCTTGGAAATAGTCCCCGCCTAGTGGTCTACCCTTTGGGTACCCCTGACTTAGAAAAAGCCATGGCAGTAGCCCTTGGGATAGCCCGTGAAGGAGCCATACCTTGCCTCCAATTACAGTTCAGGCAAGTGGAATACTAAAAAATTGATTGTGGCTCCGCAATTCCCACAGCATCTCCTCCCAGCAGCTGGCTCTGCTGAGCACCTATTGTCATCCTTTGTACAACCTGCCTTATTCCATCATCAAATAGTGTTAGGGCTCCATGTTCAGGAGATTTTTTCACTACAAGCAGCTGTTACTCATCACTGGGATCAGTTTGCTGCTTACCAACATTGGATCTACCCCCTGTTCCCCTTGTTATCAGACAATCAGCGCAACTCTGTCACCTCCCAAACCCGCTTGGTTAATTCCATTGAGCAAATGCACCAATTCATCCCCAAATACGTCAGGGAGCGTCTACATGAGTTTCACCAGTTGGAAAAGCCCTGGCAAACCCAAGTAGATTCCACCCTGAACACCTATATCACCAATTTTGTACAACTTGTGAATCAGCTTAATGTGTTCAGCACTTACTCCTTTGAGAAACTGCAACAAGTAGCAGACCTTGCTGCTAAAGGCCTTTGTGAGCTCAGTGAAGAGTTTGATCAAGAAAGGGTTGTCACTGCCGCTGCCATTGCCAAGCTCCAGACTCAAGTGTCTACCCATAGTCAAGATTTCCCTACCAAGGCTCCTCAGCCAGATCCTCAAGTGCTTGTTTTTACAACTCAGGTTACTGAACTACAGCAAGAAGTTGCTGCCCTATGCAAAATGATGGCAACTGTTACTAGTCCAGTTGGATTATTGATGAAGATAACTGCTGCCCTGGCCTTTCAGGAGCCCCTTAAATCCAATGTGCTAGAGAGTTGATTGCTCTAGCTAATGAGGTGAATCATTTGAAACAGGACAACTACAAACTTGATAAAGACGTGCAAGAAATAAGTGAATTGATCAACTCAGTAAATGACAGGTTTCCCCCTTGCCTTTTAGTAGGACCTTCCCTTACCTCCCGGCTGACTGAGCTTTCCACAGTAGTAACAACACAGGGCCAACGCCTAGACATTACTAAGCAACAGACCACTTTGGCTAATAATACAGGTGCCTGCACTGCTGAGAACTTGACTACTCTTGAAGAAAGTGTTTGTCAGCTGTGGGCCAGACAGACCCCTCTAAATGTTGCAACTGAACCAATGAGGGTTCAGTATTTGGAATTGGGAAAAGAAAACAGTCCAATAGAAAGGACAGAATAATAAGAATAAGGTATTGTTTATTGTAGAATATTGTGATTAATATACCATAGGGGAAAGCCACAAGGTCACACGGGGATGGCATGGTGGGAAGTTCCATGTAAGGTTCAAAGCCAAGAAATAACTTTTACAGGGATCAGCAAAGTCAACTTGGCAGCGCTCCTAATTAGGAGAAAGTGCCTGTAATTTGATATTGCCATCAGATTAATCCATGTTGTTAGATACATCAAGGGGTGACTCACCAAGCGCCCCCTGTGTATTGTAAGATATGTTAGCAGGCAAGCCTAGAAACTTGGTTGCAACACCCCCCTTGCCACTGCTTGTTGTCAGACACCAAGACCAGAGTCTGCGGAAGGTCTGGGATTGTCCCCACAAACAGCCTTTGTGTGGGGATGGTGTGGCAGGGGCGCAAGCAATCATGGTGAAACTTCTTGGTATTCCCTTGGGCGTCTTCAAGCTGATAGGTATGATTGTCATAGACAGCAGCTATCTTAAAGGGCCCTAGGTGGTCAGGCTCCAACTTGATAGAATTGGGATTGAGGGTGTAGATGGGGTCATCTAC